>CP053156.1:2400000-3000000 GCA_014607495.2 Carposina sasakii | reverse complement strand
GCCATTGCCCTCCCTCCACTCCATGCTCCAATTCCAAAGGAATTGGTATTTTTAATGACCGGCTGCCTGCCCGACGGAAACTTTTATATTGGATATTACCAAAACCGTGCGTGGCACAAGTTATGCTCATGACTTGGGATCAATCTAACTTATGTACATCACATTCCTCTATGCCTACATCGGTACAAATAAACATTTCGTAGTTTTTGCTGTAGTTAGTAAGTAGGCGTTTTGTTAAAAAAATACACACCTACTTTTAGACACCCTACTACCTTATTTTATTTAGCCATTAAATAAAACTTATGATTCATTATGATAAGTACATTATATATGTTATACCTACATAGATGTTGAAATCAATTCTACACCGCCATCCGCTAAGCTAAACCTAATTTTAGTAAACCCAAACCACTTGTTGGTTAAACTTGTTCACTGTCAATGCCCAGAACCCGTTTCCATGGTCGACGTAGATATTCTTCGTTTGCCACCACCCGGGAGCAGGGCTTGGTAGATCTTAAGCTATAGGTACGTAAGCTTACTGCGATCCTAAATCCCGTCATGGGACCTATCTCCAAACGCCTGTTTGGCCAGGGTTGTGGCTAGCTAACCCGGCGAAGTACTTACCTAGCGCTTAGGTATTTTGTAAGGTAACAAAATATTTAATGTAAATGTGTTTACAAATTTGAAATAACATGCAGGATGTAAGAGTACCTAAAGATCTATACTAGGCAGCATCAGTCACCGGCCATCAGCATGCCGTTTCTAAAGCCAGGATTCCCCAACGCAAGCTTTCGTTCGCCCACTCACTCATTCTTCTAAACCAGGGGAACTTCTAGACCACTTTGGGAACCTCCTAAACTCCTTGTTATTTTAAAACAAAATTTAACCCTGGCGGTAAAAACTGGGTATAATGTTTAGTCACCCGGCTAGTGTAGAATTGATGCCAATAACTACTCAATATTCCATAAATATCAGCAGCCTACTCCTATGTTCTAGGCATGACCCGGACCCAGTACTCAGGTAGGGTGGTAATGATGCCCTGTATCCTCGGGAAGGGCTTCGTCAGAGGTTTTCCGTCAGCTGTAGACACTGAGAACGCCTGCATGAACCCGGAGAATACTTGGAATAACGTCTGCCGTGAGTACGTCTCCCCGGCACATAGTCTTTTACCTAGAAACAAGTTATTTTCATTAAATCTAGGTGGGCACAGAAAAATATAGCCTACCTACGTAAATGCCAGAGTGCCAAAAACCATCGCCAAAAACCTTAAATATCCAATCAGTATGCTATTTCTATCGGATCTAAAGCTATTTGGTACAAATCAGTATAGTCGCATCCCTTGACATTATTTCTAAACGCGACAAAATGCGTGATTAAGAGTTCATTTATGATAGGCCACCTGTCCTACTGTTAACTCATAGAGTATTAAAATACATAAATAATACGTTTACCAACCTGCCCCGAAGGGTAGAGATTTGTCTAAAGCTACTTTGAGTTTTCCGTCGACGATGAATCGTTCCGGGCGGAAATTTTCGGGATCTCCCCAAATCTCTTTGTCCATGTGAAGGCTAACGTAGTTAGCGGCTACCATGGTATTCTGGAATAAAGAGTGCATATAAATAAATAGAATAATAACTTGCCGTGTGTCGACAGAGTAGAATAGTGCCCCCCATGTCTGCCCGTTATCTAATTTGCAATAGCAAAGCCGAAGCAAAGTGATAGCGAAAATTGTACAATATTCTCAAAGTTCCTTTGTAATTCGTTTTACGTAATACGAATTTGACAAGCAATCAGTGATTTTTGTACAATTTTCGCTATAGCTTTGCTTTTGCTAGTTAGGTAATAAGGGGGCGGGAGGTAGTCAGCAGCGCCTCCTGTGTTGACAACATAGTGCGAAAATTAAATTACACACCCTCCTATGGTAGTAGCATTGTGGCGTACCCTGGTGTAGGTAGGTAAATAGGTGGTAGCTTTATTAGGTACATACTAAAAACGTTATACCTACATAGGTATGCAGCTCGGTGTAGGTAAGGTACTCACTTCAGGAATGATATATCCCCCTAACTGAGCATCACTGACGGATCGGTGAGGGACCCCTAAGGGCACGAGCGTGTCGTACCTCATTGTCTCCCGAATACAAGCCTCTGTGTACGGCATGCTGAAAGGAATCAGATCCTTATATTCATGGTTACGGCTTAGCATACAATCAATAGGCAAAAGATATCAAGTGCGAAAGACGCTAGTCCTTAAAAGTTCGTATCTAGAAATATGTACCTATGGGGTGTTTTCTTTAATGCTGCAGCTGGGGTAAAGCTCGAGTTGGAAACAGATAAGTATATAAGTTCGAGTAGCATACAGTGGATAACTCTGACTGAATATCGATCCGCTAAAACCTGGTATTGGCTCGACTGGTTCTAATAATATGTTTGTGTGTATTTGAATGGGTCTGTCCCGTGGGCTATCTTTTCACATTCTTTCGTTAATATCGTTATACTTCTGCAAGTTACGTAGGTAATCTAAATACTTAATACAAAATCTATAAATTGTAAAGGTTCTGTAAGCTAAACTGCTGAGGGCCATCTACCTAAGAGATTCCTAACTAATGGTTTTACATACTTGCTTCTATCGTCCAGGTTAGGCAGCCGGTCTCGACCAACAACTCGATCGATTTCCTCGTGTATTTTGTCCTGGATCTCTGGCTGCATCAGGATTTTCTCGACCAGCATACTCAGGACTTGCTCCACGCAGGTCGCCGCGGGAAACGTGTAGTCCGTACAGATCAACGTTAACTGGTCCACTTTGGAGCACATTTTAGAATTTATTATTATTGTATTGTCGCCAATAAATCATAATTATGGTGTGTGTGACAGCCAGGCAAATACTGAACAAGTGATGATGATCTCCGACCGTATTCCGGCCAAGGCGACCAATCTCTACGGAGATTGGCCAGGTATGCAGGAGATATTATAGTGCACAAGTGTGTGCGCAAACACAGAGGCACTCTCTATTCCCTCACTCATAGTCCGATAGGGACGGATAGCCGACACGACCGGTGAGAGATCAAGCGCAGGACCAACGGTTTTACGTGCTTTCCGAGGCACGAGCTAAGTGACAATTTTGCAACATTAAAATCTGTACATTAAATAAATTCATTGATACAGGCCCGTGACTGGGATCGAACTTACGCCTCCCGCTTGGAAGGTGCATGTCTTAACCACCGGGCTATCACCGTACTGAACAAGTACCATTGATTTGAGTGTTATTACTCGCAGGAAATGCATTTTTAATTACATTTTGCCTCAGAATCATGGTCTGAAGTCGGCATATCAATATTCGCCTCGCTGTCACTTGCATCCTGTATATACCTAGTAGATATGTTTGATTGTTTTTTTAATTAACATTATCTGCAGTCACATGACTGATGCCAATTTAATGACATTATAGCTGCTATGATTAAGTATTGCTTATCGCTTTTATATTATTTTGCGTGTTTATATTTTTGGTAAGTAGGTACTCATAATGTTTTTAAGAGATACCTGAAAATGTACTACGGCCACATTCTTCAGTCTCTTCTTTTAATTTCTTTATGTACATATCCAAGAAATGTCTATCGTATTTTCTGTCATGGCTCTCTAGTGTGTCCTTCACAATATTCTAAAATAAATTTAAAATTACCTTTACTAAAGTGGGTTAAGTTAGTGCATAAAATAGCTATCTACATACTTGTAACTGGGTAAATAAAAAATCGTTCAAGTTATAAATCTTCTATAGCATTGAATTCAACTTTCTATGTAGTACGTACCCTACCCCTAGGTACAATGTTTATTATCTGTAAAGTGGCACAGGACACCGATAAGTTAGTGGGACAGGGCATGACTGAAATGCCCACTCATATTTCCTAATTAGTGGACGCCTAACATTCTGAACATAGAAAAGATGTTATTTTCAACTCCAAATTCAAATTACACTCACCGAATAAAACTTCAAGAAATACTGGTTTCCCTCAACCAAGTCTTTAAAGCCACTGAATTTGGGCAAAACGTCCTTCAACCAGGTGGTGATGGTCAAAGCTCCACCCAGGTCGTTGGTGCCCCTTTGGAACCGTAGTCCGTGTTTTGCCATGTCCCACAGTTCCTTGTACTCCGACCTGGGCACAGTGGTCCTCGAAAACACATGCACTATGCCGTTTATAAACGGCACTGCGAAGAAATGCGGCATTTGCACCAGCTCACCTTTGACTAGTTCCTGTAATAAATAAAAGTGGGTATGTCAGTACCTATTATGCTAGCTATTATGGTACCTTACAAATAAAAAAAGTTGAATAATAAACTTAAATTCATGTGAAATCGTTAGGCTAGCGGTGCCGTCACATAGCGGCTGTACGAACGCAGAGACACACTGCCCCATTTCGGGTACACAACCGTGTAAATATAGGTATTTTCTCTATCATATTGTGGGGTACCTACCTACTTTACAGTGCCTACATGTGAAACTTCCTTGACCGCCATTATGAAGATATCACTATCCCAGCCAAACCAGAGCTTAGGAATCCGTTTTGTTTGTGAGAACTTACATTTTCATAAGTATTACTAGGTCCGTTGACTCTCATATCGACCATCTCTTTGATCTCGTTAGCCACCACATCCTCGAGGGTCGGGTCTCGCCTTCCGAACCCGAAATCGCGCATGTAACGCAAGGAGAATCTCCTCTGTATGTGCCAGAAGTAACCGTCAGTGAAGAATATACCTGGTGGATAGATAAGTAGGCTATTTTTGGGTGTCAATAGTTCAGATTAGAGGCCCTGTGAATGCCATTGTCGAGAATGGTAACTAACGACGATTTCCCGCAATGTAGATGCAGCGTTTCGTATGGTTCGTAATCTTTTTCAGTACGTGGATTATTAGAAAATTAAGCACAATTTCAAGGACGCCTCCCCAATCAAGTTAAGAATAATTTATACAGGGTGTACAAATATTACCCAGTTATTAGGAATTCTCAATACTATCTAGAAAAATAAACATGCGAGTCTCAATCTTTGTGGAAAGGTTCTCCACAGTAGTCCACAGTGGGCTATTTCAATAGCATCCAACATACATTAAGTTAATAGTCATTTTGACTGGTATTTACAAGCGCCAACTTACCAAGTTTCTTCCAATAAGACCGAAGTCTAGCCACAATAAAGTCGACTCGTCCATCAAACTCCTCTCTGTTCAGCATCTCCTTAAGAAGCACAGGGTCGTTGACCACAATGGCTGTGAATGGTCCAAGATACATTCCTAATATCTTGGTCTGATATCTTTTGGCTAGACGGGATACAGCTGTTGCCAGGTCATTGTAAGCTGTCGCTAGAAGTATCCAATATGCGCCGTAAATTGGAAGACTTGGTGGACCTGGATAAAGATATAGAATGAAAATATTTTGGTCCTACCGCAGGGGCCTAACTATCGGAAATTACTCGACTTATTTCTCCACAATCACCACTAGAGAATCGGGATTACCTACTGTGATATCAGATAGATCTTGAAGGCACCGCCCTGCGGTTTTGGTTGAACGGGCATATAATACTTTGAGGTTTTTGGTTATGGAATACTTATTACCTATATGTAAATGGATAGGTACTCGGCGAAAAAATGATTTTATCCCAGTGCGTCGCGTTTAAATACGACGTAGTCCAGTCATCCTGCATAATGTATAGGTAGGTACCTCGCCTACTTTGGTATAATAAGTAGTGTGCATAGCCTCTATAGAGGCGGCTAGGTCATCTAAGTAAAGAAGGGATAAATACCTGAAGCGGCCTGGGAAATTAATGCTGAAGGACATATTATGCTATTGTTTCATTCCAGCCAGAAAGGCAGCGAAAACCCTACACTTGAAATGGTTGTCCTATAAGCTGTAGGTAGGTATTTCGACGAGTTTAAAAGTAGGTACATACCTGCCTATACCTAGTTTAATCTACTGCTGTGAAATTAGTTAGACACCCGTCCCGATATATTATATCAAGTCTAGAAATTCAATGACCGACAAGTCAAGGAACTGAGATAAGAATATTCCTAGGAAATTATTTCCAATGTATAACCCAATTTCACGAATTATGTATCTTTTTCCTCCTAGATGCAGCCGCATAATTTCACTTTTAGAGATATGTGCAAACGGGGTTATTTGAGTTGACATCAACAGTGTTTCAGCCACTGTTATTATTATCTTAGGTATGTCTATCCAGTGACGAATTTCATCTTAGTACCCTTAGAATAAAGATTGTCTGTCGTAGATATCGGTTGATGTCTAACAGCCAATTAGGTACAAGAACCGATCTCGAGAGATTTTTTGCATATTTCAGATTGGTCCTTTAATTGTTTTCATACAAAATTTCAAATTTGAATTTTAAAAATCCGATTATATTTTATAATCTCTAGAAATTGGCCCTAAATATATTATTATCTGCATAATTTACATTAGCGAATGCATCCTATTTTGTAAGAAAGCTTTAAACAACGCAACCGAGACCACTACCTATCAAGCTACCATTTAAGGATGCTTCCATGTAGGCAACTTATGTAATCTGTCAACTACAATATCCCACTGCAGAGGTCGACCACTACGTGGTTTTACAAGGTAGGTACTTAGCACAATTTGACGTGTAGGTAGGTACTGGTAAAAAGATACTGTGCAAGTTGAATTATTTGGATAGCCCAGTTCTTTGGGAGAATACTGGAAACTGACTCCTAAAGTAAAATGAGTGGAAAGTAAAAATTGTGCGAAATGTGCGTGTTCAGGGTTTGCCGAACTTTGTCACAGAGGTGAATAGATAAGTAGGTAAGTATGGTAGTATATTTCCTTTACATTATGTATTTACTATCTACCTCGTATAGATAGACAGGAAATGGAATTTAATAGCCCATGTAACTCTAGATCTAGCTAGGTAGGTTCTACTAAGTACCTCCTTCTTAGGTCATAAAATAATATAGCAATGTGTTTTGAATGATTTATCTATATTTACATACAGGGTGTGAGTGACAATCAGGTAAATATTGATATAATTGATAATAACACTATCGTATAACTCAACTTAACATAATGGTACCCACTTGTTCAACTTTTCAGTATTTGCCTGGCTGCCACTCACATCTTGTATATGACTTGTTAAATTGCGTTGTAGGTAAGTACGCAACTATACAGGATGTTTTTTTGTGGCCACCAGTAACGAATACTCTATAGGTACATCAAATAAAATAAGTTTGGGCCAAAAAAAAATGCTGGGATTTTTTTTTTTAATTACTTGATCGGGCGAAATTTATAGTGTTTATGTTAGTTTTTTTATAGACAGATATTAATTATTTCTCGTGAAAAATTGCCTTTCTTGCTACGCGCGTCTATGAGCATTTATGCAGAAAAACGCAGTCTATTTACTCAACTTTGGACCCCAATATTTTGGAAACCAGACACTTCCCAGGTGCTTCCATGGAGAATAATGATCGTGATCATCAGGAGATTCCGTAGTTTACGGGGACGTTGACGACCAAAAATCAGCCTGTATAGGTAAATATTTTACGTATCTACTTATGTATAGCTACAAGCATAATATAATTAATTACCTACCTGCAAATAGTAAAGAGAAAAACGAAGTACCTACCTAGGTTCTTTTAGAAACATGAGTAAAAAGGTACATAATATCGTAGCTGTGTTCAAGCAAGCAAGAACCGCAGATTCAGGATGGTAATCCCACAGTCACTTAGCATTGCGGGGTCAGTATAAAAGATCAGTAACATGTTCTTACGACATGAAGATGGATGAACATGCAGCTGACCTATTCTGTGGAGGCCCTCATCACAACATAGTACGAGTAGGTAGGGTACTACTGTTAATATATAAATGAGTGAGTTCAATCCACCCCCTGATTACCCCATTTGCAATAGCAAAGCCGAAGCAAAGCGATAGCGAAAATTGTACAATAGTCGCCTTGAAATGTCAAAGTTCCTTTGAAATCCATTTTACGTAATACCAATTTGACAAGCAATCAGCGATTTTTGTACAATTTTCGCTATCACTTTGCTTTTGCTAATTGGGTAATAAGGGGGCCGGTTTAAATTGTCAGTGTAATTATTCTACCTATTTTATAATTAATTAGTTAGTAAAGCCAGAAGATATTTAGTTAGGTTCCGACGTAAACATTAAGTGAATGTTTTGAACAATTTTTTTATGACTTATCTGTTTTTCTATCTATAGGTTAGGTACTACTTAAATGTAAACACAGTGTTGTAGCAGCATATACTCGTATCACTGGTTGTGTGAACACCTACTTATTTCGATGCAGTTTTCAAGAATATATTGTGACAGGTCCTACTTAACATATAGGCTACTTTTATAATAATATCGATATTTTATTTTTTCCGCAGTCCACGCGGACGGAGTCGCGGGTGTCCACTAGTTAAAAATATCTTTCTACGTACTACTCAAAAAAAAAACGAACTTGTACATTTCAATTATACCCACAAAATTGGTCAGAAGTGGCACCATGTGGTTCTATCGGCCCTTGGTGCTCTGCCTACCCCGTAAGGGATAAAGGTGTAATTATATGTATGTATATGTATGAACGACTGATATGAAAACAAGATAATCAGCATAATGCACTCCAAAATAATGTATGTACCTTCTTAAGGTTAAAGTCACTTATCGAAAATTATTCCTGTAGGAAAAACCATTGTATGAAAGGTAGGTAATATGCAAGTGCAAATAGTACTTTCACTAATCGAAACCTGAAAGTTACAGTGTCTGCACTGCATTTGTATCCAAAACCGTGAAAATTGCTTAATATACGCAGCTCTCCACTATTGACATGTCTTAGTATGTCCTTATTCCTAGATTAATTTTAAGTGTAGATTACACACACGGTCTCAGTTCAAAGGCCTTAGACAATGTTATCATTTTAGAAGCGACGACGAAGATCGCAAAGTTGTCGAAAATGCAAGGTCTTTGTTCTAAGCACCCTAATTTCAGCAGACAAAAAGTATGTGCTCTCGCTACAGTTCAAAATAACAAGACACAGCACATCAGGGTTAAAAACACAGCCAAGTTTATTTGTTGACATAGACCACACTCAATGCAGACTAATGTAGAGTTCCTCAATTGCCAATTTCAATATGCTCCTTAACTCTGCATTTAACTTGAAGCTTTTAGTTTTATTCCAGCATATTTAATGAGTTTATAGCAAATAATTTATTAGTAGCTGTAAGTTGTTCGAAAACATTTAAGAAATTATGACATAAAAATTAAACTAACATGCAGATCTACCTTACTGGTTACGCAGGTACCTTCACTGGCCTAAAATATATTCCCTAAAGAACTCAATTTATAGCGGGAAAAAGAGCCCTTCAAATTCACTAGAGATCAAGGTAGAAAATGCATCTATATTCTAGCTACATCACACCTTTACTGGTCTATCTATTTATGAATTTTAGTCCCGCCCCCTGATTACGTAAAAGCCGAAGCAAAGCGATAGCGAAAATTGTACAATATTCGCCTTGAAACGTCAAAGTTCCTTTGAAATTCCTACTTGGAAATAGTAAATTTTCGCTATCGCTTTGCTTTTGCTAGTTAGGTAATAAGGGGGCCGATTTAAGTGCCGATTTTTCCAATGAACAGATAGCCTCTCTAACTAAAGGATAAAGCTGACGCTATCTCTATCTCGTTTTAGAGAAAGACACCATGAAATTAATACGACTAGTTCAAATAGGCTACCTAATGATGACCATTAAAAAAAATTGTCCTAAGAACTCAATTTAAACCTTCCTTAAGTCCTTTAAAATTTACCAGAGATCAAGGTAGAGGTACTCACCGGGAGGGAAATTTTCGGGGCGCTTGTAAGCCCTCTTGTAACAGTAAACACCAAAAACCGGTACCGCCAGTACCGCTATAGCGACCCCAATCATTTTCTGCGCATACGATAACCTCCGAGTAAAGATATCACACGACTAACAATCAAATGCACTTCGACTTTTATTTACATCTTGCAAGTTCAACATAATTAAGGACCTACGTATACTAGACTTCGATTACGCCTTAAGTTTAAAACCTGTTTTTTTTTTTTAAAGTTAAACTTTGAACTGATGCGATTTAATCCTTAATCTTATTTAATTAATTTACCTACTAAAACAATTTTATTTTGTTTTTTTTAAAGAATATGACTTCTAATTAAATCTTGTTCTAGGCTATACCGCTATACCAGTAGGTGCTTGCATTATCGCGTGAACTATTTTGGGTATAACTTAGACTAATGTATTTTTAACCCCGACGCAAAAACGACGGGGTGTTATAAGTTTGACGTGTCTCTCTCTCTCTGTGTAAATGTGTATGTGTCTGTCTGTGGCATCGTAGCTCCCAAACGGATGATCCGATTTTAATGCGGTTTTTTTTACACCCGTATCTTTAAACAAGTACCATAAGCAAGTAAATTCTTAATTATGAAATTAGGGCGGCCGCCGACGACTTCGTCCGCGTAAGATTCAAGGAGTCCGCCGGGGCGGATCCCTAGTTATACCATCGAGGAATAAGAAGACTATTCCTCTATAGTTATACATATAAACCTTCCTCTTGAATAACACTATCCATTAAAAAAACCGCATCAAAATGCGTTGAGTAGTTTTAAAGATCTAAGCATACATAGGGACAGACAGCGGAATACGACATTGTTTCATAAAATGTTAGTTTGGACACTAGAATTCTTCCGTAAACACTTCATTTTTGACTTGATGGGAACCTCCTCTTACACACTAGTCTTGTGTCGTGATTATGTTAACTATCCATCATTGTAATAAAAATAAATAAGTGCAAAAAAACCGGATATGCGCAAACGCGCATTCTGAACATTATTAAACCGTTACGGGTTAGGAAATAAAACAAAACTAAATGATAAGTTGGCAAACGGTCATCCGGCGAAATAAAATTTCGGAAATAAGTTAGTTGGCATGTGATAATCGGCCAATTCGGCGACAAGGCAGGATACCATCGTTACTTTACTTCTAACTTTCCCTCGAGCAGTTCCTTCAAATCCATCAAATCGGTACCAAAGTATTTCAGTAGGTAGGTAGGTAACCTTAGTAGGTACCTACTTAGGTACTATCATTGCATCGATAAAACGTAAGTATTACGCAGTGTATCCGATATTTCATTTCCAAATTATCTATCTTAATAATGTATACAGGATGTAAAAAGACAACAATGTTTTTTTAATACCTCGTATTCTTTGTAAGGTTACGATCATTTTCTTCCATGGAAAAAACAACAAAAAAATTTGAAAAAATACTGTCATTTTATTGCAAGCAATGTATTAGTTTGACGCGCAAAGTACAAATATAACCTACAAAACTAACATTATAACATTTTGACATGGTATCTTTGAAAAAAATGTTTGTTAACCGATTTCAGATGGATTTATCTCAAAAAAAAAATGATAATATTTATGTAACTTTGGACCTCAATATCTTGGAAACCCGTGGTTTCCCACGGGTGCTTCCATAGAAAAAAAATATCGTGTTGTTACAAAGAAAACGAGGTATTAAAAGAACAAAGTTGTCTTTTTACACCCAGTATACCTACTTAATCAATACCTATTATGTTCTAGATATAGACCGTGGTTAATAGGGCATGTTCCTATACAATTTAACATGCCCAGACAGGGTAATTTGAAATGGAAAATACATAAGTAGGTATAGGAGTTGTCGATAGTTGCGTATTAGTTATAAAGAAGCGATCTCTTCGGTGTTAGTAACATCCGTACATGTTTACGTTCAATTAAGATTAAATACCAATATTGGACATATTTCACCTGCCCCAAACTGGCCCCCATATATAATGCCCTATTATAACTACGTACAGTAAGTATAGAATAGGTGCATAATATGCTTATATTCTTAGGTACGTTAGGCCATTAGTTAGACGTATGTTCTTTCTATTATAATTCATACAGCAAACGTGTGTGATGGATGACTTGCATACATATTTAACTTAGTAGATGTAGCACATAAATAATAGGGTATAGGAAGGCATTTACTGTGTTAATAAGGCCGTTATATACTTTTACCTATAAAGCTTTTATTACCTGTAAATAGCCCACTAAAAGGAACCTACCCACCAGATTTCTGCTTCAAAGTCACATGTTTATTTTTCCAGATGTACAGATAAATTCCTAACAACTCTGGAATGTCCATACAATTTTGAAAAATAAACATTTTTTCTATAGTGGGCTATTTACACAGCTATTCACATAATATACCCTTTCTGGTACATCCTGTATGGGCATAAAATTTTGGATAAAAAGTTGCTATGTTACTCGTAATTTGGTCTTAAATCTATGCCGTTTCTTGGTTTATTTTCAGTGCAAGGGCACAGAAGGCGAAGCATAGGCGTGCATAATCCTCCCTCCTCATCAACTTCAACCTGTCATCTTAAAAGCCAAAGCCTTCAAATATTGTACTGTAGTAGTCTAACGTCTATGGGTTAAAATCGCCCTATTGGCAGTAGCCTTGTGGCGTGCCCTAGAGCCCTACGTCCAGCAATAGACTGCAATAGGCTGAAGACGAAGACGAAGTCTTACGTCAAATCCACGGAGTTCGTAATGAGAAATCCTTGGTGAGTGCTGATCTTATGTAACGTAAGGAAAGTCAGGCTCTTTAAAAATTTAGTGTTTATTATAGCTTTTCTTACTCTTATGTTGATATATGATGTTGTGCGTAAAATAAGTTAGTGCGACCAAACAAGACGCGACGTTAGGCGATTATCACACTCGCATCAATTATGGCATCGCACCAAGTCGACACCACGCGAGTCACGTAGCTCTGAGCTGCAGATTTTAAAATGCAATGCTGCAATTTGTATAGAAAACACGCTGGGTACCACACACTGACAACGCGCCTCTCTCTACGCATGTTGCATAGCAAAATCTGCTTCTCGGGGCTTACGTGCATGCGCGGTGCAGGGTTGTTCGATTTACATACATACATAACACACACGGCTGTGTTCCCGACATGAGGTAGCCAGAACTGCAGGATCACAAGCAGATCCCATAGCCACGTTTAGTACAACGGGGACAGGGTAATGATCAGTGACAGGGTAATAGTCAGATGCTAGCTTCTATTTTTTCACCAAGAATAAAGTAAATATTTTGATTTCTTTATCTTTAAGTAGGTAATTATTATTCTCGAACATCAATGTGCTAACAGTACGAGTATCATAATGTACGTCATTAGCAAATGCCCCAATACTGTCTCATTATCAAGAATTATTACCATGTTTCCAGCTAAAATTCATATTTCATCTCAATTATTTCTCTATCAATGTGTTGACCCTTTATCTTCTGGGAGTAAAAAGTAAATTGTAATAGGTCCATGTGCAGTGTGGACTGTTTCCTTATGCCTTATCAGTTGAGTTGCGGCTAGTCCATAAAGAAGACATGGTATACCTGTAAAAAATTTAAAGTAGCAATTCATAATTATGTACATTATTAAACTATACTTATGATTTAGACTATACCTGTATGACAACACAGGCTATTATGATAATATGAAAAACAAATGACACATTTCTATATTCATTGCCCCCCTGTATTTGTACTTAAATATTGTAATTGCATTTTAATGTGTGTACAATAAAGAAGAAAAAAAAAACAAAATTCACAAATTTATTTATAGAATATTATGTAGGAGAAGTATCAGAAAATTTATATGATTCTTACCAAAGTTAGCAATTTTTATTATCCTCATAAATCTATCAGATGCCCGTAGATCCTGCTCATTTTTCCTGGAGCAGTGATATTTGATGTAGGGAAAGCAACCAGTCCTCAAAATTTGGTAATTAGATCGTCCTGCTTTCCAGTTAAAGTTTGACATGCCAAATTGATCATCCTTGACACTACTGTACTGAAAAATATTCAGTTTAGTAGTTATCAACGTAGTGTCATCTTCAATAATAAAAATTCCACTGAACTGCTAAACATTGTCTCTTAACTACAAAATTATGGTGGATGTGAGATTAGAATTAAAGACAGGTCCCTGAAGCTCAGTGCACCAATGCACGAATTATTATTCTAAGAGCTATACATATAGTTGAGAAAGACTTTAAGCATAAGTGCTCATAGATTAAGTGCCTTTTTACACACTCCAGTTGCTAGTTAGCCAGTGCCACGTGGACGTAGTTATGCAAACGGGAACCAACCCACTAATGTATTAAATAAAATTTTAGGCTACATAAGCATTCAGAAATGAACTTTCTATCAACCTTGTAAACATCAAAATAATCTGTAAATTTTGTTAGAATTCGATGTAACTGTATATGTGGGTTGGTTCCCGTTTACAAACTATGTCCATATTGTATGTGTCTGCCCGGTAAATTAAGCGTATTTATAGCGCGAATGTCAGGGCTCGTACCTACTCGAACAATGGTATTACCCACACACTTAATCGCTAAGCTGCTTCACCGTAGGAACGAATGGTTACTTAACTTACCTTCACAAAATAGGACGTCCAAGGTGGTTCATTACATTGTAGCAAATAAGCAGTCAACACTTCGGAAGCAGTGGGTCTGGAAGAAAACTGCATTGCCAAGATGCATTGCATCTTTTTGAACTGCCTTACTCGTATATTCCTTATATACATTTTACAAATCTTACGTTACCTTATATATAATACCTACTAATCTAATACTACTATGGTACTAATATTTTAAGATGAACTCCAACCAAAATTGCGGATTCCTATTACATAAACAAAAAACAGCTGATTGTGACACAACATTTGAGGTTATAAATTTTTTAATTTATTCCAATGGAATCGCAAAGGATCAAAATCATACACCCATGAAGATGTATAAATGAAAACCGCAGAAACAACTCAAGAAACAATCATCACACGGACAATTTTATTTTTCATCATTTGCTATTTTGCCACCGGTTACTAAAAGTCAAAAGACGAGTACGCGACCGATTCTTTGAATTCTTTATTTTACAATCTATCGCCGCCGGCTTGCTTTAGAGCACTGACTGACTATCTAGTTATGGCAACCGGTTACAAGTTAGACAAAAGTAAGGGTGCCGTCCGCACGTGATGCCGACCGACTCCACCGCAGCCAGGTCGTCATGTAGGTACACAACCCAGTGCTTGCAATCACATTCACATTTCTAATACAATCTACATATAAAAAATGGGCTATTTAGTTTTGGTGGTAAGGAGCGCGGGCAGAGGCGGGGAAGCGCATGATTGGTTGATGATCAGGCACCATTGCCCCGCGCACTGCGCCTATGCAGCTACGTCCCGCTAACTCCTGAACATCACAGAACACAATTACTCCTAGCGGAGCTGAACATACTCGCGAACATGGAGGTATAATTTAGGTATGCCTCCATGAAGTCAACAATATTTTTTTACAAATCAACCAAAATAGGACATAGTTATGTAAACGGGAACCATAACTAAGTACTAATAAGCAACTTTTCCATGCCGCCATGGTTGACTTTTTGTTAAAATTCCAAGTTAAAGCTCTGCTTTTAATTCAGAACCCATATAATCGTATTAATCTAAAAATTAAAATAAAAGATAAGTTCATACCTAGATATTATTTTATAAAGTTATTAGACCTAGTATTTTAAAAATACAAAATATTTTTTTTTATTAATCAATGAAATATGTATAGAAATTATTTATGGCTATATAAGGATATTTTCAGATACCGGTTATCTATGCTCGTAAGTACCAGATATGTCAACAGATACATAGATATGTCAAGATACGAGATAAACCATTATAATACTAAGTACCTACCTACACATGTGCGAACTTTCCCCTTCAAGGTCACTCTATGGTATATATGGTCTTTTCAAAATTACGGTTTTTTTTTCACACACTACACAACACATTAACCTAGTGCCACACTAAGATCCCTAAGGTCTTGTGTCGTGAAAAAAAAATTCATACAATCTCGAATAATTACTGCACTGAAATTTATGGAACAGCAGATTTTTTTTTCAATATTTCGGAGTAGGTCCCATAGTGAAAGTTGTTTCTTTTTACCTACCTAGTTTAGTGTCAAAAGATAATCACTAATTTTGAAAAGACCTTATACCTACAGGGTGTAAAAAGACAACGTTGTTATTTTCGTATTCTTTGTAACGTAACGATCTTTTTTTCTATGGAACCAACCCTGGGAAACGAAAAACAAAAATTTGTTTTTATTTTTATTTTATTGCAAGCAATGTATTTGATTGACAAATGTACCTACAAAACTGACATAAATATTAATATGATGTCTTTTAAAAAAATGTTTGATTACTGTTTCCAGATGGATTTATTTAAAAAAAAATGCTGATATTCATGTAACTTTGGACCTCAATATCTTGGAAACCCGTGGTTTCCCAGGGGTGTTTCCATAGAAAAAAATGATCGTGATGTTACAAAGAATACGAGGTATTAAAAGAACAAAGTTGTCTTTTTACACCCAGTATAGGTAATTGTTTCAAGAGGAAACTCAAATAAAACAATCAAAAGATTTAAGTTAAAATATATTATTGTACAAACAAATTAAAAAATCTCTTGCTTTATAGGTAGTTAATTAGTTATCAACCTACATACAAATCACATCTATTTCAGAATAACAGTATGTAGGTAATTAACATCATAAAATTATAAGTATTAGCTAGGTATAAGCTACCCAAAGTTTTTAAGCTTTGAGGAACCTAACTACCTAAGTAAAGTAAGTATAAAAAACTTGGAACATTTAATTTATCATTTGAATAAAGTGTTTTAAATCAAAAGTTAAAACTTTGGTAGGTACTTATTACCTTTTACTTTTAATAAAAAAATATATTTTTCATTAACAATAATATAAGTCACTTCTGTATCACAGGTACTTAATTTTAGATATATAAATGCACATTTTAAATGCACACTTAACGTTATTTCGTCAATTATTAAAAATAGATAAGTAAGTAGATCTAAAAATTCCAAACAACCATAAAGTCGGCTTTTCACTATTGGACCTAATATTACATTACATACCATAATGACAAGCAGACTTAACTCAAACATAAAATTAAGAGATAAAACATTTACTTATTTTTTAAACAGTTTGTTATTTCATATAAACAACATACGAAATACATCTTGGAATTCAATGGTCAAGTTGACAATAATCTTTATACAGGTAGTAGGTGCCTAACTAACTTAACAACACATTGTAGGTACTTTACACCTAGATTAAAACTCTGCTTATACATTCTATTTACTCTTATAATGTTATCCATAAGAATCTTACTCTAATTCAGTTCACTTCCACCCATAGGTATAGTTAATAACATATTAATGTACTTTAATTTCAATTATAACCACAAACCAAAGGGTTTGCATATACTGAAACTAACAAACATAAACTGAACGATTTGTAAACTTCCATGGAGGAAATAAAAATATTTTATTTCCTCCATGTAAACTTCATAATCATTTCGACAAACGAATGACATATATACTAATATTATAGAGAGGTAAACTTTGATTGTTTGTTTATTTGTAGCGAATAGGCTCTGAAACAACAGGACCGATTTCAAAAATTCCTTTACCGTTAGAATCCTTATTGGACCCTGATGAACATACTCGTAGGCTATAGGGTTTCGCATAATTTCCACTGAGCTGGAATAAATATGAAATAAATACAATTTTTTACCCGCGAGGTGGACGGACGACCTGGCCAAGGTCGCGGGCGTCGTCGGTTGGATGCAGGCGCCTTCCGGTCGGAGTGGAGGTTGTCGGGGGAGGCCTATGTCCAACAGTGGACTTCTCAGGGCTGTAAATGATGATGATGATATATTTCAATAATTGTGGGAAACTTCGATATCGCGTCCTAGGATTTTGCATTCGATAGATGGCTCCGTTACATCACTCCCCTTCCAGACCGCAGGTCGATATGTCTTCGACAGCACCCAACGTGTACTCTCATAAGTATGCATTCGGGTCCGTCAGTCGACCGGAAAGTGTTGCGACGAGCGTGCAGGCGAGATGCGTTCTAGTCTTTGAGGCGACTGGGAACGTGATGCGGCTGATGTGTTCTGGTCTGCGCGTGGACTGGGAACATGTTGCGTGCGTGCGTTGCTAACAGGTCCAGGAAGCTGTCATGGCGGCTTCTTATGAATCTGCTGGCGTGCTGCTGCTGCTGTCGTGGAAGGAGAGGTGATGCTGTTGTAATGATACCTTTGCTGCGGAGTGCTGCGATGATGATGAAGTTGCTGAAGGTTGCGTATGTCCAGTTCACAGGGGTCACCAGTATGGGGGTGGTGAAAAGGGAAGCGCTTCCGGCCCCACCGGGCCACTAGTCGTTGTTTGGCCCATGTATATATTCCAATCATTGTGGGAAACTTCGATATCGCGTCCTAGGATTTTGCATTCGATAGATGGCTCCGCTACACACATTTCCCGAAATTCTCACGAGAACTTGACAAACGGGAATTCCAATTTTTTAGAGGATATCTACCGAAGCGAAGCGAGGGCGAGCCACTACGAGTAGTACCAAGATACCACTGAACAGTGATATAACAAGCCATTAAAATCGGTCTGTAGCTAATGCAGGTATTTTAGGAAGTTTTACAAACATCATACACAATACATACATATATATATAATATATATATAATATATATATATATATATATATATTATATATATATATATATATATGTACTTGGTATCAGTACTATCAGTGTCATTAATACTAGATAGAACGTTGACTGCTAAGCTCTTTCAGTTAAGTCAAAAATTGCGCGATTAAAATTGTTTAGGAGCAAGTGTGGCTATATACCAAAGTCCGTTTCATTCTTTGAAATAATCTAGTTTTCGTGCACGACTTTGACACTACATTTTTCAAAACACAGATTATTAGTTGTACCCCGCCATATCGTTCAAAGGAACTATTCGGTCAATCCACAACTAAAAATAAAAAACAGAACTCAATCCCTTCCTAATCGTGTATAGGATAAGATCCTGACACCTCTTTTACATTTTACATAAATTCATTAGATCTAAAATATTTACACAAAAATCAAAAAGAAAAAATAGCACTGTTTATAAAACATAACATTTATCAACAACTAAAACCTATACAAGTATCAAATTAATATTTCCATGCACCAAATTCTTAACTAAATTTAGTTTAGTAGCTAAATTACGTATCAGTAACGAACAACATTAGGCTTCACATTGTAAATATTGAATTTCACAAAGAATCATAGCCAGGTTCACACATGCATTATGCATATCATAGTATGATATGATGATCTTTACTTCATCAATTTTACGTAATAGATATAAATTATAACGATTTATTGAAATAGATTATTCGTTTTCCACGTCCGAACTTTAGGATATACAAGGTGTAACAAAAAGGGTATGTTAAGCGAAAAGCTATGTAAATAGCCCACTATAGAGAACCTATCCACAAAATTTGAGACCCGAAATCACATGTTCGCTTAACATACCCTTTTTGTTACACCCTGTATAAAGGGCAATTAGCAGCAAATGCGTTAATATAGATTTCAATTTGATTGACTTTAATTACAGACGATGTCTTTCTCTGTTTATATCAGAAAAAGCAAGATCACATGTGTGTTAATTTGTCATTTTTCTATAATATGTAGATAGACTGGACTAATACTGTGTTAAATTATTATAAAAATCATTAAGACATTGTTTAAGCCAAACATAGCCTAAATTTGACAGGTATTCTGTTTATTAAGTTGTCAACTGTGATCTTGAACGGTGTTTTAGTGTTTAACTCTAGGCGCGGTTATGTAATGACACCCTTTAATTTGTTATGTATGGTGCAACGAAAAGAGATAAGGAGCAATGTTACTATGCATAAAATATAATTGTACGAACTTAAAATATGTAGGTAATTTAAAAAAGTATCCCTACACACTATATGACTACCTTTCTTTGGGCGAAATTATGTATCAAATATATTTGCGAATAATGGAGGCCGCTTCAATTTCACCCAATTCTTCCAACATTAATGCTAGAGATTTGGAGGTGATGTCCGTATTGCTTTCCTGAAAGAGAAATATAACATTATAATATTTGAGCCATGATTATGAACTAGATATACTAGAGATGTAACGATCTCGAATCTATTCCAAATCGACTTGAATCGATTCGAGCCGCAAATCGCTGTATCGTTCACTCACTTACGACTCAGCCCGTGAGAACCGATTTGGAATACTTTAGATCAATTTGAATGGTTTTGAGCTCAAGTCGATTTAAATCGACTTTGTAGATTGAATATAGATTGCTATCACAGAGATCTATAGAGTGGCCATGGGGGCGTGGGCGGTGTAATTGAACTATGAACAAAATAGGCAAACATCGCGAAAACGCAATCAGTCGGGACTTGATTGCCTAACGCGTCACACGGGAGTGTTTTTTTATAATGCCTGCTTGTTCAGTGGTTGTGTGCAAGAATCGAAGTGACCATAAACTTGAAGGGGTCACTTTTCATAGGTAAGTACAATAACAATTTTGTTTTCTAGCATTTATATACCCAATTTCATTTTATTTCGTTAAAAATAATTTTCACTGAGTGACATATGTAACCTAACGATTGAACCTAATACATTGCTCGCTAAGTGTAGCGTGCCTGGTGTTGAAATCAGTTTGACCGAGTGATGATAATTGCGCATATTGAATCGGCCGCTCCCGCGCACGGCCGCTGCTAAGCGCTTTGACATAGAGTTGTACCTGTCATTTCTTGTTGTCGATACGTCACGTTGCCGCGAATAGTACCTACGAGTAATAACTAATGTTAAGTAGATAATTTTGAGAGTTTAAAAAATATTATTTTATGTAAAACAATGGTGAATTACTTATTATTATTAGTGTAACAAAGTACCTAAATTAATGTAGATGTGTGCAAAGTCAACTTTCTTTATTTTTGTGTTTCTTATTAATAAATATTTTTTTAAATTATAATATAAAAAAATATTATTTAACTGTAAAATAGTTACTATAAAGTAGTTACTTACCTACTTTGTGTTATCGAGTCTAAAATATTTCAGAATATTTTGTTAAATGTAGATAATAAATGACTACCAATAAGCATATTATTATAGTTTTTTTTTTTCCATCGAACATTTACATACCGTACTAATTTATTAAAGACTCCGCTACGAATTTACTTTATTCTTTATCCCTTCAAGAAAAATAACCTTTTTATTTGGTGACCTCATACTTTTGTGACTGTGATGCAACTCAAAATCTAAGCTCAATCGGACAACGAGAAGTAGAAAAAGTAGGTTGAATTTTAAGATGAAGCTAAGTAAAAACATGTTTAAAATTGTATTGTGACCAGCTACTAAAGCCTAAATTGTTCGCGATGTGCAACAACGCAAGTGCTCGATAACAAATTTATCGACAGTCAATCACTAGCGTACGTGTAAAATTTGTTGAATGTATTTGCTATACTGAGGCGCGTACTTACACAGTAGATAGCAATGTGTGCGCGCCAATGAGAGTACCGCCTTAAATGTAAGAGTGTCAGAGATTTATCAATGTTGGGTGTAATTTGTGTTATTATTTAGATGTCAATGTAAGTGTGGCTTATAGCCGCTTACATCAGAACTCAAACTAAGTGCGCTTAGCGGCCCATCTCCTGTGTTTCTGTTATCTATGATTGCTATGCTAGGTCTTTGGTAATGTGAGGCTCGAAAATAAACCATAATATTGCGCCGACCCCATAAATAATGGGATGAGGGCAGGATAATCGCAAAAAGATTCTGTGAAGAATAGAGACAGTGGCCAATTGACTACTTCTTTGCTTTATCAACAAAGTGACCAGACAGTGCTCAGACAAAGAAACAGCTAAATGTTTATAACGATTGCAGTGTAAGGTGAAAACAATGAAAAAGGGCAGGATGATGATGCAGCCCACTGCTAGACGTAGGCCTGCTAAAGCACCTGAAGGGCACGTCACAAGGCTGCTATAGAGGGGTTTTTACCCATAACTGCGCAGGACAGTGGGCACATACCTGCAGGAGTGAGCAGGCAGGAGTGAGCAGACAGGACATATACCTGCAGGAGTGAGCAGGCAGGACACATACCTGCTGGAGTGAGCAGGCAGGACATATATCTGCAGGAGTGAGCAGGCAGGACATATACCTGCAGGCAGGAGTGAGCAGACAGGACATATACCTGCAGGAGTGAGTAGGCAGGACACATACCTGCTGGAGTGAGCAGACAGGACATATACCTGCAGGAGTGAGCAGGCAGGACATATACCTGCAGGCAGGAGTGAGCAGACAGGACATATACCTGCAGGAGTGAGCAGGCAGGACACATACCTGCAGGCAGGAGTGAGCAGACAGGACATATACCTGCAGGAGTGAGCAGGCAGGACACATACCTGCTGGAGTGAGCAGGCAGGACATATACCTGCAGGAGTGAGCAGGCAGGACATATACCTGCAGGAGTGAGCAGGCAGGACATATACCTGCAGGAGTGAGCAGGCAGGACATATACCTGCAGGCAGGAGTGAGCAGACAGGACATATACCTGCAGGAGTGAGCAGGCAGGACACATACCTGCAGGCAGGAGTGAGCAGACAGGACATATACCTGCAGGAGTGAGCAGGCAGGACACATACCTGCTGGAGTGAGCAGGCAGGACATATACCTGCAGGAGTGAGCAGGCAGGACATATACCTGCAGGCAGGAGTGAGCAGACAGGACATATACCTGCAGGAGTGAGCAGGCAGGACATATACCTGCAGGCAGAGTGAGCAGACAGGACATATATCTGCAGGAGTGAGCAGGCAGGACACATACCTGCAGGCAGGAGTGAGCAGACAGAACATATACCTGCAGGAGTGAGCAGGCAGGACACATACCTGCTGGAGTGAGCAGGCAGGACATATACCTGCAGGAGTGAGCAGGCAGGACACATACCTGCTGGAGTGAGCAGGCAGGACATATACCTGCAGGAGTGAGCAGGCAGGACATATACCTGCAGGAGTGAGCAGGCAGGACATATACCTGCAGGCAGGAGTGAGCAGGCAGGACATATACCTGCAGGAATGAGCAGGCAGGACATATAACTGCAGGAGTGAGCAGGCAGGACATATACCTGCAGAAGTAAGCAGGCAGGGTATATACCTGCAGGAATGAGCAGGCAGGAATTATACCTGCAGGAGTGAGCAGGGCAAGGCACATGCCTGCAGGAGCGAGCAGGAAGGCAATGGCGCAAAAGTTTGACATATTTACCAAAGCTAAACCACAACAAAAAACGTAATGTTAAGCACATTTCATACTGCGCTAAATTTATACAACGTTAAAAGCCAAAGATAGACGTTGAAAATACCTGAAACGCCGTCAAATAAACAGCCAAACCAAAACCAAAAACGTTCCGTTGTAATTTAGCGCCTCACCTGCAGCAGCGTGAGCAGCGCGGCGGCGGGGCTGTGCGCGCGCGCCAGCGGCTCCGTGTGCGCCGCGAGCCGCGTGCGCGCCGCCAGCGCCCGCCAGCCGCGTGCGTCCAGCCGCGCCGACACCTCGTGCACGTACAGCGGCAGTTCCGGCAGCGATACGGAACCCTCCTAAGGGGGAAGGACAGGTAGGTAATAAGTTCCCCAGAACGCGTGATCAAGCACACTTTTACAACAGCAAAAAAATGGCAACAATCCGCAGTTCCGCGTTTAAATGTAGTCCTAAAAGGTAATAAGAAAACACGTTTGACGATTTCTCTTATGTCTTACGTCTTTTATGAATGTCTTTTTTGCGACTTAGACTCAAGAGGTGAAACTAGCGAAGATAGAAACATGATATTCGGACCGCGATGGCTCAGTTTTGTGACGAACCACTGAGAAGGGATTTTTCGGGAATATAACGGGAATTCTAAAGATCATGTCGGCTGCATTTACTATACTAATCAAATAAGTCTTCTTTTAAAATAACAGTTGCTTTGGTACTTACATCCTCCTCAGCAGATTCAAACTCGTCTTCAGGCTCAGACTTGATGTCTTCATCGCAGATGGTCTCCGGGAGATACTCTTTGATAATCTGCTTCAGTTCTGGAATATTTTTCACGAGCTGCCAGGCCGATACGCTACTTTCATTCTTCAGCGGGTCAGCCTGTAAAAAGTAAAAAAAAAATGTTAATGACTTGAAAAAATGTCTTATTTCGAAATTATAGCATTTCGCTTAAAATACCCCTTCTGTTACACCCTGTACATGTGTTCTTACCTTTTTGTCAAGCAACAGTTTGACAATCTCTTTAGTGTTATTTTTCAAGCCCGCGCCGCAAACTATTTGCAATGCGGTGTTACCACGCCCATCGACTGCATCTATCTCGCTCTAGAACATAAATATTGAAATAAAATAGGCTTTTCAGTAATAAAATATGCGCTTAGTAACTTCACATTATCACAAACTTTTGGCATCTATAATATTATGTACCTATTAGCAGACGCTTACGACTTTGTCCGCGTGATAATGATTTTGACCGACCAAATTACACATAAATTATAGACGAACAAGCGAATCGTGCCACTATTTAGAATTTTAGAATGACACGGAATTCAACATTGGATTCGTTCCGGTAGCTAGATTGCAGTATTTGTGGCCGAAAATCGGCGGTAGGCTTCACAACTTACTACGTGGATTTGCATCTTGGCACTAGGCGTTGACCTGATATCGGCACCCTTAGAAAGTCTGCCGGCAGTGAATGTGTCAATAGGCTAACTCGACCCAACCTCTTCGGGGCATAATGGGCGTGACTATATTATATAGGTCTGTATGTACGATGTATGTAGCACTTACGCTAGGAATATGTTGCAAAAGGCACTTTATAATGTTGAGAGAGTCGTCGTAGGCCGCCAGGTGTAAAGGCGAGCGTCCTTCCGAGTCTCTCGCGTTGTTACTAGCGCCACCACTTAGCAGTAAACCCGCGCTTACTTCACAACCCGTTACTGCTGCTCGATGAAGCGCTGTTTGTTTTTCTGCATCAAATTTTAGGAATATATTAATTAATTAGAACTAGCTCCAAATATATATTTGGAGGAAATTTTAAAGTAAGCTTGTCTCACTTTGTTATCTGGTATGCTGAAAGTAATCTCTTGCACGCTTTTGTGATTTCTCTGTATTTGATATAAAGTTTTGTGTACAATAAAGAATATGAATAAGTTTTAAATTCAATATCCCCAATAAAATGTAATAATGCGTAATAATAAGCAAGACACTTTATTCACATATCAACTAGTTCGATATAAAATGAAATGATGACTATACTTACTTGCACATTGAATATTAACCACAACTTTTATTATAATTAAGTACACAACTGTGTACCTACCTACTACCAATAACTTACAAATGTTATATTTTATTGTACGCCTATTTTGTGCAAATAAATGAATTGAACTGACTATTTATTTGCTCCAAACATGGTATACTTAATAAAGTTAATTAACGTTAAAGTACATTATTAGCAATATTCGCAAACTGTATAATAATTGTGTAAGATATTGTCTAGATATTATTAAAATTAACTGTTATTCCATATGACACCCTTACCTCCATTATAGGCGTCAAGATCACAGGCAACTTTGTGAGTTTTGATGGATTTCAGTAAAGGCTCCAAGCAACTTTGGTACTCTACCGCCAAATGTACCGCATTGTTGCCGTCCTTGTCTTCCAGCATAGGATCGCAACCTAAAGAGCGAGCACGCTATATTATTATACTAGCCGCATATATATCAGGATTCATTAATAAACTTAAAAGGTGAAATAACTTTACTGTCAATTAGATTTATACAAATGTACGTAAATTAAACATTGCCGGGAGATACATGTTAATTTATGACTAAGAAATCTAATAGCACAATATTGCTAATACATTGGTCTTTCGGATGTAATGGCGTTAAGAAAAACTTTGTTCGTAACACACATAACTGTAAATAGTAATTTCAATACTATTTCACAAGGTTCGAAGTGGTAATTATTATTGATAATTATCACGATAATTATCTTTGATAATTATCTTGATAAATATATCTTGATAAATATACCTTGACAATTATCTTTGATAATTATAGAACTCAGAAACTAAAATAAATCTAAGTTTATTTACGTATCCAAAGGTGTAAGACAAAAAAAAAACATTTGACTGATGAGAGAAATGTGTATTTCTCTTCTTTACGTACTTTCATACTTTAGTTCAGACTCCATAAAGGCAAACTCGAATTAAATTGTATATTTCTCACATTATTCTTTGCTGTTTACTTAATAATGGCGAAAAACAGAGACCCTCTTTGTAATAAATACATTTTAATTTAAATAAAGAAAATTTTAGAAAGTTAAGTGTGAAATCAGATAGGATAATTATCAGATAATTATCCAAAAAAATATTTATCTTGATAATTTCGAACCATGCTATTTCATAATATTGGCATAAGTAAGCATAATCTCTCCAGATACATATAATATTCAATAATATAAAAATTAATCCCTAAATGTGTTGCTAAGCACAGATCTCGAGAATAGCTGAACAAAGGTTGCTAACTCTTTTTTTTAGCGTATTCCTTGAAAAATGAGAATGGTTCTTACGGAGAGAAAAAATTAAAAACTTTTCTTTTCCACTTTTCTATAGCGACGGCCCACGACTTTGTCCACGTGAAAGGGCATTACACCCGTGCAAAGCCGGGGCGGATCGCTAGTATTGTTTAAAAAATACGCGAGATCTTACAGAACCGAGGACAGATTTTTCCAATAGTCTCTATCTAAAGGACAAATATGATGGTCTTCTTCTTCTTTCTAAAACTTGATCATTGGAAAAATCGGATCTGTTAAGCTCGATTAAAACATCAGAATTTCACCAGCGCAAATAAACTTACCGTGAGCAATAAACTGCGAGACTTGGCTAGGGTTGTCGTTAATAATGGCCAAGTGCAATATGGTGTGCATATTGTTGTTGGGTTGGTTCAACAACGCCGTCATCTTCATAGAGTGGACCAGTTTGACAATCACGTCCACGCACGGCTGATTGGTTACCAGTGTCATGTGTAGGAAGCTGCAAATATTATAACAGTTACGAACTAGAGCTTGCCCATACTGGGTATCTATTTCACAATGAAATGTTTATAGAAAGTGGCACGAGTGATTGATACTTAAACGTAATAACTGCAATAGACAAGATTATTAAACTTGAATCTTATGTAGTTACCATAAGGCTCGACTTCGCTTGTAATAATTTATGTCAATAGACGCTTAGCCATAAGTAATAAATAATAATAAATCTAGTAATTATTTCATCTAAGTAACTCCGATGAAATTGAATATACACCGTGTTTAAAGGGATATGAATTAACTTTGTACAAGTATACTGCTTTTATAGCTATGTATAATCGTACAAAGGACAAACAAAGAGAGGACATAATGTATGCTTTCCGTGTGGTGTCGGCAGAGTAGGATACGAGTAGCACCACCCCATGTCTGCCCATGGGTATCGCTAGAGGTGATGAAAGGTCAGCTATGGGCAAAAACCCCGCAATGTAGTAGCTTTGTGGCGTGCCCTGAGGGAGGCCTACGTTTAGCAGTGGACTTCAAAAGGCTGATGTGTGTGTGTATTAAATCCTTTAGGTTTATAATGTCAAAATCCCAAAATGTCCAGAGGTTGCGAAACGTCCAAATCCCAGAATGACAATATCCCAGAATATTTACTTACTTATCCCCGTTCGAAAGCCGCAGTTCGAATAGCCTCTCCAGCATTTGTTTCAATTCCGCTTTCTTAAACCCAGTTCTCGTTTTCAACGCGTCACATAACTGCTTTACAATCTAAAATTAAACAATTATTAATAAATAGAAAATTAATCTACTATGACAACTGTCTTAACTTTGAAAGATACCCTAATGCGCGGACTCGACGATTTTGATATTTATAGCGGTATAAGTATATAGGTAACCCTCAAAATTAAATAAAAAAAAAAAGATATCTGTAATCAGGCTCCATATTTACATAGCCATGACATAAATTGAATAACACGTGGTATTACAAAACAGTTAGGCATTTTAAATAGTAGGTATAGGTTATAGACGAAGTAGGTAATTTGGCTTCCAGCACTTCGCCCTGTTAATTAATTAGGTAAGAGAGCACTTTAAAGATAATATAATATAGATCATACATAGGGACAGACAGCGGCAAGCGGTTTTGTATTATAATATGTAGTGATAAGGATTAATGCACACACGATACCTACTTGGTACATTACCTTTTTGACCTCCATTCCGTCCTCTGGCTTGTAAAGACCGGTGTATTCCACTGGTTTCTTTTCCACTTCGGTCTTTACAATTAAAGAAGGACCACCCCGTGATTTTTCTTGGCCCTACAGATAAATTATATGCATTATGTTATCATTAAATTCTACTAATATTATAAACGCGAAAGTTTGTGAGTATGTATGGATGAATGTTTGTTACTCTTTCACGTAAAAACGGCTGGAGAATTTTAATAACGTTTGGTATGGAGTTAGCTGACACCCTGGATAATACATAGGCTACTTTTTATTTTTATCCCGCATAATTTCGACATTTTGTTTTTTTCTGCAGTCCACGCGGACGAAGTCGCAGGTGTCCACTAGTTTATATGTAAACACGGCTGTGTTTCCCCAAAATGCATTGGAAAAGTCTTTCTAAATATGTATTATAAGCTTTACTCGTAAGCGTCAGAGCCTCGTTCGTTTAATAACAGGATGCACCACGGGTTTCATAATATGTACTGAAAATAAAGATAAATACCTTGGCCCTTCCTGAATCAGATATTATTTGCGATGATCGAATAAAATCAAAGCTGCCTGCCGGTTCCTGAAATATAAATAACAGTGAGTAGGCATAGTTTTGGTTATCGTCGTCAGCCTTTTGCAGCCTACTGCTGGACGTAGGTGGCAGAGCACGTCACAAAGCTCCATCTCCCGTTTTTGCTATACAATCACTACCACTGTTTTAAGTCATCAGTCTATGACCGGAGGATGTCCAACGCTACGATTGCCAAGGGGCGGTCTCCATTCGAGATCCCGCTTACTTCACCGTCCATCGCTTCTACGATGGATGTGACCAGCCCACTGACATTTCAGTTTACTACATTTGCTAGCTCATCGTCTGAGAGAAT
The DNA here is from genome assembly GCA_014607495.2 of Carposina sasakii. Classification (NCBI taxonomy): domain Eukaryota; kingdom Metazoa; phylum Arthropoda; class Insecta; order Lepidoptera; family Carposinidae; genus Carposina; species Carposina sasakii. Next base: position 2,970,829 of record CP053156.1, on the reverse strand, counting down.
GTCCGAGTTCTACAGGTGTTTTTTTCGTTGCCACCCTTAGGGTACGAAAAATTTGAATTTTTTTTTTATTACTTGGTCGGGCGAAATTTATAGTGTCCAGTGTTTATGTTTTTTCATAGACAGATATTAATAATTTCTCGGGAAAAAATCTTGCTACACGCGTCAATGTGCATTTATGCAGAAAAACGCATACTATTTACTCAACTTTGGACCCTAATTTTTTGGAAACCAGACACTTCCCAGGTATGCTTCCATGGAGAAAAATGATCGTGATGATGAGATTCCGTGGTTTTCGGGAACGTTGACGACCAAAAATCACCCTGTATAGTCGGCTCTTACGACACGCACGGAAGGAGATGCAGCTGATGTATTCTAATGAAGAAAGCCCGGCATCAGCATAGGAAGTTTAAAATATAATCGGTCGTAAATTGCTTATCTCTTGCTTATCATTTAAAAAAACAGGTATCTTATTTCTTAAATCATTATAGTTATTCCAAGTATTTTAAGTGTTCCTTTAAAATATATAGTTAAGTGTTACTTACCGCATCTGAAGCGATATTGAAATAATCTGTAAAGAAAAAAATACGTAAATTTTTTAAAACGACACTACGAGTATATGTCATACATATCTTTTACTCCTTGTCCTTACTCCATGCAATGGTGCGCGAATTATAAATAGTTTTACCACCCATGAATAATACAAACATAAATCGAATCTACTAACTATTACAAAAATATAATGTTACATGTTTTTTTCTGTTTTACCACTTATTTTTGTTGTTATAAATGATCGAAATAAATCTGTATGTTATTCCTAGGACAAGGTTTGTATAAAATAAAGTAATTAAAAGTTAATTTTGTTCAAATTAGATTTTACAAAAACAAATACATAACATACCAGCCCAATTACATTCGGTGATGCTTTTCTTCTCCTCGGCCGTCAAATTGGTGTCATCTTTCAATAGTTGCTCCAACTCCATAGAGCTGAGATGCAACGGCGGTAGCGACGGCACTTCGGTCCCGGGCAGGCTAAACATAGGGCTCTTGAAATCGACTTGCGGAAGCGTGTTGTAACTCACACTGTCGCATAGAGCATCCGCTAACCCCACTGCTTTTGACGGAGACAACTTTATTGATTCCTAGAAGAGTTTTTAATAAGTTAGCACATCTCTGGCAAAGCGTAGGTAAATTGTTCGGAAAATTTTCTCAAGCCAACGACTAAACATGGTTTAATCGAATTATCTCTTATACAGGGTGTAACAAAAAGGGTATAGCAAGCGAGAAGCTACGTAAATAGCCCACTAAAAGGAACCTACCCACAAAATTTCAGACTCGAAATCAGATGTTTATTTTTCCAGATAGTATGGAGAATTCCTAAACAACTCGGGAATGTTCATACAATCTTGAAAAATAAACATGTGATTTCGAGTCTCAAATTTTGGAAATAGGTTCTCTATAGTGGGTTATTTACATAGCTTTTCGCTTAACATACCCTTTCTGTTACACCCTGTATAAAACAGCGCATTATGTACTTCTTTAATATTGTAAACGCAGAGCACTACAATAGGCTAGATGACAGTATTTTTATTTTAAACATTCGCGAATGAATAGCTCCGCTGTCGAAGAAACTTTTACGAATAGGTATGATTTTTTAAATCATCAATTCTGGTGAGCATAAAATAACACCACTATACAAGTACTGTACGCCAACCCTCCTAGCACACGCAGTCATAGGACGTTATACGACAGCGCGTACCAGGAACGTTGGCGTATAGTAATAGCACAAATCAAACAACATCATCATCATAATCATCTATTGTCTATATTTCTGATTTTTATGAACTAGCGAGATTATTTTAGAGATACTCACTTGATACGCCGGTATTATATTATTAAACGGTTCATAGATAGTTTCATCTTGCTGAAAAAAATAATTAAATAAATATTAGTTGCTCTGAAAAAAATAATTAAATAAATATTAGTAATAATATACCCTTAAATTGAAATGTGGTGCTATCGTTGGTGCTCTGCCTACCCCGTAAGGGAAAAATCTCTAGCGTGAGGGATATAAGTATTTATAATAATTTTAAATTGATATTAATATGTAGTATTTATATATGTATAAAGAAATAAATACAGTATATTCGAAATAATTTTTCAATTACAAAACCCCGTCTAATCTTAAACGCGATAACGCTTTCACAGTTTCAAACTATACTTGACAGAAAAAAAAACGGAATATCTGTCAAAGCTAGACTACCTAGGTTGATTTAAACAATATTCAAAGGTTTTAGCAATAACATGGAAAAAGTTATATTTTGCTGGCAAAAAAGCCGGTAATTATAAAACCAATTTACTTGATTGGTAGTAGACTTCTTTTTAAACTGACAATTGTGATCACTCCAACCGTATTTCGGCCAAGGCGGCCAATCTCTACGGAGATTAGCCAGGTACGCAGGAGATATTATAGTGCACAAATGTGTGCGCAAACACAGATGCACTCTCTATTCCGTCACTCTCAGAGTCCGATGGGACGGAAAGCCGACACGACCAGAGAGAGATCAGGCGCAGGACCAACAGTTTTACGTAGTTTCCGAGGCACGAACTAAGTGACAATTTTACAACATTAAATCTTATAAAATTATTAATAAAGAAAATGGAAAAAAATCCTTCACCCGAGTGGGAATCGAACCCACGACCACTGCAAACCGTGCCAGCCGCTTTAACCACTAAGCTACCGGGTCAATTACTCGGATGACGAATTTTACCATCTCTTTTCTAAATTACATATTGGCAACGTTATTTTTCATCCCGATAGCTATACACTAGCCAAATCTCGGCAAACAAATAAATCTGTACATGAAATAAATTCATTGGTACAGACAAGATGAAACTGACAATTAACATTATTTAAAAACACAATTTTTGTTTTGGTCGACTTTCCCAATATAGGTACAGTATAACAGACACTAACATTTTCTTTTTACTAACTAAGTAAAAATAAATTATTTGTGGACTACATTGATGAGTGATTCGATATAAAAAATTGTAGACAATAGTGTATGTACTTACAGTAATCATTTCTACAGGGGCCGGAATATCGCCTATACTTTTCAATGAACCTGAAAATATTTACAATAGCATCATATATACCTATGTATGTATCGTTTTTTCGCGTAAAGTAATAATCGATTTTGATTTTTAAAGTCATGTGTAAAGTAATGTTACATCATCTTCGTCTTCAGCCTATTGCAGTCCACTGCTGGACGTAGGCCTCCCCCAGGGCACGCCCCAAGCTACTGCCTTGGGGGGTTTTGCCCATAATCACCACGCTTTTTTCGGAGCATTTTTCGCAATAGAAAAGTCTCTTAAAACATAAATACCTGAGGAGCAATAAGACGAGTAGGAGTTCATCTTCCTCCGTTTAAGAGAGCGTTGTACAGGGCTGGCCTTATAGACGAACTCCTTGGGGTCACTACGGCAGCCGTCACTAGGGCGGACCAGGGTTATCTGGACCTTCACATCCGAAGTTATATTCGGGTTTACATATGGTGGGGTCCTTTAATAGAATAAGTTTAATGTAAATAAGGTATTATAGTACCCATAAAGCCTAAGCGCAAAGGTTAACAGGCTAAGGTTAAGTTATATCAGTAAGATCCATAGATAAAACATTTTGAAAATCACGCTCGCTTCGCTCGCATCCTTTACTTATGACATCATACTGTACTTAAACCTATATGTAAAGTATTTACTATCAGCGCCCTTTTAAGCAATAAGAATATCACCAGGAAATCCTTACTAATATTATAAATACGAAAGTAACTGTCTGTCTGTTTCGCTTTCACGCCAAAACTATTGAACCGATTTAAATGAAATTTGGTACGCAGTTAAGAACCTAGGAAATAGGCTACTTTTTATCCCGGACAATTATGACATTTTGTTTTTTCTGCAGTTCACGCGGACGGAGTCGCGGGCGTCCACTAGTATTAAATAACTAAAAATGGCAAAAATACTAAAATCTTCGATCCTTGTCGAATCAAAGTGTTCCTTATTCTTTATCGACAACCTAAAGTTATTCCTGTCGCGTGCATTTGTTACAAAGTAAGAACGTAAGTATATTTATGTCAGTGAGTCAGCTATCAACCGATCATGAACCCAAGTGACTGACTACTCACTACTGATAAGTATGGTCTAGAGTTACGGTTTGCGCTTACTTCTATTATATCTTACTAAATATTATAAACTCAAAAGTTTGTGAGGATGTACTGTATATAAGAATGTTTATTGCTCTTTCGCGAAAAACTACTCAATGGATATTGATGAAACTTCACAATAATATAGCTTACATATCAGAATAACACATAGGCTACAATTCATTATCCCGGATAATTCCGACATTTTGCTTTTTCTGCAGGCCACGCGGACGGAATCGCGGGCTTAAATTTATTTATTTATATTTATGTGGGTATGTAAGTAATTCACACAATACACGCACACACTTTTCACTACATTAACATAAGCCCAGACTAAGATCCCTAAAATCGTTTAACAGCGTTTTCAACCAACATTGTTCATCATATCAATTGTTGCACCTAGCAGGATTCGAACCCAGGACCTATTACAATTTTACGTTAGTTTAAAAACTTAAACTGCGCAGCACTTGCTAGTAAGGAAGTACCTGCACAGGAAAATCATCCGTATCGGACAAAAAGTAACGCGTCATTCTGTTGCTTGTTGAATACGGACGCAGACGCTAAGATAATCCCAATTCCACGCAAAGATAGCTAAATAAAATAAACACATAATAGTATAGCTGTTTTGCAATTTGTACATTAAACTGTTATCTTGGTGCATAAGTAATAAAATGTAGCATACCTAAATACAATGCCGAACTGGTGATGAACATCTGTATGCACGAATTTCCCCTTTCCCACCCAAACGGCCACATCATCCTTCCATTCAGTGAGCTCTATCGCTATGTTTTCTGTACAGAAAAGACATTAGTTAATATTGCTTTTGTCATAAAATAACTAACAGTTTCTTTGATTTTGTCTTATTACGGGCCGATTTTTCCAAACGTCAGATAGCTTATCAGAAGAATAAAGTTGATGCTGTCTTTCTCTAAAACTTGGTAATGATTGAGACAGTATCTGATGTTTGTAAAAATCGGCCCTAAATCCATTATTATCTTTGGCGACCATAAAGCCCCGCAGACTTATTTTCTAAGTTATCGACAACCAGTCGCAAAGTATCCGAAAACGACTACGGGACTAATTCAAAGAATCCTATTTTCGTAGTCTATCGGTATTGGCACTGACTTACTACATACATATACATAAAAATCACGCCTCTTTCCCGTAGGGCTAGGCTCTCCATTTACTACGATCCTGACACACCTCTTTCGCTTCATCTACTTTCATGATATTCTTCACGCACGTTCGTCGGTTTAGGGTACTCTTGACCTGACCTTTCTCTAGAATTTCACCAATGTGATCGGTGAGAGTCCGGCGAGGTCTTCCCCTTTCAACCCTTCCATCCACTCTTCCGTTGTACACTTTCTTTGTCAATCTACTTTCATCCATCCTCTCCACATGCCCATCTCAACATACTTACCTTTCTCAATCTTCGTCACAACGTCCTCATTTATACCACACTTCTTTCTGATCACCTTATTTCTTATTCTATCTTTCAAAGTGACTCCACACATACTTCTCAATGCTCTCATTTATACTGCATTCGCTTGACTTTGGTGTTTTGGTTTCTGCCACACCCAACTTTTACTACCATACATAAGAGTCGGCACCAAAACACCTCTATGAACGTGCCGTTTGTGACACTTTCTGGCTACTCATAAATGAATTAAGTGCCCCATTCACCCGATTCCCAGCATTCACTCTCCTTACAATATATTTGTCATGCTTACCATCCCTTGTAAACAAAGTCCCCAGATACACAAACTCTGTCACTCGCTCCAATATTTCTACGTCAATCATTATTTTGCAATCCGCCATTACCTCATCCTTTTCAAAAACCATCACTTTCGTCTTACTTACATTCATCTTCATCCCTTTACTTTCAAATGATCCATGCATTTTTGTTACCATTTTCTGCAACTCCTCCTCCGAAGACGCAAGCAAAACCACGTCATCGGCATTTGACAAGTAACTCATTCATTCTTAGACCACATTCATCGTCTTTCAAACCTTGCGAACAACTGTCTATGATTAAATTGAATAGCCACGGTGACGCTACACATCCCTGTCTAACACCCATTTCGATGGTAAACCAGTCTATGTAGGACCCGTTTATTCTCACACAAGCATTTGAGTCCTCGTGGAGGGATTTCAGTGCTCGAATGAGAAGGCCACTCACTCCATACATAGACAGTCATAGACATGTCATAAGCCTTCTCCAACTTATTTATTTAGTAGGATAGTGTGATCGATTCTGACCGCCTCACTTAATTAGTCATGTCTGTCCCTATGAATTCTTAATGTGAATGGCTAAGATAAAATAAAAGGTATGAAATAAATAAATAAAAAGGGACTAACTTTAAGTGTGACGGTCAGATTCAACCACAATGTCATTTTTGACAGCGATTATCTAGGGATTGCGACCGGTTACAAGTACTAAATAAATATAGTTACAGTACTAAATATAGAAAGTAGATAGCTAATATATAAAAGAATGATATCGATAAATAAGGTACACAGCTTTCTTGTCGAATATATTATTTTGTGCACTATTTTGATTAATCTAAAAAAAAATGTGACCTGTCTAATCCAGTTTTAAAAGGAAGCAAAATAATTTGTAAGCGCCTATCAATCAGTTTTCAATATTAAGACGTATACTTCATACTTACTTTTATTAACTTTCTCTACAAAGAGGAATACATCTTCGTTGCCGCATGCTTGACCTGCGTACCTGCTAATACGGCAGATTTTCAAGTCGTTAGTCGCTGCACTTTCTGAAAAAAAAAGTAAAATAACTGAACGAAAGCAGCTTTAAAATTAGGTAGGTTATCCAACATAAATATAGTTCAAGTCTCCTCACATTCATACATTTAATTTATTTTCTCTGCTGCAGTATCAACAAACTATGTGTCAACTCTTGCCGATAAAACTATATCAGTTCTGTAGCAAAGTGCTACAATGTATCGTTTACAACAATGTAAATCCAAAACAAAGGGGCACAATATTGGACTATTTATATCGGACATATCGGCCGCCCACGACTTGGTCTGCGTAAACTTTGTAGAATCCCATTCCCGTGGAATTCAATGCGTCCTACCATGGTCATGCATGACCTACGGAGCCGAGACGTGGAACCTGACGGTGGGGCTAGCCCACCGATTGCATGTCACTCAGAGAGCTATGGATAAAGTCCGAAACAGCATTATCAGGCAGAAGCCTAAAGTGACAGACGTGGTCTCGAAGTGTAGCAGATTGAAGTGGCAGGTCACATCTGTCGTAGAACCGAGGGACGGTGGAGTAAGCGAGTTCTCGAATGGAGGCATGCGTAGCATTGGACGCCCTCCGGTCATAGACCGATGACTTGAAGAGGGCGGCTGGTAATAACTTGATGGCGAAAATGGAAGATCAAGCCTTGTTGCGTGATCTGGGGGAGCCCTACGTCTAGCAGTGGAATAGGCCTGATGTAGGTATGTGTGTATACATATGTATATGTCGCAGGGTGATTTTTGGTCGTCAACGTTTCCGAAAACTACGCGTCGTCCTCATAATCACGATCATTTTTCTCCATGGAGGCATTTTGAAGTAGTTTCCAAAATATTTCCAAAGTTGAGTAAATAGCACTTCGCCGGTCTGCAAATGCACATAGACGCTCACTCGCGTAGCAGGATTTTTTCACGAAAAATAATTAATATCTATCTATAAAAACTAACATAAACACTAGATACCATAAATTTCGCACGATCAATTTAGAATTTTTTTTATTTTTTTTTATTTTTTTTTCCCAGCATTTTCGCTGGCATAAACATACTTTATTTCATAGAATACGTTTTCGTATAAAGCCACATAAAATTGCCTGCGACATGTACAATCACGCCTTTTCCAGGACCCAAACTCTGCCACAACTCTTTTGCTTCAATTACCTACTTCAACAACATTCTTCATCCACGCTCGATCTCCAAAAGATCTACAATAGGTACCTACTTACTCATATTATGAATTGGCGAGGAACAAATTGGCGGACAAATCTCAGCATCCGTTTCCAAGTCGTGTGCGCTGAACTTTAGTCGTACGATGTTCAAATTTACATCCTTGGCCATACGATCACATTGGGCAGTTAGCTAAAACAGAATTAACTAATATTTAGAACACCGCATATTTCATAGAAAATACACTATGTTATCAAACATCGTTTAGCAGCATCGCGTGGCTACGTGCTTTCCGCTCAATATGAAGTACATCACTGGTAGCAAGCAAGGTACCTACTTATACGATAAACAAAACAAGCCATACCATTCATTATTCCCGGCTTAGAATTACAAACATTTTATTATGAGCCGGTTCACATTGGGTCGGACTGAACAGTTTTACAGGAACGACAAAGGTGTCGGATGCATATTGGTAAGTATGTAAGTATAAGTATGTATTCCAAAAATCGTTTACCTTTACACTGTGGTGACCCGCCCCAAGATTACGTTACTTGCAATGGTAGCAAAGCTGAAGCAATGTGATAGCGAAAATTGAGAATGTGTGTGCGCGGGGCGAGGTGCGGGGCGCGGGAGTACGCGTAAAACCTCCTACCGATAACAGCCAATTTAAAAAACCGATCTCGCGATTTTTTTTTCACATATAAGATTTTTATGGACGTATAAATAACAACGGACAGAGTGCTGTCAGTTACCTACAGATCGAAGCACCTGTAATGGCGACGCGTTGTGCATGTGTGCCCATTAGCTGGTAGACGCCATATTCTACCAAAATCGATCTGTCTGCGACATTTTTTGGCAAAACATGTCTCTGATCTAATCAATGTAACAATAACTTCATGTTTTAGTTAAATAATTAATCATTTCATTTCGTACAAAATACTTAATTCGGAATATTGATCTCTAACTAGATTTATTATTGATGATCATTATTTATTTGCCTAAAATATGGTACCTACAATAAAGTTATTGTTACATGAATTAGCCGTTAAACTGTCGAGACGATACTTCGGCATTCCTTTTTTTTAGTCCTACCTAATATGCTTATCAAAGCGTTTCTTGGAACAAGCAGATTATGCAGTAATGCTCAAATAGCACTTTTTGAACAAATCAGTCATATCGTATGTCTATCCATATAAGTTAGTAGAATGTACCTATAATAGCTTGGCATAAACATATGAAAAATTCAGACTTTGGGGGTGATTCTGACTGCAATTCTTAAATAGATAGGCATTAAAATTAAATATGTATGTCCCTTCCTATCCATAATACAAATAGCTGAGACAGAAAGGGACAGGTAGAAAACTGATTCTTAAAGTCTGTTAAGAGTACTTAATAATTCTTATACATAAGATAATTTTCTTTGTTATTATGGTCGATTCCGGCAGTCACACTTAAACCTAAACGTAAAATTAGTCCTACCTGTCCTTTTCTCTCTCAGCTATTTATGTTAAGGAGAGAGATAGACCTGACTAAAATTAGGTTTATGTTTAAGTGTGACTGCCGGAATCGACCCTATAGTCAATAACACGTAGATCCGATAGCCTTAGTTTAATTAATTTCTTATCTGCAACAATTTAAATGTTTGAACTCATCATCTTTTATGCGATTTAATTTTGAAGTAAGGTACTTACAGCTTTCATATTGATGCTTTGGTTTTTGCACAATTCCGTGTAATGGCTCATGAGTGCGGCACGAACATCCTTTTTGGCCGTATGTATTATCCCCATGCCGGCGAAGCTGAAAAATGTGATATTTTAATATGTGTTACCTTTTTGAATAGGATGTCCTACTTTCGTATAACGCGATCAAGTTCACCCGCATCGCGCGCATCATCATGGCGTCACGTAAAGTGATGCAAAAAACCTGCTTTGGCTAAAAGGCCTTAGTCGATGTAGGATTCTACTTGACAATCGTTATCGTGTCATATTATGCGATAGCAATTAGACTTCATTATGTCATTTAAGGAGATTCTACTATAGATGTGCATCATTAGAGGCATACTCTACAAGTTTCTACCATTAATCATCACTTAACATTTACTAAATTCATACAATTAGGGATTGTAACTAAGAAGGGGTGTATAAAAATCGCTTAATATCAAGACTTCTCTCATTAAGTTCCATCAATTCGATCGAGAAACGATGTTACTTAAGTCTGCCACATAGCCCCACGTACCTACATAAATAAATATCTATAATATAAATGTGTTGCTAAGCGCGAATCTCGAGAACAGCTGAACCGATTTCGTTAATTCTTTTTACAGAATATTCCTTGATGTACGAGGATGGTTCTTACGGGGAGAAAAATAAAAAAAATGTCTGAAAAAGTCTTAAAACAACAATTTTCTATAGCGGCCGCCCACGACTATGTCTACGTGAATTACACCCGTGCAAAGCCGGGGCGAGTCCCTAGTATAGTATAGATCAAAGTTGAGTATCACATACAAGAATCTATGCATATCTATACATATAAGTAATAAAAATGTAACGGATCGCTGTCTGTACATGGAAGATATATGAGAAAAATTATTATAGGAGACCTTTATCAACGCAATAGTACCCAAAAGTATGATTTTTGGAATTTTTGTCTGTTTGTCCGTGCACGCTAATCTCAGAAACGGCTGAACCGATTTCGATGCAGTTTTCACGGATATATTGTGACAGGTCCCACTTAACATACGGGCTACTTTTTATCCCGGGAAAATGTTTTTATCCCCGATAATTTCGACATTTTGTTTTTTCTGTAGTCCACGCGGACGGAGTCGCGGGCGTCCACTAGTCGTAAATAATTTGATACCTAACAACCAAGGCACGAATCTTTCATTCGGCAAATTTTTAGAATACATGGTACAAGTACAACATACATTACACGGATGGTGTCACAAAATGTAGTAGTAGCCAGAAGTGCAAGATCATGCAGGCGATCCTATAGGCACGTTTAGCATAGCCTTGGGTCAAGGCCGGTAATAATTTGATACCTAACAGCCGAGGCACACGAATCTTTTATTCGGCGAGTTCTCAGAATCCACGCACTTGAATGATAATGTAATCTATTCCAAGATTTCTGTCGATTCGACGATAGCAACATGGACTATACAAACAAATAATTCTCACAAGCGCATAACCTAATTACACCCTAAGTTAAGTCTAAATAATTTATTACCCGACTGGGCCAAAGGAATGTTATGTTTTTCCAGTGTATGTATCTATGTAAGTTTGATTTCACTGGCTCGCTCTACATAGACTTACCCTAGAGTCCAAATGGTTTATTGCATTTGAGCTTAAAAATACCTTCATTAGATTCGTCGTAATCGTGAGAGTGACACTGGGTCCAATTTTTTTACGCATTCGGGTTTTTAATTATATTATGTAAATGAAGTTATTCAATATTATTTGTGTATGACAGTTATGACAGTGTTTTATTTGTTAGGGTACGGTTAAACATTAATTGGCGCTTCGGGGCTTTATGGGCGCCAAGCAGTATAAGTATCTAATATTTTTAACACCTAAAGACCGTACATAACCAAACAATAGGATAACAATTTGTGTGACGCAAACCTTTGAGAGCTTTTAGGACTCAAAGTCAACATCACCCTCCCGACCAAGGGCGAAGCTCTGCCGCTAACAGCTTACTTGCGGCCGCCCACAACTTCGTCCGCGTGAAAGGGCATTACACCCGTGCGAAGCCGGGGCGGGTCATATAATGCTATATATATTATGTATAGCCTTCCTCGATAAATAAGGTATCTAACTCTGAAAGAATTTTTCAAATCGGACCAGTAGTTCATGACACAAGGGTGTTCAAACAAACAAATATAATATTAGTATAGATTAGGTTTAGGTTAGGTAGATTTCGGTAGTGCGCCTCCAGCGCGCGCCACATAGTTTAGAAAGATGGAAAAGACCTTCAAGCATCTCAGTCAATTAGCTCGCTGACTTCAACAAAACAATGTGAAGTGGCATTACGAGTATAAGTGCTCTAAAGCAATCGCTTCAAAAAATGTCTTAAAATACTAATAAAAGTTATGGGAGATGTCAAATTCTAACTATTATCATAAATGCGAAAGTAACTGTCTCTGGATGTCGTGCTTTCACGCGAAATTTGGTACACAGGTAGTCTAGAGCCTGAGAAAGATAGGCTAAAAAAATGGGGGAAATTTTTTTCTACAGTCCACGCGAACGAAGTTGCGGGCGCTTAATAGCTTATTATAATAAGTCTAACGAGCGAGATGTCGATACGTAACGGGCTGAGGTGAGGGGGAAGAATTTACGAGGTACTTGGGGCGACCTGTGTCTAAAGTTTCTGGTTTGTACACAGGTACTTTTAGTTTATTTATGATTCAACGTCAATTCCAATTCCTCAATTGCTTCCGCTTTCAAATGGGCTGCGTATATAAACATACCTTACAAAGATTAAATTAATCATTATACATGTTCCAAAGAATATTCTACGTGAGCTAATGAGCTCAATCAGAATGGAGAGGGATAGACAACAAATTTTAAGTTTAGATTTAAGTGTGACGGTCAGAATCGACCACAATGTACTTAACTGGGACTGACTGGGGTGACTATCTATGGGCGAGAACCCCTATGGCAGTAGCCCCGTGGAGTGGGAGGCCTACGTTCAGCAGTTGACTGCAATAGGCAGATTTGTGTGATAAATCAATCATTTTTCGACATGAAAGCATATACAACTTATTTGTCGATTGTCATTTATTTCTTATATGTATGGCACTTTTATCGATTCGTTACACGGCCTGTCACTCATAAGCATGGTTCGAAATTATCAAGTCCAATATTTTTTTCGATAATTATCTTGATAATTATCTTGATAATTATCCGATAATTATCCTAGTTGATTTTCCATTTAACTTCTTGAAATTTTATTTATTTAAATGATAATATATTTATTTATCCCAAAGAGGGTCTCACTTTTTCGACATTATTAAAAAACCAGCAAAGAATAATCTGAGAAATATACAATTTAATTCAGAGTTTGTTTTTATGGCGTCAAATAAAAGGAAAAAGTATGTAAAGAAAAGGTATTTGCACTTATCTCGTCAAACATTTTTTTCATGTTTTATGGCTTTGGATACGTAAATAAAATTAGTGTATTTTAACAAGATAATTATCGTGATAACCCTTCGAACCCTGCTCATAAGTTTGCGTTTCGAGGCTTTATGGCCGCCAACTAATAACGGTTATAATAATCGCCTAAAAACAAAATCTAGGAGAACTGCTAAAAACCAACATTAGGTTTGATTCTACTGTTACTGTTACACTATTTCAGTGAAGTGTCATTGCTCAGGCCGCGTGGTGCCAGCAGAGTAGAGTTTGTACCACCCCAAACCTGCCCGTGGGTATCGTACGAGGCGATTAAGGGTTACCGGGAGGCGGGCAGCAGCGCCTTCCGTGATGACAACATAGTCCAAAAATCAGACCGCCTGCCCAGCGTGGTGACTATGGGCAAAATAGTGCCCTATGGCAGTATCCTTGTGGCGTGCCCTGGGGGAGGCCTACGTCCAGCATTGGACTGCAATAGGTTGACGTCGACATTGCTTAAGTGACGAAATAGCAAGAAACTGTGAATAGAAGTGACTCACCTCACAGTGTAACTGCCATGCTCAGGGACGACCGCGCTGACCTCTTTCGGCGGGTCGCTGCAATCCACCTCATCCTCCAACAACCTGTGAGGATGCTGGTCCATCTTGTCTGCCTGCACTAGCCGACATCTGATCCTAGCCGGGCCACTGACGTTCACTAACTAGATAGACAGAACATAAAACTCTTCCATTACTAAACAGTTAGGCCTTACTAATAAAAAGCTTTAACCTAGGTATAAGCTATTTACAGTTTAATCTAACATACAGGATGTCCCAAGAAATAGTGTCAAGCGGAAGTCCAAGGACAGAATACCCCTAGGGGTACCCGAATTACCCCCATGTATGTTCCGCGACTTTTTGTACTTTTCGAGATATGATTTTTTTTCATATATTTTTGTTAAACCTTGGCTTATTTAACATTATTGGTCACAGAGACATCAATTGTTGAGATACAAGCTTGATTTTTTTTTTCTGAAATAGGTGAACAGTAGCACTTGCAAAAACAAAAGCAATTGTGAGCCGATATGCTACTATTAAGCCATTAAAAAAATGTTGAATCCTAAGTTTGTTAAAATGTTTAAATTAAAGATCTCTTTTGAAACGATTTAAAAAAAAAACTTATCCCAAAAATGTCTCCAAAATTATTTTTAAAAACTTGCCAATTTCGTCAGCTATTTGCCATGTAAATTTGATTGAGCTATCTCCACGACTTCATACTTGAAAAAATGTTTGAAACACAGTAAGTCGAAAAAACTTAATTAAAAGATTGGGCCGAATAAAACTAAAAAAATGTTATTATTGATTGTTTATTATTAAATCACAAAAAGTTTTCGAAATGTCGCCCTTCCTGCTCGATACAAATTCTACATCGCCTTAAAAAAATTCTTTTAGTCGTAAGAACGCTACCCTGTTGCTTTTTATTGTTTCTTCTGCTTGTCTTAGTTTTGTTCGTAGTTCCGCTATGTTTCTGATATCCTTGGCGTAAACTAATTCTTTATAATACCCCCAAACGAAGAAATCGATGGGGTTTAAGTCGGGAGACCGTGGCGGCCAGGCAATGGGCCCCCCACGGCCGATCCACTTGTCTCCAAACCTTTCGGTTAAATGTTGTCTGACAATGCTCGCGAAGTGACATGGAGCGCCGTCGTTTTGAAATATCATATTTCTACGCGTTAATAGGTCTACATTTTCTAAAAGACCGTCGAGATCTTGCCGTAAAAATTCCAAGTAGGACTCGCCATTTAATCGGTCAGGCAGTTGAAAGGGGCCAATCAGCTGTCCATTTAAGACGCCTGACCACAAGTTCACACTAAATTGTTCTTGAAAATTGGAGGCACGTGTCATGTGTGGATTTTCAATGCTCCAAGAATGATAATTGTGAATGTTGAAAATTCCACATCGTTTAAAATGAGATTCGTCGGTCCACAAAATCGTATTAAAAAAATTTGCGTCTTCAGCTTGACGCCGCAACATTTCTTGACAAAACGCCACCCTTCTCGGATAATCTTCGGGCTTAAGCTGCTGAACTTTTTGAATATGATATGGGTGAAATCCCTCTTTTTGTAGTATCCGATGTGCTTCTGATTTTGGAATTCCGGTGCGGCGTTCTATGGTTCTGACACTAACTGATGGGTCTCTTGCCACTTCTTCGACCACTGAATCGACCACATCTGGGTCATGCATTTGTGATGGACGCCCGGGTCTTCTACCTGGTAGGCGACCTTCCATGTAACTATTATGGACTCGCAAAATTGTACGATGATCAGGCCAAGTCTCAGGCTGAGGTTCACCACTGTTTTGTACCTGCTGTCTGTACAATCTAGCCGCTTCCGAAGCATTTCCTTTTGCATAGCCATAAAAGTAATGCATAAGCGCATAATCTCTTGACGAGAAAGACATAGCTCACCAATTTATTGCGCTTAGAAATCCCAATTGATGTGCACTCCGAAGTCCGTTGAGAAAGCCAAAGTCGTCTAAGAAAGTTCGTAAAACAAAAGCCAATCGATATGCAACCAAAGTCCGTAAAGAAAGCAAAGTTCGTCAAATAATCACAAAGGAGCTAGTAAAGAAGTAACGTCGGGCGCAAATGCAAGCAAATGGTCAACTGACCGGTAGCCGCCGAACACAATGGACCAACGCTAACCCCGCTCCCTCACCTCACGCTTCCCCTTGCCTTGCCGCAACTCAGGTAGTAAATTCCGAGAATTGCACTCATAATCACCCTTACAGCTCAACTGCCCCGTGTATTGAGTGACGTCACGCAATAGACCTGTTAACATGGTCTTGTAGACTACAAGAATTTTTTTTAAGGCGATGTAGAATTTGTATCGAGCAGGAAGGGCGACATTTCGAAAACTTTTTGTGATTTAATAATAAACAATCAATAATAACATTTTTTTAGTTTTATTCGGCCCAATCTTTTAATTAAGTTTTTTCGACTTACTGTGTTTCAAACATTTTTTCAAGTATGAAGTCGTGGAGATAGCTCAATCAAATTTACATGGCAAATAGCTGACGAAATTGGCAAGTTTTTAAAAATAATTTTGGAGACATTTTTGGGATAAGTTTTTTTTTTAAATCGTTTCAAAAGAGATCTTTAATTTAAACATTTTAACAAACTTAGGATTCAACATTTTTTTAATGGCTTAATAGTAGCATATCGGCTCACAATTGCTTTTGTTTTTGCAAGTGCTACTGTTCACCTATTTCAGAAAAAAAAATCAAGCTTGTATCTCAACAATTGATGTCTCTGTGACCAATAATGTTAAATAAGCCAAGGTTTAACAAAAAAATATGAAAAAAAATCATATCTCGAAAACTACAAAAAGTCGCGGAACATACATGGGGGTAATTCGGGTACCACTAGGGGTATTCTGTCCTTGGACTTCCGCTTGACACTATTTCTTGGGACACCCTGTATTATTCATATACATATAGGTAGGTATCTTGCTGTCAACATTCTCTCTGACCAGGCCTAGTAGCATGACCTGCGAAACACGATATGATAAATCGATATGTAGTCTGTCAAAATACGATAAATATAGCCGTCATGTTGAATTTTGTATAGACGATACGATATCCACGATGCGTGGTCATGCTAGGGGGGTAGGGTTCGAAGTGATATGATAATTATGACGATAATTATCTTCATAAATATACCTTGATATATATCTTTGATAATTATAAATATCAAACACTAAAATAATCTAAGTTTATTTACATATACAAAGGCGTAAAACATAAAGAAATCTTTTAACTGACGAGAGAAGTGCAAATTTCTTTTCTTTACATACTTTCTCACTTTTGTTTAACACCATAAAAACAAACTCTGAATCAAATTGTATATTTATCACATAATTCTTTGCTTTTTATTTAATAATGCCCAAAAAGTGAGACCTTCTTTGGGATAAATATATTATCATTTAAAGAATGAAAATTTTTCAAGAAGTTAAATGGAAAGTCAGCTAGAATAATTATCCAAAAAAATATTTATCTTGATAATTTCGTACCATGTTTCTGACAGACAATGCACAGCTGAATTTAGACGGTGTAGTAAACTGTTTTTTGCATGTGTGTTGTTTGCACTGATGTAGAGCTGCACTGCAAAACCTATAGCAGCAGTCATCTCCTGCCACATATTTCATTAAAGTTGACTAAAAACTGTCATTTTCTAAAGCAATGAGCTAACTAGCAACTTGTCACTGATCTTTTACATCTGGCCCTGCCATGATAAACATAACCGTATGATCTCCTTCATGATCCTGAGGTGCAGTTCTGGCTACCCCATTTAGGAAACACAGTACATAATATGTTAAATAATAGAAATTTACTTTACTATATTTACCTCTACAGTGGGATGGGTCTTAGTTTTGGAACGATTGCCATAGGAGTCTCCGAGCAGGCAGCCATGAGTGCCTACCATCTCACTCCTGTATCTAAACCGGAAGTGCTTCTGAGGCTGTTCTAAGATTCTCAAAAATGGCATTCCTGTAAAATTGTTTTGCTTTTAATAAACCATTGATATATTAGATAAAAAAAAATTAAAAACATCTATGGAATCTATGGAATCAGCAAAAGTAGCACAAAACTAGAAACAACTGGTCATCCATTCCCTATCAACAGAGGGGTTAGACAAGGGGACCCACTATCCCCAAAACTCTTCTCAGCTGTTTTAGAAAGTATCTTCAGGAGTATAGACTGGGACGACTTTGGTCTAAATATAAATGGTTGTTTTCTTAATCACTTGCGATTCGCTGATGATATTGTTTTGTTCGAAGAACATCCTGACAAACTAGCACTCATGATCGAAAATCTGGCTGCAAAAAGCATGGAAGTAGGGCTAGAAATGAACGAGAGCAAAACCATAGTGATGACCAATGCCAAACAAGTGAACATAATTATCAATGGGAATACCTTCGATTATGTTACCGAATATGTCTACTTAGGACAAATAATCTCCCCAAGCGATCAAATGACCAAAGAGATAAACAAAAGGATAGCCTATGGTTGGAAGAGATACTGGTCCTTGAAGGAAGTTATGAAGAGCAATGTACTGGGAACCCATCTCAAACGTAAGACCTTTGATACATGTATCCTACCATGTTTGACCTATGGCTGCGAAACCTGGTCCCTAACCAAACTTCACAGGGAAAAACTTTCAAAGTGCCAGTGAGCAATGGAGAGGAGTATGTTGGGAATTAAGTTAAAAGACAAGATCCGCAACGACAACATCAGAGCCAAAACAAAAGTTACCAACATACTTACTCGTATTGACCAACAAAAATGAAGGTGGACTGGGCACATGCTAAGAAGCAACGTGGAAAAGTGGAGCAAACGCGTTACAGTTTGGTATCCTAGGGATGGTAGACGCAAAAGGGGACGCCCAATAAGAAGATGGGAGGACGAGATTCACCAAACTCTAGGGTCACTATGGACACGAGTAGCACTAGACAGAGCCCAATGGAGACAATTGGAGGAGGCCTTTGCCATGAGGCACACTGAGATCAGAGATCTTATATAAAAATTTATAATTTAACTGTAATATTAAAAAAAAAAACTCTGATCTTTGTATTTGTATTAATAAAGGCTATTTTATTTTATTTATTTATTTATATTAGATCATCATCATCTTCCTGCCCTTATTTATGGGGTCGGCGTAATATGGTATCATTCGAAACGCACATTGCCAAAGTTTTGGCATTTGTTTTTATGGCCGGCTGCCTCTTCTTTACAGGGGAATCCAATGAGTTTGCCTAGGACCTCGGCATAGTTACGCCACTAAAGGAGATCATTCAAGATTTTTCAGTGACACATTCCTTAGATGGATGTACTCACCATTGTTTACATTTTTCGGATCCGCACAAGACAATTCGGTCATATAATGTGCCAAGTGTGGCACTTGTTGCGAAGGAGAGCTGTACGGAGATTCCATCTGAGATTGTGGCGAACACGAAGACTCACTCATATCGTGGTCGGTAGAAGACATTGTGGTAGGTTATATTATTTAAATCCAATTGTATAGGTTAACAATTAAGTTTACATCACTTGCTATATCAAATTGGCGAACACATTAATTTTGATAACACTGCTCTGTGAGATTTTTTACGACATTCTCTGCACCCTCTTTGTTTGGCACTTTTAATAGCTTATAATTTAATTATTTATCACTGTATGGTTCGGCTCTTCTATCTATTCGTTACGTATTAATTTTATTTCTGTAGTGTAGCTCTGTAGAGCTCGAATAAGTAACAAACACAGATGAAGAGAAGAACCACTTGCATGGCCAGTTAAATCTTAGTTTGAGAATAAGTATTTTCTCACAAATGCGCCTGGCCACAGATGTAGAGATGTAATAATAATAAATATAATATATAATGTAGGTAATATGTACGTAAGGTTATAAAAAAATGACATTTCATATGACACTGACAGTAGTGAGAGTTGCGCTATTGCCATAAATTAGCCAAAATTTGCCTTACAGCTTTAAATTTGTCTTAAGCGCATGTTTATTCCTTGTGCGCATGCACTTGGACGATGTGAAAAAATATAAAGCTGCTTATACGACTGCACCTGAAATGAGATCAATTTAAAAACCAGCTAAGAGTGAGTCCGCTTTGCGCACGATGGGTTCCATACTTATATCCCTCTATAGATATTTATTTTAATTTTTACAAAATTATTGGAACAGAAGTACCTACATCAACTGTGAAAATATAAACTGTCTAGCTATCACGGTTCTTGAGATGCCGCCTGGTGACAGGACGTATAGTATGGTGCCTTCGTGTAAAGATCCCTTTAAAAAAATAGGCATGAACATAATAAAAATATCAGCAGGCTACCTAGTCTTAGAATTACAGTCTCTAAAATAATTAGGTACATACACACACGGCTGCATTCCCGAAATGGGGTAGCCAGAACTGCAGGATCATAAAAGAGATGACATAGTCACGTTTGAAATAGAGAGGAAAGATGTTATTTATCACTGGCGAGTTGCTAGCTTATCGCTTGCGAGAATGCCCACGTTACTTAGTCGACTTTTACGATAGGTATGCCCAGAAGGTAATTCAGCTACGTATCACACATAGTGAAGCCCCGCCACAACACAGGATCAGATAAGTTTCTAAAATTATTGAAGTAAAATCAGTTGTCATAGCAGGTACTTAATGTATTATTATTAGGAAGAAAAGCAAATTAATATGAGTAAGTAAATGTTAATTTACGATAATCTAAGAAATAGTTTTTGTCACAATAAACCTAATTCTAAGTATTTATTTTGTTTATGGCAGCATTATTACTGTCGTTCAAACAAGCCGATTGGTGACATCACGTTCTACGCTCGGGGAAAAACCGCGTCCAATGATTCATAAAATTCCCCGCGGCCATCCAATATTACATGACTTGAGTTCATTCTGGTTTTTAGCTAGATCTAGATTTTCTCATTTTACTTACCTAGTTAAGTGGCCGCGTGGTGCCGGCAGAGTAGAATTCGTACCACCCCATGTCTGCCCGTAGGTATCGTACGAGGCGATTAAGGGTTTCCGGGAGGTGGGCAGCAGCGCCTCCCGTGTTGACAACATAGTCCAAAATACAAACTACGGTCACCAACCCGCCTGCCCAGCGTGGTGACTATGGGCAGATACCCCCCATAGCAGTCTTATGGCGTGCCCTGTGGGAGGCCTACGCCCAGCAGCGGACTGTGAAAAAAAATATTATAGGAGACCTTTATCAACGCAATAGAACCCAAAAGTATGATTTTTGGAATTTTTGTCTGTTTGTCCGTGCACGCTAATCTCAGAAACGGCTGAACCGATTTCGATGCAGCTTTCAGGAATATATCGTGACAGGTCCCACTTAACATATAGGCTACTTTTTATCCCGGATAATTTCGACATTTTGTTTTTTATGTAATTCACGCGGACAGAGTCGCGGGCGTCCACTAGTTATTACGGCGCCATCATGCAAATAAGCTATTGGATGAAACTCGCTCAACAAACTGTGTACTTATTGTGTGTGTGCCGACTGTACTTTGATGAATTTTACAGACGTTTGACAGGAACGCGTGCGTGCGTGCAGTGTAGCCGTATGCATGTAAAGTCCGTTTTATACGTTTCATAGAATAACTCCTATGCCTAACTTCGGAACTAACATTTTGTGTATAATTATGTAGAGTAACTCAGATAACGTAGTCATATGAATATAGGTAAATAGTGTTTCACCGTATAGTTCCTTTGGATGATGGCGCTAGTTACTATGTGTATGAATACATTATCTGTCAACAACAAATAAGGCATAGAAGGCCTCTACCTTATTGTTACGTACTGCGAATAAGATATCGTATTCCTCTATGGTACTGCGCGTCCTTTTGCATAATGTTCCGTATGAGTACGGAACATTATTATTAAGTTTGAATCGGACATGAGGTACTTAATAAGAACAATAGATCTTATATCGTAAGTAGTGTTTATTTATCAAAAACTTACATAAATCTATTAAAGATACTATGGTAAAATACCTTTGGTACTTTACCAAGAAACCTGGAATTGATGAATTATTATTTATTTGCATAAAATTACAGAATAAGCTTTTATGTATAGAACCTAAATATTAACATAACATTATCAATTTGGCACTTAGTTATGATAAGATAACCATTTAGGTAGGTTAAAATTTCAAAACTGATAATACCTAGATATGTACATTGTAGGTGTAGAATAAAAATGACTTGACAACTTTTTTATATACAGAATGTAACAAAAAGGGTATGTTAAGCGAAGAGCTACGCTGAATAGCCCACTGTAGAGAACCTACACACCAAATTTGAGACTCGAAATCACAAGTTTTCAAGATTGTATGAAAATTTCTGAGATATTAAAAAATTCTCCATACTATCGGGAAAAATAAACATGTGATTTCGAGTCTCAAATTTTGTGGATAGGTTCTCTATAGTGGGCTATATACGTAGCTTTTCGCTTAACATACCCTTTTTGTTACACCCTGTATAGTGTTAATTTTAAAACATCAATAACCTCGCAGGACTAGATAGCTAAAATCATAAACAAGAACATTTTTTCTACGAATTTTATCATAACTCAATACAATAATTAAAAATGATTTTCCAAACTTTTATTGTACTGTCGTGACATTTGTAAGTCTATGTTCCATTCGTAGGTACATATAAGAAAAGGTTAACGCCCGCGATCGCGCGCGCCTCAGTATTATGTACAGTTCAGCGGTAACATTAAATATTTATTTTTGTATGAAAGTAAAATGTGACAAATTATTTATTTATTTTATTTTACAATTTCGGGAAGACCAACAGCTATTTATAATTATAGTAAAAATTGTAGAAACAAAAACTCGTAGAAAAAATGTTGTTGTTTATGATGGTAGCTACCTAGTCTTGCGAGGTTATTGATGTTTTAAAATTAACCCTGTATATTTTGTAACTTGTGTAAAGTGATAAAGTTACATAAATAAATAAATACTAAAGAAAATGCACCTATGTAATTTATGTGTATATTTTAATTTGAGTCCGACAAAGAATAAGAAAAAAGGCACTGATTTCATTTTTTGTTAGACATTATTCTTTAATACGTATTAACTACTTACTTACGTACGAAAAACCATGCAATATGGGAAAAAAGATTATTATTATAAACAAAAAAAGCTATTCGAGATTTAACATCTAAAAATAAAATGCTTCAAAAATCTTAACAGGTATTTTTTCCATAACAATACGTGCACTAAAATACTATTTAAAAAATTTTACAATTTCATAGTCACATTTTGTATTCTTAGATCTATACGCATTAACAGAACATTATTCTTGCTTACATTAGAGCAGGGGTTCCCAAACTTATTTTGCCCACTGCCCACTTTGAGAACAAATTATTTTTAGCGCC
The DNA here is from genome assembly GCA_014607495.2 of Carposina sasakii. Taxonomy (NCBI): domain Eukaryota; kingdom Metazoa; phylum Arthropoda; class Insecta; order Lepidoptera; family Carposinidae; genus Carposina; species Carposina sasakii. The sequence continues at coordinate 2,947,647 of CP053156.1, read as the reverse complement.
CTAATGGAATGTCTTCGTCATACAAAGAACACACATTCTCTCTCCAAGGTCTCTAAGATCAGCGGTCAATCAGGGAATAGCATTTTATTTGCATAGATCAGCGAATATTGTGAAATTTTTGCTATCGCATTGCTTTTGCTAGATACTTACGTAATACGAGGATTGGTTGTACGAGTAAACATAGTATAATTTCGTTATGAGAAATACAAAAATAAGCTCTAGCTATGGCTATTCTTATAACGACATAATAACATAAATACGGTGATACCAACTTATCTGTAAATACATGGGGTTTTGACAAGATAATGCAGGAAAGTTTCATGAAGTCAAACCGCTGTTGGCGGGAATATTTCTATAGCTTTATTTAATTGTCTAAGCCCCCGTGTGCCGACACTATGGTCGATTCTGATTGTCATACTCAAACCTAAACTTAAAAATAATCCTACCTGTCCCTTTCTGTATCAGCCATTTATGTTAGGGATGGAGAGGGACAGACCCGCCCCCTTATTACCTAACTAGCAAAAGCAAAGCGATAGCGAAAATTGTACAAAAATCGCTGATTGCTTGTCAAATTCGTATTACGTAAAATGAATTTCAAAGGAACTTTGATGTTTCAAGGCGAATATTGTACAATTTTCGCTATCGCTTTGCTTCGGCTTTGCTATTGCTTTTACGTAATCAGGGGGCTGACAAATTTTAAGTTTACGTTTAAGTATGACAGTCAGAATCGCCATACTATCTGTGTTGCCGAACCGAATGACATTATAACTGTCAGTAGTTTTTTTCTTCAAAAGTTACGTTGGTAGCCCCGTACAAGGAAACTTTATAAGGAAGTATAGCTCAGTGGTGGAACAAACGAAGGTTAGTGTGCGCTAACGTAATGTTGTGTTCATTGCACGCGTCGATTACTTCCTGATCGTTGTTCGATCCTGCCGGGCTTCCGATGTATTCTACGCCGCTCTAAATTAACAGAAGAGTCATTATTAGTCATCACATAATACATACACTGTGTGTACCGAGTGCTTTGTGTGGCCTTGGTAGGCGAGAACGTATCTGCATAAACTTTAACCTTGATATAAGCTGACGGGACTTTTTTTCGATAAGGATAATTATTATTCAGACTTTAACCATGAATTTTTAATTTTTGGGTAGTCTCTTCAATTTCCAAATCCCGAACCACAGCCGGCTGCGCCAAAAGGTGGGTTAAGTTTTTCGAGTGTATATTTTGTGAGTTTGTATTATGTATATTTCTTTAGCACACTGTAGAGCCTATCCGGCTTGTCGCATTTGAACTTGAGAGCTATCATTAGATCCTTCTAGTCACTGAGTGAAATAAGGTCAAAAATTATACGCAGTCAGGTTTTTTCTTTCAGTAAATGAGGTTATTATTAATTGTTACTTTTTCGTATATTTGAAATGAAAAGTATACGAGTACAATTAAAAGTATAATATTAATTCTATTAGTACTAGGGGTAGTTTGTGGCTTATTAATAGCCCTGCTTGTTATATAATACATATATCGATCACTGGGGTCAAATCACTAACGCCCAGTATCAACTGAGTCAATAACACACAAGTACGCGATATAACAACACGACTACAACCATAACTCACTCATATAAAAACGTTGTTTATGCTCACAAAAAAGCAAAGAACACATGGTGAACATATTAGGAAAATCACGCTTTAAGCGCACAAATACAACAATCTAGCTAGATCGGCCCCCTTATTACCTAACTAGCAAAAGCAAAGCAATTACAATTTTCGTTATCGCTTTGCTTCGGCTTTGCTATTGCAAATTAGGTAATCAGGGGGCGGTAATAGGAATGTTTCTGTGTCATTCTAAATAGTTATAATAAGCTAATTTAGCATCAGAGCCTCGTCCGTTAAATAGCAGGGTGCACCACGGGCAGGTGAGGTTGACTTTGGATCCTATTAGTCGAACCCACTTACACACATCATACCAGTCATTTAGGACGAACGAAGGGTTTTAACATGATCGTACCTGCACCGCTCGATCGATGTTATCTCTGAATGGGAAGAAGGCATCACTGGCCAGTGCCACCTTGTCCAACTTGTTAAGCCAAGTCGCCCTCTCTTCCTCTGAGAGGAGGGCGGGGGGAGCGCCTTCGAACAATGTGTTCCATTGCTCCAGGGGAAGATCGGACCCTGATGTGAAAATAGATTATTTATTAAAACACGGCCACATGCCTTGAAATATAATATTATCATTAAAAATAATATTTTTTTAAACGAAAAACCGACTTCCTCCCCTATGAGCCAAAACTCAAACTTACTAAAGTAAAATTTTGCTAAAAGTCAAATATATATTGCGTTAAGCCGTGTACGAAGTTTAGAAGGCATAATATTGTCAGATTTATATGCTAGCAAATGATTAAATAGGTCACATGACAAAAGGGTACTGAGAGAAATTTAGGGTTTCGAAATTTTACGTCTGACAATATAAGCAACATATTGCACTTCTTCTTCCTGTCCTGTTCCCAATCATTTGGGGTCGGTACAATATGTAGGTACTCTTCTTTCATTCACCCCTATTAGCCGACATCTCGTTATTCTCATGTCAACCTCTTCCTCTACAACCATCTTACTTCGGACACGGCTTACCGCAACATATAATTACACGACTTAACACAATTATCATCATCTTCATAAGCCTATTGCAGTCCACTACTGGACGTAGGCCTTCCCCTGCCATAGGGGGATTTTGTAGTTTTTACTTTTTTGTAGTTTTTTGAAGTTTTTACGAAAACCACATGACTTTTAGAGATGAAATATGACAGGTATATTCGGTAGGGAGTGTAAAGAAGCACTGAGAACATATTTCCCGAAATTCCCACGGGAACGGTACAAACGGCAATTCCAAATTTTAGAGGATATGTATCGAAGCGAAGCGGGGGCGGGCCACTAGTCTGGAAATAAAATAAGGTATAGTAACTCACCGACAGTGCCGTTAACATAGTTATCGATGGCGTTAGACTGCACAGCACGGTTGACTCCCTGTCTAAACTTCATGGACAAGACCCGCGGGTGGCGTCGCATCCACCACAAAGCGGCCTTGCCCCCGGCCAGGCGCGTGCAGTGGATCCTCGATTGCTGCCCTGCGCCTATCCCGATTACCTAGAAAAAAAAACGTAATCTAATATACACGCCTTTGTACTATTTCGGAGGGGTAAGCACGAACCTCTCGATAGTCCGTAACGCTATCGTCCAACTGTCAAATCACATAGATTTTGCTAGCGAGTTGCTAGCGTCACGCCTCGTAAAAAGGTTAGTGCTTACCCCATTCAACATATTGTCTATACTAAATATTATGTGTGCCATAAATAATAAGAAAGAATACTTTATTGTTATTAAATTTTATGTGTATACTAGCTGTTGCCCGCGGCTCCGCTCGCGTGGATGCCATTTTCCCTCGCATTTTGTCTGTTTACAACAAACAATTCAAAACTATTGATATATTTAATCTTAGTAGGAACACTTTCAAGTGTCATCTTGTAAAATCTTTTGTTCGTTGAGACTAATTATGTGATTTTAATTGTTTTATTAACCGTATACCAGCCTGTATCAAATAGTTTATTAGCAATTCGATTCTGTATACATTCGGTAGGTCTAAGAATAGGTCGTAAACTACCCCCTTCCACGCAATAAGCGACATCCACGCGAGCAGAGCCGCGGGCAACAGCCAATAAATAAATAAAATTGGTATCCTCTCAAAATTAGACATGGGTAACTCCGGACATAACTATATCCTCGGATATATATCCAGAGGAGGATATGAATCAACTCCTTCACTTTAAAGAAAGTTACCATATCCTATATCCGACCCACTCCGACCTACCGAATAATGCCGAAGATAAGAATAAGTGAGGGAGACGGAATGCGAACGCGCCGGAACGCGCGGTACTATCGCAGTAGACGCATGAGCGCGAATGTAACGACATTACACGAGTATATACGAATACTCACGAGCGACAGGCATGCCGTTTAGTATAAATATTTGTTTTCGTAATTATAATTTTCAAAATTTCTATTTATTCCGTTTTATATTTGATCTTAAGTATTTTGTTTTTAATGTAAATAAAAGCTGTTTGGATTTGGAATTATTTTTAGGGCAATAGTTTTAGTGTACCTATTTAGTGATTTTAAATACGCCTCAAATATTCTAATTATTATTTGGATAGATCATCCCAATCATATCTCGGTTCGCTTAATCTCTTCATTCCCGGATATGTACGCGAAGTTGGATCTGTTAAAAGGACACCTACAACAACCTAACCAAACCAATCCCAGTCATATCTCGCTCCACTTAATCTCTTCGTTTCCGGACATGCACGCGGAGTTGGATATGTTAAAAGGATTATATATCCATAGTCGGAGTGATTTGCTACATGTTCAATCCTTTCCCGGATATGATTAGCCCATGCCTACTCAAAATCATTAGAAATTTTTAGTTGGAAGCAAATAGATAAAGATAAAAATAGATAAAAAAATTAGTTACTTGACCATCCCGGGCGTAGCACACCGAGTTGCTTTGAGTATACTTGAGAGCAATCGTAGCTACCACTAGATCTCTGACAGCATCGTCTGTCAACTTGTTTTGTTTTGTGACAACGTTCTTGAATAATTCCGTAGTGATTTTAGCATCGTTCCGTCTCTGTTCTAGAGTGAGACCGAAGATAGTCTTCCGCTCTATTAGATCTGGCTCGTATGTTGGATCCATCTGTAAAGAAAGTTTGTATTTGGAAGTTAAACAGTTCAATATTTACATCTTTTGTAATTTTGTAATAAATAACGAAAAACATCCTGTATATCTCCGACCGTATTTTGGCCAAGGTGGCCAATCTCTACGAAGATTAGCCAGGTACGCATGAAATTTGTAGTCCACAAGTGGTGCGCAAACACAGATGCACTCTCTATTCCGTCACTCTCATAGTCCGATGGGACGGAAAGCTGACACAACCGGAAAGAGATCAGGCGCATTTTATTTTACGTGCTTTCCGAGTAAATAGTAGGTATATAGAACAAACTACATACCTGCAACACGCAATAAGCCCCGCCCTTTTTCTTCTTCAGCACCTCCAACGCTTCGCCAGTGTACCCCGGTGCGATGATTCCATCGGACACCTCCCGGGATATAATCCTGGCTGTGATTTCGTCACAGACATCGGACACGGCCACAAAGTCTCCGAACGAACTCATTCGGTCCGCGCCGCGAGCGCGAGCGTACGCGTTCGCGAGCGGTGTCAGTTTCGGACGCAGGTCCGCTACCATGCACACTGAGGCCTGAAAATTGTACGTAAAGATGCTGTTCTAAGAAGCACGTACTAATATTGATAGCGTGCGTGATACAAATGAACATTACTGACTATACATGGTGTAACAAAAGGTGTATGCTAAGCGAAAAGCTATGCAAATAGCACAGTGTGCATAGTATAGTGAGCCAACCCACACAATTCCAAACTCGAAATTATAAGTTTATTTTTCCAGATAGTATGGAGAATTCCCAAACTCAGGAATGTACATACAGGTACATACAATCTTATAAAAATGTGATTTCAGGTCTCTAATTTTGGGAATATGTTCTGTATAGTGAGTTATTTTTATAGCATTTCGCGAAACATATCCTTTTTGTTACATAAATCTATCTATTTATCAGTGGACTTCCTATGGCCGAATGAAGATGAACCTACCTCTTCCTCACTCAAAGGGATGCCAATAGCAGCGCCGGCCGGCGAGACATGTTTAAAACTGGCCGCCGCGGGCACTCCCAAGGCCTCCTTCAGCTCCCTCACAAGTTGCCACGCGTTCAAAGCGTCACACAGATTGATGTAGCCCGGGGATCCGTTGAGAGTCGTCAGTGGCAACTTGTCACGGGTTGTGAACACTTGGGCCGGTTTCTGATGAGGATTCATACCTGGAAAGTCAGGTTAGGTTACTGTTGCTATTGATATTGAATACAGTTGACAAAACAATGAAAGATTTCTGACAAGTTAAAATAAGTGTCAAAAATAGATGGCGTGAGCGAATCTCCTACACTAGCTCCGCCCCCTTCACTTCCCACTGTATGTGACCAATGACCATCTATCCATGTGATTCGTACAATTTTTTTTACTTTTAATAGTTGTACCATGTACACAGATTTCTAAATGACTTGGGTAATATATGGGACACAATAATTCCGCCACTATCGCATAGAGAGGAAATATCATGCTGGCCATTTGGTCGGTAGAAAAACTGAGAAACAGAGAAAGAAAAAGTCCGATTTTTATTAAATTTGAACATACACGATTGTATCTAAAACGACAAACACCACACTTATGTTACAGTAACATACACGTATTTAATAGGAATTGATTTGTGCTCTCCAGGGTTCAGGAAGTATAGCCGAGAGGAAGGAGTTAACTAAATCTAAACAGAGGTTATGTGCCTAATGACTGCATTTAAGAAGAAAGTAGAAGGGGAAGCCATCAGTACCAGGGGAAGAGTCCAGAAGGTCTTTAAGCGTTTGATTAAGCTCGCCAACACTAAAGGGTTCACCCATTTCATTTGCAGGAGATTAGAAGATGAAATGAAGGGGAGAGGGAGAACAATGGAGTCCAAAGCGAAAGCAGACAGAGGAGCAAGCGTGTCAGCACATGGTAGGATCGGCAGACGATACTTCAGAGTGGAATCTATCTATTATTCTGCTTTTAAACAATGCCTGGTTGAGTTCAGTTCTTGATGACAGACTCTTACAAAAGCGAGACCAACCTTTTCTCTTTTTCTTTGCCAAAAATTTCTTAGTACATTTAGCTATCTGTTCGTAAGCTAGGTAGTTTTCCAGGGTCATGGATTTGTTAAACTGTTTTTCTGCATTACGTCTTTGCGTAACCATGTCGTTGCATTCAATGTCCCACCATGGAGGCGATGACTACTTAGGACGGGGTGGCCATTTAGCAGGAATATGTAAAGCTGAGGAGATAAGATCGATTGTGAATTATGACCAGTTATCTAGGAGTTTCTAGATCTTGTTAATAGAGCAAACCAATATTTTAAAGAGGGATGTGGTCTAAAGGAACGGGCGAGGAAGTGGACATGGCAGCAATGGTAGGATAATGGTGAGAGCCGGTGATAAAAGAAACATGAGTCCAAGGTTTTATAGGGTTGCCTATCATACTCGTACTCTGAAATAGAGTATTGTACTCTATACTATGAAGACGTCCTCTATAACTTTTAATACTTTAAGAGGTTTTTAAAGTCGCAATATTTACTGCCAGTGCCGTGTAACGTTACCGGCATGGTTATGTTCGCTGTACCGATAAAATTCAACATGGCGGCTATATTTATCGTATATTGATAACTACTTATCGATAAATTAACTTATCATATCGTGTATCGCTGGCCGTGCTAGCCGGGCTGGTATGAATAGCCGGGCCCGGTGGATGTCTAAATGGGCACCGGGCTCGGCCGGGTCCGGCCCGGTTTGCAATTTCTAAATCCTATGCGTTGGTGATCCATCGTTCCTCTCCATGACATAAGGCTAAGCTTACCATATCTCAAGGTCAGCTGCGATTGTCCCGCCGAGTACTGTTTACGGAAGTAATCCGATATAGCGAGGTCGTACTCCGATGTGTGTGTAAACGCCTTTAGAGCCAGCCTCTGTCTGCAAATGTAAAAAAATGATCTTAAAAATGTCACAGTATATCATTCGTTATTGAGTCTCATTTTTGGTTGAAGCTATTTACGATGACATCTATACTAATATTATAAAGAGGTAAACTTTGATTGTTTGTTTGTTTGTTTTTTTTGCAGCGAATAGGCTTCGAAACTACTGGACCGATTTCAAAAATTCTTTCACCGTTAGAATCCTTTGGACCCGGATGAACATAGGCTATATATAGGGTTTCGCATAATTTCCTCTGGGCTGGAATAAATATGAATTAAATACAAAAAAAAAATTACCATTTGACGCATGGAGGTATAAGTTTGAGATACACCATAGAATAACAAGTCCCCCAGAAGGAGTCATCAATGACAGATGTATTCCGGGCAGTGAAGCAAAAACGAGTCAAAAATCCCGCATCTTCTGCTCATCTTACCCGCCGATTGTTGCCAAATCGATAAATATTATCAGTTTTTAGATACAGTAAATAGGTTGTAAAAATTTGACATACTAAAAAGTTGCTTCAAAAGTGTGCGTGATCACGGGTTCTGGGAATTTATTATTCTGTGACATACAGATGATATGACACAACATGACAGATGAAATTTGTTTTTTTTTGTTTGGTTTATCCCGAAGAAAGAGCATGAGGAATACAGCACACAGCCATTGTTTTAAGTACTGGTGATTTCTGAATTTATGATGGATGATAATAATGATGAATGGAAACGTCGGAAAAATCCTCAAAAACGAGTGTAAAATTAGTCAAAATCAAAAAGAATTGCGAAAACAACATACCTACATGACCCCACGAAGAAACGGACACATACAAAAAAAAAAAATTCACAAGTAAATTACACCCACTCTTTGGTGTGAAAAACACCTTTTGGTGTTTATGTTCGTTAGGGGGTGTAAGAGAGTACGGACGGAATTCCCAAAATTCCCATGGGAACAGGGCAGACAGGAATTCCAAATTTTTACCGAAATTTACACTGTACCGGAACAAAAGCTTATTCAATAAGTATAAAAATAAGCCGTTCGACGTACAGAGATGAAATTTAGTGTGTATGCTTGTTAGGGGGTGTAAAAGACCATTAAGAATGGGTTTCCCGAAATTCCCATGGGAATGGCACAAACAGGAATTTCAAGTTTTTACGAAAATCACATGACATATAGAGATGAAGTATGACAGGTATATTCGGTACAGAGTGTAAGAAAGAACTGAGAACATATTTCCCGAAATTCCCACGGGAACGGGACAAACGGGAATTCCAAATTTTAGAGGAACACTAGTATATAATAATTTAACTATACCCGAGAAAGGTTGGCGTCAGGCAGACAGGCCGGCCGTATAAACAAATGCCAAAACTTTGGCAATGTGTGTTTCGAATGATAACATATTGCGCCGATCCCATAAATAACAATGGGATAAGGGCAAGAAGATGGTGATGTATGATAATTTGAATTTCAAAAAATTGCCAAATCAATTACATAGATGCCAATTTCTACATTTAACATACAAGTCTTATTGGGTCGCGGGTAATAAACCTTTGCGTGTACTTGAGCCAATATCATATTTGTTATCTAATAGACAATATTATTGTTTACTAAGAAATAACGTTACACTTACATATTACTTATTACAAATAGGTACTGTTAGTGAACTACAGCTGCATATAGTATATCTACCTACTATTGGCTAGAACATTTGATTGGGTTAGCCAGAACTGCAAGATCACGATGGAGATTCGACACCCACGTTTAGCATAGCAGGGCTAGATGTAAATGATCAGTAGCTAGGACATTGCCTGAGAGAACGACCCTGAGTTTCTTTAGTCGACTCCTGCGGCACGCATTGAAGGAGGTGCAGCTGATGTATTTATTAGACGGCCAATTAGGTGTAGTTGGTAGTACACTTCCCGCCGCACTATAGGTCCTGGGTTCGAATCCCGGTATGCGCAAGCATTGGTATGATGAGTATCGACGACCCACGGCACAAGACTTTAGGGACCTCAGTGTGGGCTTAAGTCAATGTGCACCGCATCAGCACAGGGCAAAAAAAAACACACAAGAAAATTGACTAACCTCAACTCCAAAGAAGTCTGCTTATTCCCTTGAAGCTCCTTAACAACACTGTCGTAATCCTTAGGGTCGCATACAACTGTCACCCTATGGTGGTTCTTGGCAGCGGCCCTAAGTAAGGTCACTCCGCCAATGTCGACGTTTTCCACCGCATCATCTATGGTCACGTTAGGCTGGGAGACAGTTTGCACGAACGGGTACAGATTGCACACCACCACGCTGATCATGTCGTACTTCTGACGGGTCATGTCGGCTTGGTCGGCGTCGGTTAACCTGCAACGATAGTGATTATGTATGTATACTTATAAGTATGTCGAGATATTTAGAGTTTTCGGTTTAGTTTTCGGTGTATTCTGTTTAGCTATGCATTGCAACTTACCTACTCAAGATGCCAGCATGCACAGCCGGGTGCAGCGACTTAACTCTCCCGCCCAACATTTCCGGGGCTCCGGTGATGTCCGACACGTCTAGCACTTGGAGCCCGGCATTGCGGAGGGCGGTGGCTGTGCCCCCACTGCCGACTAAGCGGAGCCCTACCTCGGACAAGCATTTTGCTAGCGGCAGCAACCCATTCTTGTCTGATACGCTGAGAAGTGCTGAAATAATATTTATGTATTAAGGTTACAAATACGGGTTTTTATCCAGCTTACACCTTGTATTGTTCAAATAAGCATACATATACCCGCATGACATTGGACGGCTTCGTAAGTTTTAGTGATAAAATAGGTAGATCTAGGCTAATATGTATCTTTAAAGCCACTGTCTCACATTCTTATTCTTTATTGTACATATGACCTGTAATCAGTATATACAGGAGAAATGTACAATGGCGCGCTTATCTCTTCAAGAGATTTCTTCCCGCAAACCAAAATAAGTGACGGAACAAAACATTCTTCATTAATTTGAATTAAAATCAGTAAGTACCTAAAACTCGTTTTGTTATATAAGATTGATTATCACTATGGTGTTAGACACGTTTATTGCTATATCAAACAAATAAAAATGCAATAATCACCATATTTTCCATTGGCTGCCATGTCTATCAACTTTGAACTCTATATTACAACTGAGAAGTATTGAGTGGTCCAGATAAGTCGTAATGTGTCGGCAGCTGACCTCCCACAGGGGTTCCTGTGATAAATACATCTTGTTTGTTCAATTGTGATAGGGGTGTCACAAAAAGAATACAATTAAACATGAATAAATAAATAAAATTGATTTTTTGCAGTAACTGACTGGGATCGAATCTACGACACCTGATTTAGCATGTCTGTTCCGGCTAATCTCTGAAATGGCAGGGCGGATTTTGATAGGACTTTCACTGGTAGATAGCTGATGTAATAAGGAGTATGTTACTTAAGCTAGTCTCATTCCCGAAATTCCCACAGGAAACGGGAAACTTAATGTAGACGAAGTTGCAGGCAGCTGCTAGTTACTGAACAAAATGTAATTGTGACAACCCTTGCCAAATTTGCGTCAATGATAATGATGAAAATAAATACATTTGTTACCAAGACAAACATGAGTTCTAGAAATAAACAAAACTGTTGTTATTTTTCCAATAGGAGGGACAGCAGAAAGTAGGTAAAGTCTGTGCGGCTTAGGCTCAGCTTTGCATGTGTGGGTGGGTATACAATCAAATATCGGGCGTATATAATAAAAGGGTTTTCTTTAGTCACAAATAATGGGCCCTTTTATTACCTAACTAGCAAAAGCAAAGCGATAGCGAAAATTGTACAAAAATCGCAGATCGCTTGTCAATATCGTATCACGTAAAATGAATATTGTACAATTTTCGCTCGCTTCGCTTCGGATTTGCTATTGCAAATTAGGTAATCAGGGGGCGGAATTCATATCAAAATTACTAACTGCACAACAAAATACTAAAATAATATTACTAAAGAAACTGCAATTTATATTTGTGGCATACCGCAATTTATCTTAAAGTAAAGCTTTTTTAACCGAATTCAAAAAAAGGAGTAGGTTCTCAATTCATTTTTATGTATAATATTTTTTATGTATGTTTACCGATATTTCCGTCAATTATAGACGGATTTCAATTTTTTTTTGTTGGATTGAGTTCACTTCTGAGGTGGTCCCATTTTCACCAGGTCAGGATCTGATGATGGGATCCAGGTGGTGCTTTTCTTACGTATTCATGTCTTACTCAGGTATATGCTTCAGGGTATCAATATCTGATGCTGCTGTGCTGATGATGAAGCTAGAGAACTCCTTAACGGTTAGGAGTTGGAAGACAGTACTGCAATTGGTCGATGAAAACTATTTAGTAGTATGTAGGGCTAACGTGTTACTTGAATCAACATCTGATGCCGCTGTGCTGATGTTGAAGCTGCAGATCTCCTTAACGGTTAGGAGTTGGGAGACAGTACTGCAATTGGTTGATGGAAACTATTTAGTAGTATGTAGGGCTAACGTGTTGCTTGTGAGGTATACTTGAATTAACATCTGATGCTGCTGCGCTGATGGTCAAGCTACATAACTCCTTAACAGTTAGGAGGGGACAGTACTGCAATAGGGAATATGCGTCTGACACGAAAACAGATTTTTTTATATTTTAATCGAAAGATATTACAAATACAAACCGAATAGTGCAAAAATAAAATCAATCGGTTAGTAAATACCAAAGTTACAGGAGTTTAAAAGTTTGAAAAATTTTACAATAAAAATTTACAACATAAAAGGAGTCCAAACATACATATTTTGAATTATCTCATTGATTTAATAAATACTTTATTATAATCTGCACTTATTAATAAACAAATTTCATTGACAACAATACACAAAATATAAAATATTACGTTTATAAAATAACATTGCATTTTTTCCCCATACTAATTTGAGACAGTTGTCTATACCCTATTGGTCGATGGAAACTATGTATGTAGGGCTAATGTGATATTTATAAGGGTAGATACTACACCTAAGATGGTTACGATGAAACCCTTAAGTATATGAACTAGCATCTATTTAAGTTCACAACGCATTAACACAACTAAAAATCGAGACATAATCTAACTTAAAAAAAAAAATTGAACCGACTTCAAAAACATAATAAATAAATAAATATTCACACACTTCACAACACATTGACCTAGTCCCACACTAAGATCCCTAAGGTCTTGTGTCGTAAACAAACTAACTAAAAAGCGATAAATAATGTAACTAATTTATCTACTTAATACATATTATACATCTAAAATCATTTAAATATTACAACTTAATACCTAATACTTTAACAAAGTCATCTTTAACTATTGAAGTATTTACAGTTATCACTTATTTTTTGGAGTCGGTGCCAGCTAAACAAATAAATGTAATTAGGAAAACTGACTAAAACTCAAATTCAAAGTAAAACTAAGAACAGGAAATTGCATAAACACGTGCCCTGCCTACTACACCGTATTGTATTTTGCCGTGTGTGTGGCTTTGCCAGCCGCGCGCGTCCATCAACACAACAGACTACGTTATCTAGGCTGGCACCGACTCCAAAAAATAAGTGATAATTATAAATATTTAAATAGTTAAAGATGACTTTGTTAAAGTATTAGGTATTAAGTTGTAAATATTTAAATAATTTGAGATATTTAATATGTATTAAGTAGATAAATTAGTTACGTTATTTATCGCTTTTTAGTTAAAGTTTTTGTTGTTTAGGTTTTTTGAAGAGAAAGAAAAGAGGCAAGAGATCAAAATCCGATACAACCAATTATCTTGGGCATTGGGTAGGAACTGTCTACTGATAATAAATTGCTTATATATAAGAGTATATCTAAACCTGTCTGGATGTATGGTATACCGCTATGGGGCAGCGCAAGCAGCTCTAATATCACAATACTACAACAAATGCAAAATATGATACTTAGAAACTTATGCAATGCCCCATCGTTCACTACAAACACAGAGATACACCATCACCTTGAAATGAACACTCTGAAGGAGGAAATTCTAAAGTCAACAGAGACATATCAGGGGAGGCTGGAGCAACATCCCAATGCATTGGCTGCTAAGCTGACAACTCGAAGCTACAAGAAAAGGCTGAAGCGAAAGGATTACAAAGCATTACAGCTTGCGAATGCGCCTTGAAATGTAGATATCATGATAACTTTAACAATTATAGGTATAATGTGCATTAAAATATCAGGCATTCATGCTCACTCATTCACCATCTCACAGTAATTCAGACACTCACGACTCACAGACGGCCATGCACTCATAAACAGATCACACTCTGGTGCTGATGCCAAGAGTGCATTTAGCCGCAAGTTTTTGTGAGCTACCGTACGCGCTTAGCGCGTGTCTAAGGCAAATCTCGGGGACAAACAGTCTTACCAGTTGCTCGACAAGTAACGGACAATCGGAGTCGCCACGCAAAGCATGACAGCCTGTCAACATGAGGAAGAGTTGAAGGCTCCTTGTAGAAATTTTGTAGGGTAAAGGAAAGGGTACATATTGGCAATATATGCTACACTTGTGTACGAAGAGGAGATGTCCTTACTGAAGGACACCCTCTAACTAACAACTTTCCTCAACAAACCTGCTTATAGCTAGAGCTGATTGCAGATTAAATTAGAGAAAAAAAAAAGTTTTTTGAAGTTGGTTTATTTATTATTAATGCACTTCTAATACATATTTGCTAATGCACTGACAAAATGTCATTTGTCTTATACTAGTTTTGCGCTAAGGTTAATTTGCTGTGCGGGTTAGTAGTGACAGTGGTCAGCCTATCGCCTACAAAACACCAAGACCCTCTTGTCCCTCTACTGACTTGTACAGTATGCCCGGGAAGAGAAGCAGCTGTAGTATTGTACGTTTTTTTTTTCACTCCCAGAGCAGCATAGAAGATTACTTATATGATGTGCAATTAAAAATTTCTCATAATAAAATTGTAATGGATTAATGTTTGTGCACACTAATCTCAGAAACGGCTCAACCGATTTCAAGGCAGTTTTCAAGAATAAATTGTGACAGGTCCCACTTAACATATTATAGGCGAATTTTTGTCCCAGGAAAATGTTTTCATCCTGGATAATTTCAACATTTTGTTTTTTCTGCAGTCCACAAGGACGGAGTTGCGGATATCCACTAGTTATGAATAAAAATAAATTCTTTTTTTGTCTCACTATTGTTCATTTTTATTAAAACTTTGTTACAAATGTGTTGACAATCATCAAATTTAATTTATTCTGCACATGGTTCTGCCATAAAGGTCAATTTTGAATGCTCTAATGAGTGTGTGTATTAAGCATGGTAGAGAGAGGTATGCTCCTGCACTACTGAGGTCTGTGCTACAAATGAGCATTCTATATACTAAACGATTTGCCTGATGATATCCGTCTTGAACTAAATTATAATAAGTTTAAACTAAAAAGGTACTTACTAAATACCTTACCATAAGTACTCAGTGTATATAATAATGCAAAACTTAAAAAGTAAATATGTTAAAAGAGACTCCACTCCTGCAGTCAAACTGTCAAAACAGTTTTGCAGGGTATTAGTTATACAATAATGGGTGTCATAAATAAAAATTTAATGAAATTAGTTATAGGAAAAAAGAAAATTTAGTGGAAGAACTGTACCTACCTGTTAATAATAATAATAAATAAATACGTATAATAAATCTATAAGCAAACAAGCATGCTTTTTAGTTAGTTTGCATAGTAGGTTTAGCAGCCTCTTTTCGTAATTGTGATACTTTTAGATTAAGTATATCATACATAATAAATTAAAGTACATAATAATATGTACATACCCATTACCATGATTAAATAATATTTGCTTTATTGTGGGCTGAAGCCTTAGAAAACAATTTTGTTTTCATCTAAGCCCGAAGCTAAAGTTTTACGACGAGGTATGTTTGTACTTACCTACGCTTTATGAGTATAAATAGGTACATATTTCATATTTACTAAAAAGTTTTACCTTTTCGCCTTTATGTTACAATGATAACAATTTACACTCAAAATAAAAAGTTAGAACGAAAGAAAACATTGAACTTTTTAGGTTATTTTTTTTCTTATTATTTGGTTTATCCGAAGGAAAATTCATCTGAGGGAGAACTATTCCCATACAGCCATTGTCTTTAGTATTAATAATTTCTGAATTTATGAATTTTATGATGGATGATAATGATGGACTCACGTAAGTTGGTTCTGCAAACTCTTGATTTTTACTAATTTTACACTCATTTTTGAGGATTTTCTTGACGAATTCATTCACTATCATTATCATCTTTCATAAATCATTCTACTAAAGACATTGACTAGACTGTATGACTAAAATTTTGCTTTTGGTTCGAGATAAACTAAAAAAAATATGGTATTTCCACAAACTGGCAAATTGTACATTTTGAGGATTTTTTGTGCAACAAACACAAACTAAGTAGGGATGATATTTCTATCATTTCACTCACATTATTATCTATTCCTAGAGTCGTTCTCATTAAATAGGTCACATTTTTTTAAATCTTAGGGCCGGCGCTCACTGCCGGCACGGCATGGAATGGCACGACAGGTTGACTGCGGCATTCCACGAGATGCATTTTTCTAAAAGTCCAGACACTCTGACATTAATCAGTTGTGCTCCGCGCGGATTCGAAGTTGGTTGTGTCGTTATGGTTGAATGGGTTAGTAGGTATTAATATTAGTTCTAGCTGAAGATGAAGAGAGACAAAATAAGAAGCGGGATGCTGCGGTATCGAAATAAAGTAACATATTCTAAACTCATTGAAATAAAAAACAAAATAAATTTTAGTAATAAAATCCTTTGCCATGATACACTGTGTGTGCCGTGCTGGCAGTGAGCGCCGGCTCTTTTGAAGCAAAAACTCCGCTAGAAGTAAATGTGTTCTGTGAGCAAAAACAGATTTTCCGACCTATTGAGAAGGAATAAAAGTTTTAATTTTTTTATTATTGTTTTGGCGGAATTATTGTGCCCGACACATGTTATGAGGCCATTAAAAAAAAATATATTATTGTTTGTTTTAACCCTTTTTGACATAATAATATGTAATGATACTTACTATTATTATTAGTTTTTCTTAATAATTTGTAAGTACACTTTTTTTTTTAAATTTGAAGTTGGCAAGTAATAATGTCATTAATTTTTTTAGGTTATAGGTTCGTGTCGTTGTTGAAAATAAATTGCTATACATTAGAAAATGGTAATAAAGTGGAACTGAAAGACTAGCAAATATAGAATTACCTATATCTAAACATGTCGAATCCTGTAGTTTCAACAAAACCACCAGGTAAGAGCTGGCGGGAAATTAATCAAGAAAGGAAGGCTTTGAAACGCCAGAGAAACGAAGAGAAAATTATCAAACGTGAAAAAAGAGCGGCTCTTGAGAAAGACATTGAGAGTAAAGTAGTGGAACAGGCAGAAATCGAAAAGAAATACTCTGAAATTTCTACTATTAGTATAGCGGTTCCTGGATCTATCTTAGAGAATGCTCAGTCTGCCGAACTACGGACTTACTTGGCGGGCCAGGTGGCTAGAGCGGCTTGTGTGTTTTGTGTCGATGAAATTATTGTTTACGATGATATTGGGGACAAGTTGAATACAAAAAAATCTAAGATGGAAGATAATGATGGAGTCAAAGTTGCTCGCAAAAGTTGTGTTCAGTTGGCTCGTATTTTACAGTATCTGGAGTGCCCACAATATTTGAGAAAACATTTCTTTCCTATACACAAAGACTTGGAGTTTGCTGGGCTACTTAATCCATTGGATGCACCACATCATCTACGTTTCTCAAATGATTTTAGATTTCGGTTAGTAGCTGATTTTTAAAATGTCTACTTACTGTAGGTACACTTACTGCTGGTATGAAATTGCATACTTATTATTATATTTTATAATTTCCAGGGAGGGGATAACTATGAACAAAAAAGTAAAACCTGGTAGAGGCTCTCAAGTAAATGTTGGCCTACTCCGTGATGTGTCTTGTGATAAACTGTTGAATCCAGGCATCAGGGTCACAGTGAGGATGTTACCTACAGAAGAAGGTAGTAAGAAAATCAAAGGAAAAATAGTTGGGCTTACTACCCCCAGAGCTGAGACTGGTGTGTACTGGGGCTACACTGTCAGGATAGCTAATTGTTTGAGCCAAGTCTTCACACAGAGTCCTTATAAAGATGGGTAGGTAAATTTACATTTATAAAAAGATAAAATATTCTCAGTAAAATAATTATGTAGTAACAAACTTTTGAAGTATCTTTTAATTTAATGTATTGTAAAAGTAATTTAAAATTTAATTTTGTTTGTTCTAGATATGACGTTACAATAGGAACATCAGATAGAGGAGAGCCTATTGATAATATTCCAGAAAAGAGCCTAAAATATAACCATGCACTCATTGTCTTTGGAGGTCTTCATGGTATAGAAACAGCTCTAGAAAGTGATGAGCAGCTTCAAGTGAATGAGGCCAGCCTTCTCTTCAACCATTACCTTAATGTTCTGCCCAATCAGGGTTCTAGAACAATAAGAACAGAGGAAGCACTCCTTATAACCCTCTCTGGGCTACGAACTAAGATTAAAGCAACAAATGAGCCTATGGTGTTTAAAGATAGTGGCATAGCAACTAGCTCGACATTCCCAACATCTGTACCTGCTAAAGTGGAGTCCTCTGGTGCATCTGGTGCAGAAAACAATGACTTAAGTAGATTTGATTAAACAAAATAGTTATCCAACACTGAAGTTCTTTTATTGTATAAAAAAATATCTTAAAAAATAATTTTATGGAAGCCCATAACAAGTCTATCTAGCAAAGTCTAGTAAAGGAATTTTTTCTCATAAATGCAACAAGTTTACATAAAACAGCCAATATCACAATAGTTTATCAATAGATCTTTGTACAGTATCCCGAAGGAGTTTGATTGTGCCTGCTTGATCTTCTGCTCCAATTACTGCTGTGCCTGATACAATCATGTTAGCCCCAGCCTGCAATGAAAAATTGTAAATAAAATAAATCAGTCTTATTTTATAATATTATTTATTCTCTACAAGCAAAAAAAGCATGTGGGAGCATACTTGTGACATACATTTCAGGAGTTTTGCCTTTTCCTTTGATGATAGATATGCTGAGTAAGTAAACACTGGATAGATAGACAATCCACATATCAAATGTAGTTTATATTTTTCCTACATTTAGATTTTGAAGCAGATTTAAAAAAAATTTAATCCTTTATTTGTAGTGACTTACATCTGCACAACAACTGATGGTTGCTGGTCCAACACCTCCATCTACTTCAATGTTCAGCAAAGGGTAGTTTTCCCTCAGATACTTCACTTTCAGCATCTGATTTTCCATGAACTTCTGACCTCCAAACCCTGGTTCCACTGTCATGATGAGGATCATGTCGGCTACAGAAATGTACTTTTCAACCTCCGCTACTGGTGTACCAGGTTTTATGGCTAAACCTACCTGTCAATAGAAAAACACAGGTGAGGAATGACAAAATGGAATGAGCCAGTGCACTTTATATTAGGTAGGTCTTTTTTATCTGTAGTTTTAAAATTATACTATGAAAATAGATAGCTATGTAGGTAAGGGTGAGGTTGTATTGCAGGTACAATCTCAATTAATGTTCCAATAGATAATATTACAATAAGTCCATACTTTCATGCCATTTTCCTGTATTTTCCTGCATACTTCATTGACATCGTTTACAGGTTCAATGTGAAATGTGTACTGATTTACTCCAGCATCTGCCATAGGGACAACCCACTGTAAATGAAAAGTTACAATGAAAAACGCTGTTTATAGAAACAGTATTTAGGTAAGATAATAATTGGAGAGTTGTTTACCTGTTCAGGATTTGAAACCATCATATGTGTTTCAAAGAAAGCTTCTTTAATTTTTGATCGGAGACATTTAACAATTGGATGACCAAAAGTTAAGTTTGGAACGAAATGGCCATCCATAACGTCTAAATGTAAGTAATCAGCACCATTGTCTAACAACTTTTGAGATTCTTCAAACAATCTGGATAAATCCGAGTTAAGAATTGAAGGCCCGATTAGTGCATTTAATTTTCGACTCATGTTTATACGCTAGCTAGATATATGTATAAATATAAATAAGTTCAGGAGCTGCACTGTACAAATTTAGCTTTTATTATACAAATTTTTATCGAAATTACAAGTTATTTTGAGGTTATATTACAAAATTTCGAACTTTGCCTCAAAGTTTTTTGTTTCATTTTACTTATGCCTGACATTTTGAAGGTCAAGATTGAAATGGTTTACCATTTGCAGCTCAAACACCTTAAGGAACATGTAGATTTAATATTTTCAGTACAAATTTAAACTAAGTGGCACTAAATAATATTTAAAAAAATATATATTATATTTCAAAGTTATATATAATGAAATTTTATACATGTATATTAGAATACTTGCGTGAAAGGAAACGAACACGGGGATATCTTTTTTTACTCATCGTTAGACATATGAATTTAGTTATAATCAAATAATCCTTCCTTATTGTTGTTTGTACAGTCAATAATTTTATATACATACAGGTGTAAAATTTTATTCTTATTTGTCTTATAATTATTTGTAACATAACACTTTTATATACATACATACATACATATAATCACGCCTTTATCCCTTACGGGGTAGGCAAAGCATAATAATTATACAATAGATAATAATATAAAACTACGGTAACTACAGTCTACACATGTTTTTGATTATGTAGAGAAATTAAGATAATTACTACGATATCTAGCATTGTAGATATCACAACTGTTGTTATTAAGTACGTTTTACCGAATAGTTCCTTTGGATGATGGCGGTAGTTACTATGTGCATGACTACATTATCTGTGTTACTGCATACAAAAAATGTAAGTAATTCTGAAATCAAGCATAGGAGTTATTCTTAAAAGGGACTCAAGTATCACATGGACAGTACTTAACTACCTTCTTATTATGAGTTATGGCCATCTAGATTTGGTAAACATTGAATAGATACCTAGCTTTATACTTTACAATAAATCCCAAATGTTAGGCTTCCAGTCATTTTCGAAAGTTTATTTTCTGTTGTATTTACATTTATACACTCAAGGAAATTGTAATAAAGCTGGTTGTAAGGACGACGAAAACGTTTTGTGTAATTTCCATGTATGTACGGTAAATAGCAATTCACCTACTTCACTAATTAGAGGTCCTATTTCGATTAGTGAAACGTAAATTCTAGCTATGTCATTTGCGCCTGAGCGGGTACTGAACACATGGCTACTAACTAAAGCTGTCCTATGCTTCGTCGCGTCGTTGGATGCACACACTATAATTATAATAATCATATTGATTAGTCCACATACCTAGCATGGCAATGGTAGAAACGGATTTTTTATATAAAGATGCGTGCTATGGTGGCTTGCCGAAGGGCGTGTCATTTTCCTACAGTGCTGTTGATACATTGTATAGGTTGGACTAGACATGGGTGCTTAGACATCGTTTGTTATAGTCACACTCTCATCAATAGCTTTTAGACTTCACATCACGTGATTTGACGAAAGAAAATGCTTTGCAGAAAGCAAAAGAGAACGCTTTATTGGCAAAATAATAATAATAATGAGCCCGCAGGGCAGCTTGTGGCGAGCTGTTGGGAGGTAGCTTTCCCACGGACCTGAAGTGCTCCCGGGGGAAGACCCTATTCCTCATCTCTAGAGCCGGAGTGAGGTCTGACGAGGAACAGTTTCCCCACCTCTGCCTTGCCTTCGCCGGCTGGGCAGAATGGAGTCGCGAGAGCTATGACAGCTCGAGGGTGGACGTGCCCGTCCGTAAGTGGCGACTTGGCTTCGATTTAAATTCCAGGGGCACCCATCCACCCTAGCCGCTCACCAAATGTTGCCCCCTTTGTCGCTCAGTGCGTGCGGCCGTTTCAGGGGGCCCATGAAATAAGTCGGCGAGTCACCGCCTGCCACCTTTACAATTTTAAGACTTGGTTGTAATGGCAGGCGTCCGTTAGTCTCCTTCAAATAGCCCGATTATCCAACTCCACCCAACAATCACCCCCATAGCCCATGACCTTATTTTCCATCGTACGACATAGATCTGCACTCCAATAGTCTTGCACATAGCGGGGACCATCGCCGGGTGTATCATATTGTGCGGTCGGCGATGGTATCCGCCATGTGTATCCCACATCATATTAAAGTTCTCTAAAAAGGGCCTCTACATCTTGGCCATGGCCCGATGCACGCCTCTCAAAGGACCGGGACTCTGTAGTCCCGAGAACTTTAACAGAGATATAATAATAATAAATAAATAAATATTCACACACTACACAACACATTAACCTAGTCTTTAGATCCCTAAGGTCTTGTGTCGTGGGTACTAAGCAACGTATATAAATACATAGATAAGTATAGAAACATCCATGACTCGGAAACAAACATCGATATTCATCATATCAATGTTTGCACCTACCGGGATTCGAACCCAGGACCTATGGCGTCGCAGGCAGGGTCACTACCTCCTAGACCAATCGGCCGTCAAACTTCTATCGATTCGATCGAGATATTAATGTTTGTCTTTGTTTAAACCTCGTGAAGTAGGTTTTGAGCCTTTTACTTATACCCTGTGCGTAGTCCTCAGATGATCCTGCACCCCAATGCAACTATTATGAAAAGCTGATAACAAGTGAAAAGCAGAAGCTTGACATTTTGAATAAAATAAACAGTCGACGAAATAAAGTGGCGTCCGGGGAGATACGGTCGTTGCCACCTGCCGTTAATATGCTCAAATTGGTATGTTTTACCTGAATATCCCTAGAAGATTGCTTTTATTTTGTATTAATAGCCGACTGCGCTGCATCAGTAGTTTAAAAAGCCTCCTATGCAGAGGACGCGTAGAGACAGAAGGAAGAACCGGACAAACGATAGGTAGAAAGGTTACTACTACTTGCTTATGAATGAAGAATGAGCGCGGTAGAACGGGCATGTCTAATCTCCAGCATCGCTTTGTGAATCCTGATTAAATGTAGGTATCTATATTTGCCAAAGGACATAGCACTGCCTGACCCATCTACCTATAGATACTTATAGGTAGCGTCTGCTCTGCATTTAGGTAGGTACCTAACTTTAGCGCTCGTTGAAGTCCTAGTAGGTACATTACCTATGCTGGCTTGGCTAAAAAAGGTTGTAGGTATATCTACATAAATTGGTTTCTACCACCTTCTAGTACTTTTAACTTAGTACTTTTAGCTTTAACTTATTCTACTATATCTAGGTATCTAGTTAAGTTTATTAGGTAAGTAGGTACATACATATTTAGACGTAGGTATGTGTACCCAAAATGGAGAGCCAGAGCTTCAGGATTACGAGGAGATACATACTTAAGACTAATAGTGTCGACAGTTGGTAAAAAATTAGGAACAATAATAAATAATGTTAGTGGCTTTTTATTTAGGTGTGGGATGAAGAACTGTCCATTTCGGCGCAAAAATGGGCAAACCAATGCTCAAAGCACAGTATGCCAGACCTCAAGGACCCATGTCTTAAAGGTTGTAAATGTTGACTAATCGCCTTTTTATCCTAAGTAAACTCAACATCAGGGTTGGGATTGTAAATAGATTTTAAATTTTATGGGTGTCGGATTAAAGGTTATCTTTTGGTGTTAAGCACGTTGTAAAATTATCATGAGAAAGATATCCTACTAATATTATAAACGCGTGTAAGTTTGTAAGTATGGATGGATTGGCGTTCAAATTGGCAAGGGAAGGGACTTACGCAGATTATGTAATCGATATCAGCACATGTACTTATATCAATATCACAAAGCACAATTACTATTGATCGTTATTGAAAATAGTATTTAATAATTGAGTAATAATAATCAACAGTACCGGAAAATGGTGATAATTATGAATAATTCACACAATAAGGTTTTTGTTTCATGGTGTAAATTTCATGGCGGTATCGCTCAAACAACGTTACGTAGGCAGGAGCCTAACATTCAAAGTTTCTGCAGGGCGGGACGTACAGATTCAGAGCACCATAGTATACATTTATTACATATATACGGATATAGGCCTGGGGTAGCCACAATTGCAGGATCGTGAAGGAGGTCCCACAGGCACGATTAGCATTGCTGGAACCTTGCTGGGACAGATGTAAATGATCAGTGATAAGTTGCTAGCTTATCGCCCAAGTAAATGCCCGAGTTTCTCAGTCGACTCTTACGGCTTATAAGTACATGTACGGAAAGAGATGCATCATAATGCAGAAAAGGTATTACGAGTATATTTACCTACCTACCAAATTTTATCAGTAAAATATATACTTTTTTCTAAAACGAAACTAAATTCCCAATAAAATAAATTGCAGGTAAATCGATTGGGCAGAATATAGCAACAATCTATGGAGATGCTCCAGGCTTGAACCCCCTGACATTGGTTGATGTGTGGTACACTGAGCTACTGAATATCAATTCGTCTGTGTTATCAAAATATCAAAGGTTGGCAAATTATATTGCAAATACTTATAGGGAAAATGAAACCTACCTAGCTAAAGTTGGTATTTAGCTAAAAATTGTCTATGTGTTGGATCTTTCTTCTATGCTACTCTGGGAGTGAAAAAAAAGTATAATACTATACTACAGCTGCTTCTCTTCCCGGGCATACTATACAAGTCAGTAGCCAATGAAACGCTGTCCCCTTCTTCCCCTATTACAGGCAAGAGGTGGACAGGTCCAGTTAATGAATTTAAAACAAAAGAAAAATACGGTAAAACCACAGAGATCTATAGAGTGGCCGTGGGGGCGTGGGCGGTGTAATTGAACTATGAACAAAATAGGCAAACATCGCGAAAACGCAATCAGTCGGGACTTGATTGCCTAACGCGTCACACGGGAGTGTTTTTTTATAATGCCTGCTTGTTCAGTGGTTGTGTGCAAGAATCGAAGTGACCATAAACTTGAAGGGGTCACTTTTCATAGGTAAGTACAATAACATTTTTGTTTTCTAGCATTTATACCCAAATTTCATTTTATTTCGTTAAAATAATTTTCACTGAGTGACATATGTAACCTAACGATTGAACCTAATACATTGCTCGCTAAGTGTAGCGTGCCTGGTGTTGAAATCAGTTTGACCGAGTGATGATAATTGCGCATATTGAATCGGCCGCTCCCGCGCACGGCCGCTGCTAAGCGCTTTGACATAGAGTTGTACCTGTCATTTCTTGTTGTCGATACGTCACGTTGCCGCGAATAGTACCTACGAGTAATAACTAATGTTAAGTAGATAATTTTGAGAGTTTAAAAAATATTATGTTTATGTAAAACAATGGTGAATTACTTATTATTATTAGTGTAACAAAGTACCTAAATTAATGTAGATGTGTGCAAAGTCAACTTTATTTTTGTGTTTCTTATTAATAAATATTTTTTTAAATTATAATATCTGTTGCGTAGTTTTAAAGATCTAAGCATACATAGGGACAGACAGACAGATAACGGGAAGCGAGGTTGTTTTATACTATGTAGTGATACTTAGGACATATTTATGACTTTATGTCATTTGAAATTAGGAAATTATTACATAATTTTAGGAGACGTAATGGGGTACCCCAACATTGATTGCCCGTTTAATAATGGTGATAAAAATTTAGATAATAAATGACTACCAATAAGCATATTATAGTTTTTTATTTCCATCGAACATTTACATACCGTACTAATTTATTAAAGACTCCGCTACGAATTTACTTTATTCTTTATCCCTTCAAGAAAAATAACCTTTTATTTGTGACCTCATACTTTTGTGACTGTGATGCAACTCAAAATCTAAGCTCAATCGGACAACGAGAAGTAGAAAAAGTAGGTTGAATTTTAAGATGAAGCTAAGTAAAATCATGTTTAAAATTGTATTTTGACCAGCTACTAAAGCCTAAATTGTTCGCGATGTGCAACAACGCAAGTGCTCGATAACAAATTTATCGACAGTCAATCACTAGCGTACGTGTGAAATTTGTTGAATGTATTTGCTATACTGAGGCGCGTACTTACACAGTAGATAGCAATGTGTGCGCGCCAATGAGAGTACCGCCTTAAATGTGTGAGTGTCAGAGATTTATCAATATTGGGTGTAATTTGTGTTATTATTTAGATGTCAATGTAAGTGTGGCTTATAGCCGCTTACATCAGAACTCAAACTAAGTGCGCTTAGCGGCCCATCTCCTGTGTTTCTGTTATCTATGGGTAAAACTAAGTGATTAAAATAAAAAAACAATTTATGAACACGAGACTAATTTATTAAAGTGAACGCGATAACAGGTCGTGGGTGACTAATCCTGGTTTCTCTGATAAATATTAAAATTGTTTACAACAAAAGACACGTAACTTCGGGCGAGACGTATCCCCGGTAGCAGCCGAGGCAGCGAGGCGGGTCACTTCCGTTAATAGTCGGCAATCCTTGGAATACTCCAAATCCAATCCAATTCCGAACGAAATCCAATTCCGAACGAAATCCAATTCCGAATGAAATCCAAATCCGGTCGAAATCCAAATCCGGACTAAATCCTAATCCGGACGTAATCGCCACCGAACCTAGTTCGAAGTGGCGACACTTATCACAGATTAAATTATTGAGTTGCACTATGGCGACTATTTGAATTGCAAAACAGCAGAAAGTAATATTTATAATAGGTAAGGAACGAGGAATTAACTTAGGCTTCAAATAGTTCCTAATCCTTTGAGACAAGAGGGTCTTGGTGTTTTGTAGGCGATGGGCTGACCACCTGTCACTACTAACCGAACTGGTACATCCCAACTATATCCTCGAAATTGGTCAGAAGTGGCACCATGTGGTTCTATCGGCCTTTGGTGCTCTGCCTACCCCGTAAGGGATAAGGCGTGATTATATGTATGTATGTATGTTGGATCTTTAATCCCTTAGTAATTAATTAGCTATAATATGACCTTGATGTCATCTTAGCATCTGTCTTGAATCCAAACTAATATTTATAGTCGGTCTAAAGTCGAAAGTCTGTCTGATTGAAACTGCTGGACTAATTTTAACGAAATTTAGTATAGACATAGTTTATAACCATAATATGGTGTCAAATAAAGGCACCTTTTTGTCCAAAAATCAAACCCCAAATGGCATAGGTGTTAAGAGTAACATAGGATACTTTTTATCCCGGATAATATCGACGTTTTGTTTTTTTTTGCAGTTCACGCGGACTTAGTCGTGGGCAACAGCTAGTTTGAAATAAAACAATGCGGTTTTAATTTTGAAATGCCTAAAGCAGTGGTTCCCAAAGTGGTCCAGGTGGACCCCCAGGGGTCCACAGGCGACTCGATGGGGGTCTACGTTGGCGTGAAAAAATGAGGATTCACAATTAATTCGTATGTTGTGTAGGCCTGTAGGAGGTCCACCGGAACCTTTGAACTTTTGAAAGGGGTCTATGAGAAAGAAAGTTTGGGAAAAGTTTCATACTTATAACTTTCTATATAATAAAGTCCTGTCTGTGACAGTGACTAACACTTAATTTATCATAGGATTTTTTTTGTGATACCAACAATTTAATTGCAGGTCATATATTTCAAGATCATCACACTATGATTACTTCACGCAGCTGGTTTGGGCCAGATCTAGCCGGGTCGGATGTGGAGGAGTCAAATTCAAAGTACCTTACCAGATACTAAATCAGAATAAATAACTGCTGCTGGCACTTACATCGTTCTGTGCTGATGCGAGACTTCACTTCATCAGCTGCATCCTTTCGCGCATGTCTTAAGAGTCGCCTAAGAAATTCGGGCGTTCTCTCAGGCAATTACCTTGCAACTTGTCACAGTTCATTTACATATTATGTCCCCGATATATGCTATACCTACGTCTATATATGCTATATCTACTATTCATGTCCCCGATATATGCTATACCGACGTGGTTGTGGGGTCTCCTTTATGATCATGTAGTTTAAGCTTCCCCATTTCGGGAACATAGCCGTATATCTTTGTATACAAGGTGTAACAAAAGGGTATGTTAAGCGAAGAGCTATGTAAATAGACCACTAAAAAGAACCTACCCACAAAATTTCAGACTCGAAATTGCATGTTTATTTTTCCAGATAGTATGGAGAATTCCTAAACAACTCAGGAATGTTCATACAATCTTGAAAAAAAAACATGTGATTTCTAGTCTCAAATTTAAAAAATAGGTTCTGTATAGTGGGCTATTTATATAGCTTTTTATATAGATCCGAGGGCCAGTGGAGGGTGTAGGGCCCGGTGGTGGGCGCACCCATAGTGAATATTTATATAGCTTTTTGCTTAAACCCTTTCTGTTACACCCTGTATATCTATGACTTACCGGCAATTTCAATACGATCCTATGACTAGAACCTAATCTATTATATAATATTCCAGGAACGTTTGCATTCAGATCAATTCAACAGAACTATTTTTCGTCTGGTTTGTAACTTCAACCCCGGTGGAAACGAAATCGGACAGGCCGTCTACAGCGCAGGACAACCATGCACCCGATGTTTTCAGGGGAAATGCGATAAGACATTCAACTCACTCTGTAGTAAGTATTCTTCATTAATTTAATTGTATCAAACTTGTAATACTTACAATATTAATAATAACCAACCCTACTTCAACAGGTAATTCAGAAGAAAAATTATCGAAATCGTTCCAAGTGCATGAGGTTATTTCTTTTACTGATAACGCCTCCTTAATGAATAATTCATCAATTTTTCATAATGATACCAGAATTGTCATTGCTAATAAAGATGTTGAAGATTTGGAAATAAATACCAATCCTACCCCTAATATTGGCGAAGATGAATCGTATACGCCATTTGATTTCCTTTCTCATATACGGGAATTTTCTCCAAAAGTATTAACTACAGCAAAGCTTACGTCTTGTAAGGACGTGTTGGATGATTTTATAGATTTGTTAAAGAAAAAAATAAATAACGACCCTTCGTTTAAAGATTTCATCAGTAATAAATTATTGGGACAAAATACAAACGAAGGTGATAGTTCATTTACTGATGCAAGTGTGGCAGCATTTGCTAATAATATTTATAACAAAAAAGAAACTACTATTCCAATAAAAACGACAGATAATGAAACATTAAATTCTACACTGTTAATAGACTTAGTAGAAGCTGTTATATTTAGAAATAGTGGTTTGTATGAGCATTCTTAACCAAATCACCATAATAGTAATCGTAAATTATTTCCCTTATAGAAATATAATTATATCTTTGCAGATAAAGTTTTTAGTACGTTGGACATGGAACAAGTTACAAAGCCAATACCTGGAGTAAAACCTGTTAAAATACATGCACAAATGCCATCGGTGCAAACTAATCGCCAATTCACGGGAAATTATTTCTTTCCTGAAGATGATTTCAATGATACCTCTAGTGATAAAAGTGAAATAGATTATGAAACGTCAGAAGTTCCCGAATCAGACCTAGCTTCAGAAATCGAGGATATAAAAAGAAGAAAAGACACAAAAGACTTTTTAGATGAAATTCTCGAAAACGAATATTCTGCTGATAACACACCTATAAGTTTAGCATCTTCAAGTGACATTAATTTATATCAAATGGGACGAAATAATATGAAAAAGTTTTTAGATGAAATAGTAGAAACTAGCACTCAAGGTAACGGCCACGGTAAATTCGATATCTTTTTGCCGAGTAAAGCAAAGTAAAATAACTGTCGGATTGTACCTAATCATCAAAAGAAGCGTGTGAAAGCTACGATTTTTTTTACCAGCCCAGCTTTCCGTTAATGTTATGTTTATTATCCAAAAGCTAATGTTATAAATGGGAAAGTAACCCTCTCTGTCTCACTTTCACGCCAAAACTACTGAACCGTTTTAAATGAAATTTGAACATAGTAAGTTCCGATTTATGTATATTATACTAGATTTACACTAATTTTATCTAATGGTTGTCTAGGTTCAGATAATGAAAATAAAGGGAGCGATCAATATGAAAATATCGGCATTAATAAAAGGAAACGAAGAATACGTAGAAGATCAGTGAAAGATGGAATAAATGTTTCGAAACATTTAAGGAAGGATAGAATGCCATGCTGTAAAACAGGATTTTATTCTGTGAAATATAGTGATTTACTAAAATATATTGCAGCCGATTTGAAAATTTTAAAGTTAAATGAGAGATTTCATTGTTCTCACGCAATAACTAAATCTTTGTCAGTAACTATCAAAGTATCAAATTATTGGAGTATAGTCATAATATGTAATATTCTTTGTTTTTATTAATATATCTTAATTTTAATACTGCACTTTTAATTTGTATTCACAGAAGGTAAATAAACATTAACTTTAACTTACATCACTATAAAATTAAACAAAATAGCAAATATCATAAATATGAAACAATTTTGAGTCGTGGAACCAATATTACATAAGCATCTTTTCGAAGAATGACCTGAAGATTGCCATGTTTTTATGATTTTCTGAAGAATCAGATAATATAAATCGCCATATGATAGTTCTTTACGATCTCTTGATTCATCTTTTTTCTGTTTGTTGGTTTGTTTCTGATTTAAAGGGTTACGGGTTGGTTCAAGGTCTCGTCTTTTCCTTCTCTTATTTTCATTACATTCGCACGTTTCTGATGTATCAGATTTTGTTACTTCTACAAAATTATAGCTTTTTGTATTTGGTTCTAAAAGGGTATATGGATAAATTGTTACTTTTTTGTTTTCGTCTACATTTGATTCCTCTCTTTCCTCGAATGATTCTTTTTCATCATTATCTCGTCGTTGAGTATCAAGCGATCGCCTTTCACAATAATCTTCATCTTCTTCACCAGAACCTTCATCTGGTTTAGTTGGCAATTTATTTCGATCCATAAAGTCTCTTGTACAGGTTGATGTACGAGTGCATCCTTCGACATAACCTGGAGGAGTTCTAGTGCCTGCAACACCGCCACCGCCTGCACCGCCCCCACCCCCAGCTGGAGCCCCTCCGGGGAGAGTGAACACAGGAGCGGTCCACGTACATGTCAATATGCGAGTGCAATATTTTTTCCGAATGAATGGAGTGTTCGTTGTGTATACCGAGGTAGTTGGTGTTGGAGTCGTGCCCTCACGCATTACATTTGCTCTACGTGCATTCAACTCCTCATTCACAGTACTAAGTTTCCTTAAACGCATTAATTCATCGAAAGATAAATATTTTTCTGTAACTAAATTACGATTATTTGTAAACTCCTTTGGTTTTATTTTTAAAGTTATAGGTTCTATATTCAGTTGATGTTCTGAATTTTTTAACGGTCTTATTTTTTTATTTCTCTTATTGGGTAAAGTTGTATATCTCAAAGCTTTTAATTGTGTGGGATTCATACTAATAAACTCTTCCACCTGCCAGAACGGCTTCAAATTTAATTGATTTTCAGGTTTTCGACGTTTCCTTTCATTTATATCATATGCGTTGTATGAGTGATCTATATGGCGCTCTGTTGGTGTATGATATTCAATTCGATTTGTTACATCGTCATAATCCTTATGTTTTAACATAATTTTATTATCTTCATTTTTTGGTATCCACGGATTAACTTTTAAATGCATAGCAGTATTTTCTGTAGTTTGAACATTTCTTTGTTCTGTATTTGAAATATTGCAATTAGATTGTGGGGGCGCATTTGAATTTTCTAACGGGTTTGAACCTTGACGTCTTAGGTTGTTGCAATAGTTTGTTAGGTCGGGGCATACGTTGTTCATGTTACAATTACATCTATTAGAAGGTGGTGTATATGCTGTGGACTGTGGGTTACATGGACACATGGCACGTGGGTTATTCAGCCGAGAACGAGTTGTCATTTCGGGCAGTTTGCAGTTAGGACTGGTACTGGGAGCCATTAGTTTATGCCGTCGAGTGCATTGTTTTATTGAACATTTGTTGGGGTCTTCACAGTTCTCCGTAAACTGCCGAGTACATAGATTATGTTCACTGTATTGCAGATGTGTGTTTGCAGTTCTGGTGGTATCATATTTGGATGGACTATTTTTTCTAAAGTAGTTGTTGTATTGTTCGAAACCATGGGGAAACATCATCGCATATCCTCTATTCGGATCATTGCGATTTATTTTCCTCCTCGATATAAATGGCAATTTTTGCCTTTTTTGGTGTGCACCTAGATGGTCTCCTAAAACAAAATAATAACTACAATTTATGAATGCAATTAAATTAGGTAACTTTCTTTCTTATGCTTTTACATAGTAAAGTAATCACAAACAAAGTTTATGACATGGAAGTTGTACAAAGACGCTATGCTTATCACATAGAGAGTTTTTTTCCCCGCAAACCAATATGAAAGAGTAATAAACATAAGAGAAAGGTATGTGTAAACACAAACAGTTTTTCTGTTAAACAAATAAAATGTTATAAATTATATAGGATGTTTTTTTGTTGCCACCCTTAACGAAGGTACTCTATACATCAAATAAAGTAAGATTATGCCATAAAAAAAAATGCTGGGAAATGATGTAAATAAAAAAAAATTACTTGATCGGGCGAAACTAATAGTGTCCAGTGTTTATGCTAGTTTTTACATAGACAGATATTAATTATTTCTCGTGAAAAAATCTTGCTACACGCGTCTTATTAATATATTAATTTTTTTAAAACGAAAAACCGACTTCCTCCCAAAACTCAAGCTTACTAAAGTAAAATTTTACTAAAGGGCAAATATATATTGCGTTAAGTCGTGGACGAACTATAAGATACGAAGATATAACGAAGCATAATATTGTCAGATTTATATGCCAGCAAATGATTAAATAGGCCACATGACAAAAGAGAGAAATGAGTAGGCTTCGAAACTTTACGTCTGACAATATAAGCAACATATAATTACACTCCTTCCTGCCCTGTTCCCAATCATTTGGGGTCGGTGCAATATGTAGGTAATCTTCTTTCATTCATCCCTATTATCCGTCATCTCGTTATTCTCATGTCTACCTCTTCCTCTATAACCATCTTACTTCGGACACGGCTTATCGCAACATATAATTTCACCACTTAACACAATTATCTTCATCTTCATAAGCCTATTGCAGTCCACTACTGGACGTAGGCCTCCCCCTGCCATAGGGGGATTTTGTTACTAAAAAGTTCCACTATCTGTTTTTAGGCGGCTCCATCATCAGACCCTCGTTTCCTTTATATTATGTGTAGCTGACCAAAATTCTCTATAAAAATCTAAAAACGGACCATTCGTGCCTTTTATATTTGAGGATATCCCTAGATTCCTTAGAGATTCCATCATCAGATGTTATGTATTATATGTAGGTGATCAAAACGCTCAGTAAAAGTATAAAAACAGGCTACATGTGCCTACAATATTTGAGGATTGCCCTCGATTTCTCCAAGATCCCATCATCAGATCCTGACATGGTGAATATGGGACCAACTTGGAAGCATACCATAACAAACTATTTAAAAAAAATTAAATCGGTTCATAAATGACATACAGACGAATTGATAACCTCTCGTTTTTGAAGTCGGTTAAAAAGACAATAGACAAACAAGTTGTTAATGCTTTCATGTCGAATAAATGATTTTGAATTTGATAATAATAAAACGAAAAACCGACTTCCTCCCAAAACTCGAGCTTACTAAATTAAAATTTAATTAAAGGGCAAATATATATTGCATTAAGCCGTGTACGAAGTTTAGGAGGCATAATATTGTCAGATTTATATAATTTTTATATAAAATAGGCCACATGACAAAAGAGAAAAAGGACTAGGCTTCGAAACTTTACGTCTGACAATATGATGATAATGATGACCTCCGATCAATTTCGGTCATGGCGACCACTTCTACTCCTAGATATTACTAAGTTGGCGTTCATGCGCTCGGAGATGGCTTACATTTACATAACCAATCTTCGCCCTGAACGCCCGAACACAGAGGATAGGTTAGTACGCCATTATTGTATTATAGATAATGGCAGCAGGAGGACGAGTCTTTAGTTCATCACGTTTAGCGTCAAGGTCAGCTTGAAGCTGCTCCTCGAACTCGTGTACTTGCTTTATCACCGTCCTGCGCCACTCTGGTCGTTGTGCTGAAAAAACTTCCCATTTAGATGGATCTATATTGCATCTCTTCATATGTCTTTTCTGAACATCTTTGTATCTGAGGAGTTGCCCGCCGCGTTTCCGCTTGCCCTCCTCCAGTTCAGAAAAGAAGATGCGCTTAGCCAATCTCTCCTCCGCCATACGAGACACATGACCGCACCACCGAAGCTGCCGACGCATTAAGTAGGCCTCAATGGCACTTACATTGTTCCCAATCATTTGGGGTCGGTGCAATATGTAGGTACTCTTTTTTCATTCATCCCTATTATCCGTCATCTCGTTATTCTCATGTCTACCTCTTCCTCTATAACCATCTTACTTCGGACACGGCTTAACGCAACATATAATTTAATGACTTGACACAATTATCTTCATCTTCATAAGCCTATTGCAGTCCGTTACTGGACGTAGGCCCCCCCTGCCATAGGGGGATTTTGTTACTAAAAAGTTCCACTATTTGTTTTTCGGCGGCTCCATCATCAGACCCTCATTTCCTTTATATTATGTGTAGCTGACCAAAATTCTCTATAAAAATCTAAAAACGGACTACTCGTGCCTTTTATATTTGAGGATATCCCTAGATTCCTTAGAGATTCCATCATCAGATGTTATGTTTTATATGTAGGTGATCAAAACGCTCAGTAAAAGTGTAAAAACAGACTACATGTGCCTACAATATTCGAGGAGTGCCCTCGATTTCTCCAAGATCCCATCATCAGATCCTGATATGGTGAATATGGGACCAACCTGGAAGTATACCATGACCAACTATAAAAAAAAATTGAAATCGGTTCATAAATGACGGAGTTCTGAGGTAACACACATAAAAAATAAAAAAAATAAAAAAAAAAAAAAAAAAAAAACATACAGACGAATTGATAACCTCTCTTTTTGAAGTCGGTTAAAAAATAAAATCGAATGTACAGGGTGTTTTTTTGTGGCCACCTTTAACGAAGGGTACGTATTCTATACATTAAATAAAGTAAGTTTATGCCAAAAAAATGCTGGGATTTTTTTTTTTTTTAATTTTAAATTCCTTGATCGTACGAAATTTATAGTGTCTAGTGTTTATGTTAGTTTTTTTATAGACAGATATTAATTATTTTTCGTGAAAAAATCCTGCTACGCGCGTCTATGTGCATTTATGGAGAAAAACGCAGTCTATTTACTCAACTTTGGACCCTAATATTTTGGAAACCAGACACTTCCCAGGTATGCTTCCATGGAGAAAAATGATCGTGATGATGAGGAGATTCCGTAGTTTTCGGGAACGTTGACGACCAAAAATCATC
Organism: Carposina sasakii; assembly: GCA_014607495.2. Lineage (NCBI taxonomy): Eukaryota > Metazoa > Arthropoda > Insecta > Lepidoptera > Carposinidae > Carposina > Carposina sasakii. Next base: position 2,912,509 of record CP053156.1, on the reverse strand, counting down.
CTGTATATTATACAATGGTAAGAAACCAAGATTCAAACACTTTTCAATCTTTTCTTAAAAATATCAACTGACGGAACTCCGAGTTATGTTTTAACAAGAGATCAGCATCCATCCGTGTCGTCTTAACTTTTTTAACTGTTCATAGAAATAATATTATAGTACCTACTTATTGATAATCTGATGGAAGTGTATTAGTATTACTTGTAGAAAATTTGGCAATACACACATTAAATTTACTACATTACATTAAGTTTCATCAGTGATCAGTTTTAATATCTCCAATATTTCCAAAAACATGCATATGTAACGTAATTATCTTTTTAATTTTTTTCAAGTTTTTTTTTCAAATTTATGTAATAAGGGTACCAACCTACTTAACCGATATGTCAATATAATCAATTAAACAAGTCAATATCAATAAAAATATGAAAGAAAAATTTACAAACCAAAAGTTACGAACCCATGCTGTTGTTTAGGACCTGTCTAGTTTTTTGATTTCTTAAATGGTCGTTGGTTCTATTATGGCCTGGTGAGTTTTGCTTCAAGTTGCTTCCAATAGGATCTATAACGGAGTTATTGGATAGAGCAAGTATTCTCAACATACTACTTGTTATTGGCTCTGTATGATTTCTTGGTTTTTCTGAAACAAAAAGTTTTTAATTTGTCACCTACTTCTATTACAACCAATTTCAATAACCGATCTCGAGAGATTTTTTGCATACACAGGGCGTGGGTGACAGCCAGGCAAATACTGAAATGCTGATAAGTACCATTGTGTTGAGTTATATGACAGTGTTATTACTCGCAGGAAATGTTTTTTTGATTTAATTATCAGTAATCTTTGCTCCCCGCGCCAATTGCATCGGGCGATCCTATGACTAATTAAATGGGCTTATTGGTTATTGTGTGACACATTGCTGTTTTTTGGATCAATTGTGACTCTGCATTAGGGTTAATCAGTTATTTGGACTTTTTTGAGGGCAACTTTTTTGAAATTTTATTTTTAACTCGTTATACAGGGTGTAACAGAAAGGGTATGTTAAGCGAAAAGCTATGTAAATAGCCCACTATAGAGAACCTATTTCCAAAATTTGAGACTCGAAATCAGATTTTTATTTTTCAAGTTTGTATTTAAATTCCTGAGATATTTAAAAATTCTCCATACTATCAGGAAAAATAAACATGTGATTTCGGGTCTCAAATTTTGTGAATAGGTTCTCTACAGTGGGCTATTTACATAGCTTTTTGCTTAACATACCCTTTTTGTTACACCCTGTATAAAGCCTAATAAAACGAACCAAACTATTTTTTTCCTGAAAACATTTAAAAAATGACGGAAAATTTTGAAATTTTCCTGCGAAAATTTTCAGTGTTTTCCGCCTCAGAATCATGGTTTGAAGTCATGGTATCAATATTTGCCTGGCTGTCACAAACACCCCGTATAGGATTAAATGTTCTATTGTTTTAATTAAAAAAAAAAACAATATTCTTAATGATCTCTAGTTGATATTGGCCGTTATAGAACATATTTTGCGAGGCTTGATTAGTACTCGTAATACTAACTTGTACGTTAATTCGTGTCTGCGTGGTTCAACAGAATAGAGAATCTTAATTATGTATGTATTGTTATAGGTATACAATTTGAAAATAAGTAGGTGTTATAGGGGCCTAATTGGGTAGATAATCTTTGTTGTACTTACCTACTTATTACCTACTTATGTTATAAAACTTGACTACTCAGGAATTAAATCTATGTGTGGGGGATGTATTATTAAAATAACCTTTATCTTTTTTATCAAACTGAGACGTGCATAATCCAGTATATCTCATATCGGGTACCATATTTTGGGCACATTGCGTCGCCGGCAAACCTAGAGCGTAAATCGGTTTCCTTTGAATATTTCCTTTTGGTGCAAAATTGCAGACGAGTCGTTCAATTATTGAATTATTGTTATTTATCTGTAATAAGGAAGGAAGGATTATCGCTATAGTCGATTCGTAAAGACCCCAACATTAATGTTTCAAACTAGGTACATTAGAAATCTATAAATTACCGACGAATGAATTATGTATCATTTTGTTATTTATGGATGCACTACCAAGTGATGCGTGCGCTGTAGGTACATAGTGTAAATAAATGTGTACATACCTACATAGGACTTATACAGGGTGTTTGTGACAGCCATGCAAATATTGATATGGCGACTTCAGACATGATTCTGAGGCGTAAACCACTGAAAATTTCGCAGCGAAATTTCAACATTTTTATTTTCAGGACAAAGATTGTGTACTTACTTTGTTTAAGTAGGCATTAGATAATTACTTAACAACAAAATTTTAACCTATTGATGATTTTCAAAAAAAAGTTGGTTACAAAAGTTCAAAATACTAATAAAAGCCAATTTAACTCGTCACAGGATCACACGATACAATTGGCGCGAAAAGCAAACATTGGGGATAATCAAATTAAAAATGCATTTCCTGCGAGTAATAACACTGTCGTATAACTGAAAACAATGGTCTTTGTTGAGTATTTCAGTATTTGCCTGGCTGTGACACACACCCTGTATATGAACGAAAGAACCTCTTGAATTTTTATTCTAAACACCATTATTCACTAAAATTCACGAAGACTAATTTCGTCCTATCACAGAATTGGTATGTCTACTTTATAATGATGGTACACTACATAAAACGCTACGAATAGCGATTAGGTGCCTAATCTCGCGCTTTTCTCGTCGTACTGGTATGAAGGATATAAAGATAGGTAAATAACAAACTTACATTTAAAGAGAATCTCGCTCTCCCGCACCCTACTATTTCCGCTTCGGCCCATATTAATTGTGTAAAGTAATTTGTATTCCGATTCAGGGTCCTGAGATAGTAATTAAATAGTTCATTAATTAAACACTACATTGTTAGCTTTTTGACAAACTGTCACGGTTACATTTATTACGTGAGTGTAATTAATATTTTCCGAACGCATTCAAAGACGACAGTTATTAAATGTCCTCTAAAACAATGGACAAATATATAACATATATAAGTTTATATATATATATATATCTTGACTAAGATAAATTTATAAAAACTCTTCTCCATTAATATAATCCGTTAGGATATGGTTGATCGTTTCATCTTTAAACATTGTGCTGAGGGATTCAGCTTTGTTTGTCGAGATTTGGTTAGTGTATAGCTATCGGGATGAAGAATAACGTTAAATATTGAATTGTATCAGGCGTCACTATTCGGAAGTTCAAATCTCTATTGAGGGATCGCCCACCACCGGGCCCTATACCCTCCGCTGACCCTCGGATCTGCCTACTCATGATCACGAACACAAGACACTACAGTCGCAACGAGAAGCCAGATCCAAGCACCTAGCATGCAACCATAAATACATAGCTGCTAATCCGAAAACCAATATAATTGGTTTGTATTTATGGTTGCATGCTAGGTGCTTGGATCTGGCTTCTCGTTGCGACTGTAGTGTCTTGTGTTCGTGATCATGAGTAGGCAGATCCGAGGGTCAGCGGAGGGTATAGGGCCCGGTGGTGGGCGATCCCTCAATAAAGAATAACGTTGCCAATATGTAATTTAGAAAAGAGATGCTAAAATTCGTCATCCGAGTAATTGACCCGGTGGCTTAGTGCTTATAGCGGCTGGTACGGTTTGCAGTGGTCGTGGGTTCGATTCCCACTCGGGTGAAGAATTTTTTCCATTTTCTTTAGTAATAAGTTTGCCTCTCCATACTCACATCTACCCATTACGAAACTCACGCGTTATAATAGGAGACGCTCCCAAAAAGCCGCAAAGACTGCATGAACCACATATCTATAAAACTCTTCACATGAAGACCTGGGGCTGGTCCTGGGACACTTGCTATGTTTTGACCCACTTTGATTCCCTCTGGAAATATGCAAATCTTTCATGCCAAAAATACAAAACATATAATTCTGTATCGATAGCATTTCTCTACTTCTACTTGTTCCCGAAAATTAATGCTATGTATCTAGTATGCCTCGGTCACCAGCGCGCCTGTCCATCATGGTAACTATGGGCAAAAACTCCCCTATGGCAGTAGCCTTGTGGCGTGTTCTGAGAGAGGCCTACGTCCACTGACGACGACCTAGTACGAGTATACCTATATAGGTTATTGCCGTGCTGCACTTAGTGCGCTGGCGGCTAGCCATAGCCTGCATACGAAACGACGTGACGCCGTGCAGGGGCCTTGCCGTTGCGATGTTGCGAATGTGTGTCATGTGTCATATTGTGTCAGTTCCATATTTTATAGGTCTTTGTTCTCCTGTACGATTTTAAATAAATTATAGAGAAAATATTTTCTAGAATAATAGACCACTGGACATCTAAGTGCTTGATTTTTTTTTTTTAGTTTTTTTTATTATGTACATTTTAAGTAGTCGGGTTTTTGGATTTTTTAAATTATGTTTTTTTATTTTATACTTTTTTGTTATGAGTACCTAGCTACTCATAGGTACGCTTCAAGAAACATGCTCAACATGCTCGGCAGCAAGAAGTTTTCGTCTTGCTGCTGTCTAAAAACTTATATGTGAGAATGGTTGTTACGCAACTTTCAATTGATATAGATTCTAAACGGTTAGTCGAATCGAAAAATGTTGAGAGAAACCTAAAAATGTTTTTTGAATACCTATTCAACGATACCCCACTCTATATAGTTTGTCGACTTAAATTTTTTTCATTTTCACAAAATGGCGTCCAATAGTCGCTATATTGGATTTTCACTAACGTCATGTCTTTAGTGACACTCGCCGGAAGAGGAATCGATTGACGTATGAATCATAAAAATCGGCCGAGGCGTTTGGTCTGTGTATTGCTTCAAAGGAACATACAAACATACATACATACATAGGCTGTTAAACACAATACCACTCCTTTGCGTCGCGCAGTCGGGTAAAAAATATTAAACGGGTCGTAAAATAAATGCTGCGTGGAGTCAAGGTAAACTGAGTCGATTTAAATACTTTTTTTTCATTCATCCATATTTTTGTTTTAAATAATGCTCTAGAAAGAAGAACTAATTAATTGCATGAAATCTTATTTTGCCATTCCATGCGGCCAAGTAGGTAATTTTATTGCTCGCTTACGCGTCCCGCGCTCTAAGCTCCGCCCCATTTAACGGCTCGGATGTCTCCGCTCCCCGAGAACTGCCGAAATATTTATTTAACTGCCCGAACTATTTATCTAACTGCCCATTCAATAATTTTACTGTCCATTCAATCATTTTACTAACCATTAATTTATTGGTCTGCTCGAAATAACCGGCCAATTGCATTTTTATACTGTCCATATTTTACCGCTGTATTAATTAAATAACCTACGATAAAATAAATAACGACCCATATATTTTTATAACTGATCATAATAACTTCTCAAATATTACAATAACAGCTCAAATAATTAGTTCCCTTAACATTTACTTCTCAGATACAGAATTATTCTATGAAATACTAACAGCCTGCAGGCATGTTAAATTAAACTTGTTTACCTTGTAACATGACAATGTTATTGTAACATACATAACACATGGCATTGAAATACGAATTAATTAATTAAATTCATTCGAAAATAAGGAAAATATTGTAAAATTTTCCATAAACAAGATATTTTTCGCCAAAATGTTATGCGATCTTTATTTATTGTATAAGTGAATGCTCATGCCTCAAGTACCTATCTAACATAAGCTAAGGACTCTTTTAAAATTGCTTAACTTAATTGCTAACATCTACCTATCGCAATAATTTAACAGTTTGTCAGGCAATAATTAAAATAACAAATGAAATACAAAAAATACCTAAATCTCTACATTCGTCTTCTTTATCTGGTCTCAAAGAAGGATCACACTGATCTGCCCATCGCTGAGCCACTTTCGATAGTTCCTCCGACCAAAACTGCAACAGATAAATTATTTACTTCAAAAGCTTAAAAAGCAAGGCTTTTTTCACCACACTAAAATTATTTCAATCACCATATCCGTGTTTTTTTTATTTACATTGCAAATTTTGTTTTAGGTAATTAAGATATACCTAATATTTGGTTCAACATTTGATGGTGGTAAACGTCGTCCTACGCCGAGGCACGTGCGCGAAGACAACTAACCACTTACGGACGGGCACGTCTCCCCTCGAGCTGTCATAGCTCTAGCGACTCCATTCTGCTCAGCCGGCGAAAGCAAGTTAGAGAGAGGTAGGGCAACTATTCCTCGTCAGAACTCACTCCGGCGCCGGAGATAAGGAACATGGTCTTCATCCGGGAGCACTTCAGGTCCGTGGTAATGCTACCTCCCAACAAGCTGCCCTTCGGGCTTATAATCATCATTGTTTTTTCTACTACCTACACTTTATTTATAAAAATACTGGCAAGCTTATCTCTACAAGAGATCTCTTCCAGCAAGGAAAGTAAAATTCTTCCAGCGCCAAAATTGTGTAGTTAAATCATCATAATTCTCCTGCCCTTATCCCATTATTCATGGCGTCGGCGCAATATACAGGATGTTTTTTCGTCGCAATGTAAAGGATGTTTTTCGTCGCCACCCTTAACGAAGGATACGTACTCTATACATCAAATAAAGTAAGTTTATGCTAAAAAATGATGGGAAACGATTTAATTTTTTTAATTTCTTGATCGGGCGAAATTTATAGTGTCCAGTGTTTATGCTAGTTTTATCATAGACAGAGGTTAATTATTTCTTGTCAAAAAAATCTTACTACGCGCGTCTATGTGCATCTATGCAGAAAAACGCAGTCTATTTACTCAACTTTGGACCCTAATACCTTGGAAACTAGACATTTCCCAGGTATGCTTCCATGTAGAAAAATGACCGTGATAATGAGGAGATTCCGTAGTTTTCGGGAACGTTGACGACCAAAAATCACCTACCTATATAAACAGGTGTTTTTTCGTTGCCACACTTAACGAAGGGTACGTACTCTATACATCAAATAAAGTAAGTTTATGCCAAAAAAAATGCTGGGAAACGATATAAATTTTTTTGAAAAAAAATCTAATTACTTGATCGGGTGAAATTTATAGTGTACTAAAATAATAAAAAAAACTGTGCTCATGTAAGTTCATTTAACTGATTCACAAAATCGCCCGATACAATTTCATTGGAGTGGAAAGCAAACATTTCGGATAATCAAATTAAAACTGCATTGTCATCGAATAACTGTCGACACTGTCGTATAACTCAACACAATGGTACATTGCAGTATTTGCCTGGCTTTCTCTTTACACTTTGTATATTTGTACCTTTTCTAAAATGCATTGTAATTTTAATTTATGTACTTACTTATTTATAATTTTGAGGAAATACAATTAATACAGAGCCGATCGTGTGTGAAGTGCATTACTTTATTCTATGCAATGAGTAATATGTGATGCATTGCAAAATAAACTTTTTTTATACTAATGTACCTACCATAACATCTTCACTTATACACCCTCAACTTCTACGTCTGCGAAATTGCGAGAAGAATCTAATCCCTGCACAATAGGTGACAAACGACACTCACTTATAAATAGACTATTCAACACCACCTACTAGGAAATCAGGGATAATAACGCAAAAAACCCCCACCGTAAACCCGAGCTGTCATATAAAGAAACGGATTTCCATATTTGATGTGTAGCCTGTAATAACCTTTACGTATCAGGTAAACGCGGGCACAAATATTCGGTTATACGTCTACAATGGGGATGAGTATCCTTATCCATGCATTTGCGTGGCTATTTGTCACTGTCAGATTTGTGAATATGCCTGGAGTCTCCATTGTGAGGACTTGAAACTTAGAATAATGATATGTACTCACCACTTTTCGCATGTTAGCCGCCTGCGGTAGATGCCTTGATAAACCCAGTGCAACAAAGTTTCTCCTTTCATTTATTTTGTCCAAAATATCTTTGATATCATCATTTGATAACTTACACATGCTGTCGTATCCTGAACATTGAGAACTCGCGCCGTGGATCTAAAATATATTCAAATATTGGCTTATAAAAGAGAATATTATCATGTATGTTTAGATTAATAGTTTTTTTAGAAATACTCACTGGATATTTACAAAGTGTATGGTTAACGCAGATATCGCAATAATTTTTACTTTGCGTTCGGATTACATTTACCAATATACATATAACAAGCAATTTAACGTGTATCATAATAAAACATTAACAAAATAGAAATATGAAACTTAAATATAGGTACGTCGAAAAGGCCATAAAGTATTGTGCGTGACCACATAGATCTGTATCACATACATAAATCGATTTATCCTGTTTGTAAAAATGCCACGGTATATTTTCGTGGGTTATGTTTATTGTTTTCTACACTTGGATATTAATAATTTTATTAGTGACAAATACAAATAGTCTCGTTCTCAGAAAGAAAAACAAGAATAACGACAACGTAAATAATACCGATGCTGAAAAATTCGTGAATGTACAAGGTAATCCTATATTTTATAATTAAAATGGAAATGTTTGATGATTTGAAGCCATTTTTTATCATGTTGTTTGCATGTGAATATTACTTTTCTTCAAACCTTTTGCCATACTTTATACATCTATAAATGCAGTCTCCTTGAGAAGAATTACATTTAAATTCATGTGCACTCGTATCCAATGGCTTTCAGAAATGCATTTTACTAGGATGCCTAGTCATGAACAGTTTTTATCTGACAGGCTTACGTTACGGTTTTATGATAAGATATTTTATTATTTTCAGATGCCAGACGAAATGAACTATCAATGTTTTCTAAAAGTAAACCCATGTTTCAACTTATTCAAAATCTTACAAGTAGCACACGATTTCAAAATTTAAAATCTAATGTGTTTGATAAAATGCTTTCGGACGAGATGCTTTCTCTCCAGCAACATTTAAACGAACGGAATAGAGCTCACGTCTCGGCCATCCCACTCACATTCAAAACTAATGCTCCAGCGCAAACAGTAGAATTGCAGTTGAAATGGCTTCAAATTAAAAATTTTAGCGATTCAAAGATACAGCAACCAATATACCATGAGGAACCTATAATAGATGACAACAATGATTCTTCAGTGGAAAACAATCTATCAAAAGAGACTTATTTTAATGAGAAATATCAGAATTTAAAAGATAAAGTTCTGGGGTTAAGAAGTCTGCCAAATACACAAAAAGTACAAGAAAAGAAATGCAGTTGTACCAAAAATGACTCGCCTGCATGCAAAAATAATTGCAAATGTACACGATGTACAAAACAAGCCCTACGTACCAGTACTACAGTAAGACCTATTCAAAAAACATCTAGCGAATGTTCAAGAAGATCAAGCACTTGTACTGCACTTCACCATATATCTCCAGCAATGCAACCAATGTTTCCACCGCCACTGCTGCCCGACCCATACTCTCCTATCTACGTTTACACTACATTTACTGTAGAAGATACCACTAAAACCCCAATAAGAAGTACACACGTAACAACTACCGAGACACAAACAAAGAAAGGAACATCCGTTAACTTGCAACCAACGTATGATAGACTGATGGCGACATACGATGACATTTACTATACGATTGAAGATAATCATAAGGAACCTCAAGAAGATTACATAAATTATAATGAGGACTACGAAGATGAGGACAGCCGACAAGATGATAAATTACCAGAACGAATTGGCAATAATGTGATTGAATACAAAGATGATTGTAAAATAAAAGATATACAGCAGAATCAGAAAGAACTAATTGAAGACCTATTAAAGGATTTAAACTCTCAATATTCTGATGTGGTCATAAAAAAATGTCACTGTTCATATTCACATAAAATTTGTGTATCAAATTTTGTTATTATCTTATCTATTTTAGTTTCTAGAATAATAAAACTCATAACTTGACTCTGTTATTATATAAGTATACTTTACAAACTTACAATTTTCGAAAGGAAGCATAAATCAAAACAAACACATTAAACTTAAAATAGCTCGTTAATTACCTATGTGATGATGATCTCCGACCGTATTTCTGCCAAGGCGCCCAATCTCTACGGAGATGCCGATTTTATGTTGATACCCTTAATGGTCGAGGGACTCTTCATTCCATGGTAATACGCAGGAGATATTATAGTGCACAAACACAGATGCACTCTTTATTGCGATGGGACGGAAAGCCGACACGACCGGAGAGAAATCAGGCGCAGGACCAACGGTTTTACGTGCTTTCCGAGGCATGATCTAAGTGAAATTTTTACATTAAAATCTGTACATGAAATAAATTCATTGGTACAGGCCCGTGACTGGGATCGAACTTACGCCTCCCGCTTAGAAGGTGCACGTTTTAATCATTGGGCTATCACCGCTATTATATTACCTATACGTAAGTAGGTAAACTACACAGCTTTTTGTATATTATTCGTACGGGAATCCACTGGGCTTACCAAGACAAACGCTAACAGAAACGAAATGAATATATACATTATTCATAAATGATGACAAGATAACTCTTGACTTGAATTTGGCGATAAAATGAGATAAATTCGCCTTTTCCTTAGAAAACCTGAATCTATTTTTATTATTGAATTGTACTATTATATATATTTCTATTTAAGTATAGGCCGAAAGATTTCATTATGTAAGTGCAGCTAGTTTGAAGTGGAACTAAGGTCAAATTGTTTGATCAGAAACTATTTTACTATTAGTTAATAACGTCTATCAAGCTACAGTATTTTCGACGTATTTTGCAATGTCTTTTGATTACTTACCTTTAAGTAACCTTGACTTCCGAATACTTCCGATCAAACAATTTGGCCTTTGGCAATTGATTGATTAGCTACTACCTACATATTACTTGTTCTAGCGTTTAAACTTAGTAGGTAAAATGGTGTTTTGATATAAATAACCTAAATTAAGTTTATTTGAAGTAGTTTTAAAAATATTATAGGAAAACAAATGCAACAATAGAAATTACCTTCTGAAACTCTTAGAAGTAAAATACTATAATGCATGGAGGTAATTTTTTATTATGCTATAATGTTTATAACTCCGTAAGAGTATCTTTTGTATTTTGACACTATTCAAAGAAAGTAAGTAAAGAAAGGTTTAGGAAAACTTTTCCGATAAGTGTTTTCGCGCGTTTGTTATTCTTCTTTGTTATGTTGAGGAAAAACCGATATTGGGAGGGAAATAATGTACCTATGTATCAATGTTTATTTATGAAAAAAATTATTGCGAAATGTTAAATGTCTGATTGAGGTCAAAGAAAATAAATAACTACATACAACGATTACCAAATGCGCACGTTTATTCGCCAAACTAGACGTAGTGAGAATATAAGTAGGGGGTCTTCCAGCGGCCATATTTGGGTTCTTCCCGCGGGGGTCCAAATGGGTTCTTCTCGAGCACCACTTGAGCCAGCAGGCCATGCGTGGCACTGTACGCGGATTCTCCTGTCTGGACACGAAGGATGCGCCGGAGTTCCTCTGTGGAAGTATTAATATCAGGTTACATACACATGTACACTGTTGTGTTTCTAACTGGGTAATAGGTATATCTAACTTAAGTTGCTTTTATAACAAACTGTGGATTTGGACCGTAACAAATGGTGGCCCATTACATTTGTCTATCTCCAGGAAAAAGGCGTGATTTTATGTAATGTATGTTTACCTCCCAGGTTAAGTGGTCGGCTTCACTCGGATTCACTTAATTTCGTGTTTGTTTTGCCTATACTGCCTTGCTATATATATAGTGGTAAAAACGGAAAATTTATCGCAAGTAGCACGTAATTTTCGACTGCTAAAAGATTTATTACGTAACTTGCTACAAACAAAATTACCAACTTTAATCTGGAAGGTATAAAAATAAGACTTCGTAGCCGGGTGTGCTAACCTTTTTATTATGCCCCAAGTTTGTGACATATAAATATACCATAATACTTTTGTTTTTAATCTTGATTTTATCTAAATTTTACCGGGAAATTCGACGTTGTAATAGAACTTTCTAAATTAGCGTTGGCGACTCACGAGTGTTCATGAAATGTTGTGATTCCAATTTAATCGGTTAAAATTAAAATCTAAAGAAAATGTATAGATTTAGCAATATAAATTTTAATAACAAACCCTCTTCCGTTTTCTCGCTGTAGAAGATTAAAATTAACGCCCGGAGTATCTATCTTCTATAACATAAAAATAAATCGCTGAATGTGTTGCTTAGCGCAAATCTCGAGAACAACTAAACCGATTTTTCTAATTCTCTTTTTAGAATATTTCTTGAATTACGAGGATGGTTCTTACGGAAAGAAAAAAAAAAATAAAATATTGGCTGAAATAGTCTAAAACAACTCTTTTTCTATAGCGGCCGTCCACGACTTTGTCCACGTGAAAGGGCATTACACCCGTGCAAAGCCATCCCATAGTGTAATATAAATAATATAATAACGTAATAACTTCAGAAAAATTGTTTTTAGTAAGTCAAGCAGACAGACGAACAACAAAATGATAATATAAGGGTTTTATCAGACACGGAACCTTAAAAAATACTCAAACTCACGAACTACGCAGTGAAAACATGAGAAACTTATGACGAACTAGTGGACGCCCGAGACTCAGTCCGCGTGGACTACAGAAGAAACAAAATGTTGAAATTATCCGGGACAAGAACATTTTCCCGGGATAAAAAGTAGCCTATATGTTAAATGGGACCTGTCACAATATATTACTGAAAACTGCATCGAAATCGGTTCAGCCGTTTCTGAGATTAGCGTGCACAAACGCACAGCCAAACAGACAAAAATCATCGTTTTGAGTTCTATTGCGTTGATAAAGGTCTCCTATAATATTTTTTCTCATATATGTTCCATGTACAGACAGCGATCCGTTACATTTTTATTATATGTATAGGTATAGATTAATATCGGGTATCGCGTGGGAATGTGACATGTCAGTCTTTCCATAGATGATAAATTAGGTAGATTGTAAGTAAACAACAAACGTAAATAATTATGAAATTCAGCGCAAAGTTAGCACAGTACTAAGACATGTAAAACAGCAAACTCGTACTAGCATTGGGAATTATAGCCGCGTGTTGCCGGCAGAGTAGAATTTATACTACCCCTGTCTGTGGGTAAATTAAGTGTTTCCGAGAGGTGGGCAACAGTGCCTCTCGTGCTGACAATATAGTCCAAAAATCATACTGCGGTCACCAACCCGCCTGCCCAGCGTTACCTTACTATGGGCAAAACCCCCCTATGTGTGTGGAGTATGGTGTGTATTTTAACTTAAAGTCTGAAAGTGCTCGATTCTTACCCTACTTCTATCACAGCCCACGCATGAGGCTGCCCTAAAAACTTCGATATTCAAATAACGTAACCTACGTCACCACCAGCTGTTGTTTGCAAATCAGTGCTCTACTTTTCTCGGGCTGCGTGTTATGCCCATAAGTAGCGTCTATACTTAGATGAAATTTGTTTTCATCTAAGCGTCTATATCAACTTTTTTTATAGGTAGGTATGTATTAAATTCTACATAATAAGCTAACTGGTGAAAAGTGGGTGTGTAATTACACTTCTGCTCAACCTCTTTGGGGGATAACGGGCGTGACTATATGTCAGTATTTAATACAAAACTCTGCATTATTAAAAGTTTATTGACTTTGTTTTTCACACCGTATTTTGTTGTTGTTATTAATGACGTTTCTTTACCGTTTTCATACCTATCCATATGGACAAATAGCATTTCGTTGTTCTGAAAAAAATCTGAGTAATATTTTCTCATGTTACTTAACATCCTGCTATCAATATATTACATATGTAGGTACCTAACAAAAATCCAAAAATCTTATTATTATCATCGTCAAATAATATGCTAGCACAGTAGGATAATATTATCTAGGTACGCTAAAAGATTTTCACTTCTAAGACATTTTCGTTATATTGGTTTTAGCATATGCCAAGCTAGGACGACTTAGTTACAGCCAATATGATTTATATGGATTTATTTTCCAACGAGATAGTAATTGAATACTAAAATGGGGACTTACTTTGTAAATACGGATCAAATTTGGGCCTCAAATTCATTTTGGAAGGATGTTCCACATACTTCTCCGGCGGAGGGTGACGATATGATGCCCTATTGCTGGTGTCAGGGATGTAGACGTCGTCAGGCAGTCTCAGGGTTTGTAAGGCACGAGCTCGGGTGGCCAGGTTCACAGACATGAACGGGAGCTCTGAAACATAGCCCGTTCTATGCTTAATAGGCAATTACAATCGACTATTGAAGTAGTAAGGAATAGCGGGAGCTGGACCACTGACGTCATGGTCTCCTACGTCATAAACTTCAAATTTGCTAACTTTGCAAAAAGGTCATCACATATGGCTCATTCACATATGAGATGTCATTAACTAATGAGCTATGTGAGGGTAACGCCCCTCATTAACTAAGACACGCCTCCATTAGCTAATGACATATCTCATTAAGTAAAAGACACGCCCCATAACCAATGATCAAGATAAATGGACCAATAGCAGAGCATGAAGTACTAATGACAAATCTCATTAAAGAATACAACGCCCCATACATTAGGCATCTAAGATGGCCGACTATATACTATATCACATGGTCAGCGCGTGATCCCCCTGACGTTTACTTACTAATCTTACTAATGACCACACATTAATTTTATCATAATGTGTAGTAGGTATTTAGGAAATTGATATTAAAAATAAAACATTTTTTTACAAAATAACACATATTTTTATTTATTATAATAGGTACCTTAACCTAGTTACATATTACAAAAAAGTTATAAAAACGATGTAAACATTTGATATAACAAAAAGTCATTATTTATAGTGTCATTAGTAAACATTCCAACAAAATTTCTTAAGCTCATACCTCTATACTTAAAATATAAATACATTATACAATATTCACCACACAGTGATGAAAAGATATTTTGAATAATTTTATTATTGTAATTCCACATATTAGCATTTCTTTTTAAAAATGATAAATGATATCCAGTCGGCTTGCGACCAAAAGAATCAAAGTATTCACCAATACCACTCTTATTAACATATATTGCTACCCAATGAGATCCAATTTTTGTATCTGGATCTAAATTAGTAATTAGGTAAATTGGCGCGGCAATATGCATTGGAATGCGATTAGCAGCAAACACGTTTTGTTCTAGAGAATGATTTATTTTTTTCAAACATTTTTTTATTTCTAAAGTATTCATGATTTCGTCGTAGACATGTGTATTTTCTTACATTTACAGGTATTATAAGAATAGTAAAACATACATTCAGTTTTATAAAGTAATTTAGCTACTGTAATCTACATAAACATTTCTATTTTTATCTATTTCTATTACATTATCAAATTCAGCATACACAATACAGTTAATTGTTTGTGTCAATGGAGTTTCGAATCTTACTTCTAACCTTACACAACCATGTCTAATAAGATTCCAATGTGCTGTTGAATTAGCTGATAAGTCTGGTGTCAAGTCAAAAGCTAGTAACAATAACCTTTGGGATATCGATCTCTAGATATACCGTTCCCATTATTTAAGAAATGAATACCGGTTCCTGAGAAAAGAGTATTTGTAATAAGTGAAATATAATTATATGTATGGCTAATTATTGAACATATCATTATAAATGGTTACACAGTAAAGACGTTCTTTGTAAACTAAAAGTATGATTCATTTTGAACACCCATTTACAACTATAGTTGGTGGTCCCAGTGGTTGTGGAAAGTCCAACTTTGTTTGTGATTTTATTAAGAATATGAAAGAAATTTGCAATCAAGAATTTAATGACGTTATATGGTGTTATGATGAAATACAACCACTATACAATTTGAATAATGTAACTTACCATCAAGGAATACCTAACTTGAATATGTTTGACGGGAAATATCCACAACTTATTATTATTGACGATCTCATGAGAGAGTCCGATGGGCGCATAGTAGATATTTTTACTAAAGGAAGCCATCACCGTAATCTTAGTGTGTTTTACATAACCCAAAATATTTTTCATCAAGGAAGGGGCAACGTGACATATCATTGAACTCCAGCTACATTGTTTACTTTAAAAATCCACGCGATAAAACACAAATACGTTATCTTGCTCGTCAACTTGTACCTGAAAATCCAAAGTTCGTTGAAGAGGCATATAGGATGCCACAAATAAATCTCATGGGTATTTAATGATTGATTTAAAACAAAATACAGATGATGTGCATCGTTTTAAAACTCTTATTTTTCCAGATGAGTATACGATATGTTACATCCCTAAAAAAGGTATAAATACAACATCATACAATCAGAAACGGTTATTATAGGACAATGACATGCAAAGTAAAGACACATATAGAATTTTTAAGAGCATTGCACGTACTTAAACCAAAATTAGGAATGCATTATTAATAGCTTGCAACGATAAGGAGATAAATTGCATCTGTGAGTGTACTTATAACGTTTTATTAGGAAAAATTCCATTACCAGAAAATAAAAAGCAGAAACTTGGCAAATATAAAAATATTCTAAGGAAACTAATATCAAAGGGAAAAAACAAATACAGAAAACACATTATTATTCAAAAAGGTGGAGCATTTTTGCCTATTATTCTCGGTTCAGTTTAAGTGCTCTACTAGATTCGGTTATGAAGTAATTTTAAATAATGGAAAATGCAAAGAAAATGATATTAATAGAACCAGAAGTAATAGAGAAACTAAAAAATGGTAACAATAATAGCAATGCTAATTTATCACACCTTGACGAAGAGATGCAAAAAATTTTAAATACAAAATTGGAAGATAGAGAAAAGTGGTCACTTTATTTACAATCTCTACAAAGATATTGTATTTTATCGGAAAGGATCGAAAACCATTAGAGATACCTATAGTGTCCTACGATGAACTCGAAAACGAAAGAAAAGAACATGTAAAGTTAGAACCAACCTCAGATGTCAAACAGACTTTAACCAAGGAAGACAGTACGGGTGTAGGTGAATATTGTGTTAAATCACAATTGCTTCAATTTATACCAAAATCATATAGACAGAAGGGTGAACTTTTATTAGACATACTTTTGAAAAATAAAGAAAAACTACGCTGGGATCATCAAGGTACAGTTTTTATTAATAATAAAGAAGTTCATAAAAGTAATATTGTCGACTTGTTTAACGATGTCATGAGACCACTTAAAACATAGTTCACCCCGTGGTTGGACCGAGTTCGCTAAGGCATTAAAGAGTTAGGAGTACCCCTGAGTTACATAGGTAATCCAAGAAGAGCGACATTTATAATGTAATGTCTAAAACTCCAGATTATGAAAACAGCTTCAAAACTGTAACTCCAACGAATGAAGAGTTAAACTTTACACCAAAAAATACCAATTCGCATTCAAGCGATAGTGATACGATCGGTAAACAAAAAGTAAAAGGAAAATCGATGGAAGAAATGGACCCCTTATTAGAAATTCATAACATTTACTACGATGTATCCAATCCTGCTGGTTATAGTAGTTTGAATAAACTAGCAGAAGCTATGAAAACTAAACTCACTAGAAAGGAAACAAAAAAATGGTTGGAGTCTCAAGAAACGTACACTTTACATAAACCTGTCCAACGTCGTTTTCCTAGAAACAAGTACATATTGTCTAATCTTAATGAACTCTGGCAAGCTGATCTAAGTGATTTAAGAACATATAGCGAATATAATGATGGTAATAAATATATTTTATGTGTAATTGATGTTTTTAGTAAATTGCATTTGCTCGAGCTATCCCTCAAAAAAATTCCACTACTATAAAAAAATGTTTCAATGATATTTTTCTTGAAGCCAAAGCAACTCCTAGACATTTACAATCAGATAAGGGTACTGAATTTATATCTAAAGATGTAAACAGTTTCTTAAAGAGCTATAACATTAATTACTACACAACCAATAACCCTGACATTAAAGCAAGTATAGTAGAGAGATTTCAAAGGACGCTCAAAATGAAAATGTGGCGCTACTTTACTCATAACAATACCTATCGATATATTGATATTTTGCAGGATTTGCTTCATTCGTATAATCATAGTTTTTCATAGAAGTATCAAAATGAGACCATGTGATGTTAATTCTAATAATATTATGACAGTTTGGCAAAATTTATATGGAAAAAAGCAATGAGTCATCTAACATTACGAATAAACCTAAATTTAAGGTTGGTGATTATGTAAGAATAACTAAACATAAACACATTTTTCAAAAAGGTTATGAAACCAATTGGAGTGATGAAATATTTATCATAACTTCAGTTGTATACAGATCTCCTTGGGTAGTTTACACATTAAAAGATTTACAGCATGAAAATATAACTGGAACTTTCTATGAAAAGAATTACAAAAAGTTAATTATGACCCCACTACGGAATTAAAATTGATAAAATACTACGTACTCGATACTCTGGTCGCAGAACTGAATTGTATGTGAAGTGGAAAGGTTATCCAAATAAGTTTAATAGTTGGATTTTAGCTTCTAGCTTAAAAAATTAACATGACTAATGATAGTTTTTATTTAACTTTACCTAGCAACAGTTCAATGAAATACTTTCCGCATAATAAAACTGCAAATTTTTCAACTAAACTGCCTAAACCCATTAAATTAGAAGGAGAATGGTCAGTTGGACTAGTAGAATTTCAATATCCTTGTACTATGTTTACTGTTCAAGAAAATCAAAATATAATGTATATTAAAAAAAGAATGACAGTTCCAATGAGTTATCACCGTCTCTGGTAACTTACAAAAGTCACATACCCGCCTCCAGTTATGAAAATATTAATGATGTATTGACTGTATTAAATGCAAAAGAAACGTTCAAATTGCGATATGATAAACTATCCAAATATGTTACTCTAACTCAAGATAATAACCAATTAGTTTCATTAGAATTCTCACCCATATTAAGTCTTCAACTTGGATTTGATCCATATACTAACATTGCTTCAAAAAGAACAGGAAAATTCCCTGCTAATTTGTATTTGGGATTAACATCACAGTTATATGTCTACTGTGACATAATAGAACCACAAATAGTAGGTGATGTCATGTGTCCATTACTGAGAAATATATCACTAGATCCTGCCAAATATATTTTATGGATCGAATAAGATGCATGTTTTTTCTCCACCACACTATGTGCCAGTTATGCGAAGAGAGTTTTGACACAATAGAAATCGATATAAGAACAAGCACTGGTGAAAACATTCCATTCCAATTCGGAACAACCTGTGTTAAACTACATTTTAAACGTAGATAAATATAAAAATGTATCCTAAATACGATTATAATATTTGTCCATATGAAAACTACTATACACATCAAGCGGGATCTGGTATGGGTATCATTTATAAAGGGGCACCTTACCAGCAAGGACATGGAATTGGAAGTTTTTTAGGTGGTTTATTTCGATCAGTTTTACCTTTACTAACAAGTGGTGCAAAGGCTGTCGGAAAAGAAGCGCTAAATGCTGGAGTAGGGATTTTATCAGATATGGTTAGTGCAAAACCCATGAACGATTCGGTTCAAAGCAGATTTAGAGATGCAACGACTACCTTGAAAAGAAAAGCTGATGAAAAGATTGAGCGAGCAATGATGGGATCGGGATATAAAAATAAAAAACATCGTGTTGGTAACCTCAGTTTACTCACCAATTATAAAGCAGAGAACAGTGCAAAAAGCTAAAAAGATAAATATAATCATAAAGATATATTTGGTGATTTATAAAATGTCATTTTTACATAATAATTCATGTGAATGCGTTAAGTCTGAATTAGATCTATTTGCACTACCAGCTACTCAAACTAGTATTGAAAGTGGTCAGTGGATTCATTACAAACCGATTTCGTCTTTAAATGATGATGGTCCCATTGAATTTCAAATACCTGGAACTGGCGATGACTATATTGATCTATCTCATACTTTAATCCATGTTAAAGTAAAAGTGGTACCAGGATTTAACACCTCTAGCACCAAATACGAATGTAGCTCCGGTGAATAATTGGCTGCATTCACTTTTTAGTCAACTTTTGATGTTTATTTAAATCAAAAACTTATATCTCCCCCTAATAATACCTATGGATACCGATCATATATAGAGACTTTATTAAATTACTCTCCACCAGCAAAGCAATCTCATCTAACTTGTGGTTTATGGTATGAAGATACTGCTGGGAAAATGAATGCTACTGATGATGGAAACAAAGGTTTTATCGAAAGACAAAAGTTTATAAAAGATAGTAAAAGAGGTAGAAATGATGGTCACTTACATGGTTATATATTTAATCAAGAAAAATTTTAATTAATGGTGTAGAGATGGGTGTAAAATTAGTCCGCTCCAGAGATGCGTTTAACCTTTTGTTGTCAACCTATGATGTTAAGCTAAAATGTCACTATTATTTGTGCTAATCCTTATGATCCGTAAAGCTCGATCAATCCATCAGTACTTCTTGCACATCAAAAAGTTTTATCATCAACCACTGCTAAGTACCCAATAACACGAGCTGAAGTAAAAGTTTTGACTATACCTTCAGGTGTACAGGGTAATACTTTAGATAATGTATTTCTTGGTCAAGTACCAAAAAGATGTATAATAGGATTTGTTGATAATACTGCTTTTAATAGTTTTTTTCCAAAAACCCTTATGATTTTGAAAATTATGGAATAAACACGTTCAGCTTGTATATCGATGGAATGCAAATCCCTTCTAAAGCTTTACAACCTGTTTTCAGTAACAATCTATATACTTCTGCATATCATACTCTTTTCTCAGGAACCGGTATTCATTTCTTAAAAATGGGAACGGTATATCTAGAGATCGATATCCCAAAGGTTATTGTTTACTAGCTTTTGACTTGACACCAGACTTATCAGCTAATTCAACAGCACATTGGAATCTTATTAGACATGGTTGTGTAAGTAAGGTAGAAGTAAGATTCGAAACTCCATTGACACAAACAATTAACTGTATTGTGTATGCTGAATTTGATAATGTAATAGAAATAGATAAAAATAGAAATGTTTATGTAGATTACAGTAGCTAAATTACTTTATAAAACTGAATGTATGTTTTACTATTCTTATAATACCTGTAAATGTAAGAAAATACACATGTCTACGACGAAATCATGAATACTTTAGAAATAAAAAAATGTTTGAAAAAAATAAATCATTCTCTAGAACAAAACGTGTTTGCTGCTAATCGCATTCCAATGCATATTGCCGCGCCAATTTACCTAATTACTAATTTAGATCCAGATACAAAAATTGGATCTCATTGGGTAGCAATATATGTTAATAAGAGTGGTATTGGTGAATACTTTGATTCTTTTGGTCGCAAGCCGACTGGATATCATTTATCATTTTTAAAAAGAAATGCTAATATGTGGAATTATCATTTATAATAAAATTATTCAAAATATCTTTTCATCACTGTGTGGTGAATATTGTATAATGTATTTATATTTTAAGTATAGAGGTATGAGCTTAAGAATTTTGTTGGAATGTTTACTAATGACACTATAAATAATGACTTTTTGTTATATCAAATGTTTACATCGTTTTTATAACTTTTTTGTAATATGTAACTAGGTTAAGGTACCTATTATAATAAATAAAAATATGTGTTATTTTGTAAAAAAATGTTTTATTTTTAATATCAATTTCCTAAATACCTACTACACATTATGATAAAATTAATGTGTGGTCATTAGTAAGATTAGTAAGTAAACGTCAGGGGGATCACGCGCTGACCATGTGATATAGTATATAGTCGGCCATCTTAGATGCCTAATGTATGGGGCGTTGTATTCTTTAATGAGATTTGTCATTAGTACTTCATGCTCTGCTATTGGTCCATTTATCTTGATCATTGGTTATGGGGCGTGTCTTTTACTTAATGAGATATGTCATTAGCTAATGGAGGCGTGTCTTAGTTAATGAGGGGCGTTACCCTCACATAGCTCATTAGTTAATGACATCTCATATGTGAATGAGCCATATGTGATGACCTTTTTGCAAAGTTAGCAAATTTGAAGTTTATGACGTAGGAGACCATGACGTCAGTGGTCCAGCTCCCGCTATTCCTTAATTGTTTACTAGCTTTTGACTTGACACCAGACTTGTCAGCTAATTCAACAGCACATTGGAATCTTATTAGACATGGTTGTGTAAGGTTAGAAGTGAGATTCGAAACTCCATTGACACAAACAATTAACTGTATTGTGTATGCTGAATTTGATAATGTAATAGAAATAGATAAAAATAGAAATGTTAATGTAGATTACAGTAGCTAAATTACTTTATAAAACTGAATGTATGTTTTACTATTCTTATAATACCTGTAAATGTAAGAAAATACACATGTCTACGGCGAAATCATGAATACTTTAGAAATAAAAAAATGTTTGAAAAAAATAAATCATTCTCTAGAACAAAACGTGTTTGCTGCTAATCGCATTCCAATGCACATTGCTGCGCCAATTTACCTAATTACTAATTTAGATCCGGATACAAAAATTGGATCTCATTGGGTAGCAATTTATGTTAATAAGAGTGGTATTGGTGAATACTTTGATTCTTTTGGTCGCAAGCCGACTGGATATCATTTATCATTTTTAAAAAGAAATGCTAATATGTGGATATATAATAATAAAATAATTCAAAATATCTTTTCATCACTGTGTGGTGAATATTGTATAATGTATTTATATTTTAAGTATAGAGGTATGAGCTTAAGAAATTTTGTTGGAATGTTTACTAATGACACTATCAATAATGACTTTTTGTTATATCAAATGTTTACATCGTTTTTATAACTTTTGTAATATGTAACTAGGTTAAGGTACCTATTATAATAAATAAAAATTTGTTTTATTTTGTAAAAATGATTTTTATTATCAATACCCTAAATACCTACTACACATTATGATAAAAGTAATAAGAGAAACAATATGTATGAGTATAACAAATCATTAGCAACACACTTATTCTTGACTTATACTTGATGATGTGTTCATGTAGACTGATTCATTTTGGATGTGGAAATGTAAATTTTTTTGAATCCGGACTCTTCGATAGCTCCTTCGTTATATTATAAATGAGACCCCGAGTTCGTCGATGGTGTTCATCATTTCCGCTTGCATAATACTTTATGCGTACATCAGCATGTTTCCAGTGTTCGCTGGGATCGATGTCCTCCAATTTTTTCAGTTCATATACTTCTATTTTAATAAAATGCGTTGCTGCTGTCTTATCGTCCTTATTTGACGATATATAAGACATACCTCCGTCTTTGGTTGCTCGCCCTACGGTGGACGAATTTAGTTTAGACTTCTTCTTTTTTGGTTCTTCAAAAAATTCGTCGAGAGACTGGTTGCACGGTCTTTTCATTGAGTATGGTGGAGTAAGTTCGTTTTCGTCGTCAGAGTAATTGAAATAATACTGTTTGTAGGTATTTTCTTCGGTTATATCTACATCTTTCTTCATACAACAGGCAAGCTATAACAATAAAAAATAAATATATTTTAACTGTTATGAATAGACAGAAATAAAGATTTAGTTACATTTAATCGGGGCACATACATAGTTGTATCTCATAAAAAAGTACAAAGTTAGGAATAAAATAAATACTTACATCCATTTTCGTGGGGTAAAAACAGCGAGGACCGAAGAGCACGTAGTACTTATTATGTCTTGAGAAGACCAAACACTTATAACTATAGAAACTGTCAAATGTATGCATTTTATACCAATTTTGCTTATTACAAAATAAATAATGGTAGGTATCTTAATGACCTAAGTAGAAATATTGGTTCAAGAATGTTGTCCTACTGACAAAAGTAATAAAAATACAATTAAAAACAAGATGGTTTTCGTAAATGGGTAGATAGGAATGCTGTGAGTACATTGGTCAATATTATAAACTAGCTGTTGCTATCGACTTTATTCGTCTTGGGCTACAGAAAATATACTTGTGTCATTCCTTCATTGCATATTCTACGTAGCTTTATAAAAACCCATGAAGATTCCTATACAGCCATCGACTTCATCAACCTGCGCTACAAGAAGCAATATACATATAAGTATGCTATTCCGTACTCCAATATTATGTTCTCTATCCTAACAAAATTCCATCGTGATTCGTACAGCGTTTTTCTGATATAGTAATGCTACAAAGGGATATAAAGAGTCACTTGCATTAACAAAATATAGAGAAGCAATCATTGATGATGTCACAAAGGTATGCTGTCGTATGGTCATTAGTAAGTAAACGTCAGAGGTATCACGCGCTGACCATGTGATATAGTCGGCCATCTTAGACGCCTAATGTATGGGGCGTTGCATTCTTTAATGAGATTTGTCATTAGTACTCCATGCTCTGCTATTGGTCCATTTATATTGATAATTAGTTAATGGGGGGGGGCGTGTTTTTTAGTTAATGAGTTGTCATTAGCTAATGGAGGCGTGTCTTAGTTAATGAGGGGCGTTACCCACACATACACCTCATTAGTTAATGACATCTCATATGTGAATGAGCCATATGTGATGACCTTTTTGCAAAGTTAGCAAATTTCAAGTTTATGACGTAGGAGACCATGACGTCAGTGGTCCAGCTCCCGCTATTCCTTACTACTTATTGATAAATAGGTTTTGTATGGAAGAAAGTGAGGTACACCGTCTCTTCATCGAGTATCCTTAAGGGACAAGTCACGATTAAGAGCACACTTTACACAAGTTGGTAGTGCATGATAGCAGCGCTGATGTTAAACTTTTCAGGATTGTTTTAAAAATATACTTAGAAAAAACTTAAACATATACTCAGTTGAATTGAGTTTAAGCTGGTTTAAAACTAAGTATTAACATACACATATACACATGGCTGTGTCCCTGAGATTAAAAAGCCAGAACTGCATGATCACGAAGGAGATCCTTGCAACCACGTTTAACATAGCGGGATCAGATGTTATTGATAAGTATCCAGTTGTTAGCTCATCGACTGAGTATTAATAAAAATTGAAAAAATTGGTGATCTATTAAAACTTTAAATGTTACTAATTTACCCCGCGAGCAGTATTTAACCAGATATTCTGTTCTCTTCAAATCCTGAATATCATGGTCAATAGGTACTGGGTCGATGTCTTTCTTCATGTATTTATCTGCCAATTTTGGGTAGTCTTCAGAGAACTAGAAATTAAGTTATAGAGAGTGTGAGTGACAGCCAGGCAAATACGGAAATGCTAAACAAGCCTTTGTCTTGAGTATGACAATGTAATTATTCGCAGGAAATTCATCTTAATTAGATTATTATTTATTATATTAATTAATTGATTAATGTTTGCTTTCCGCGCTAATTAGGCTTATTTGTTATTATTCGATATATCGCTGTTTTTTGGATTAATTGTGACTCTCTGTTAGGGTTGATTATTATTTCAACTTTTTGAGACCACTTTTTTTGAAATTTATCTAAAGCCTAATTAAGCGAACAACACTATTTTTTTCTTGAAAAAGCAAAAAAAGAAATAGGAAAAATTCTGGAATTTTCCTGCGAAAGTTTTCAGTTGTGTTAGCTTCAGAATCATGATACAGTCAGCATATCAATAAATTCAAATTCTCACTCGGTCGATTTTTTTTTTCATTTTCTGTATAGAACTTTTGAGGAGATTTTTTTATTACAATGAAGATTTATGTATTGATACGGAGATGATAATTTAAATGGTATTTAGATAAAAGGTATTTATATAACTGTAGATCAAAGAGATGACATGCTGTATGATGTCGGTAGAGTACAATTTCTGCGCGTAGGTATCGTAAGAGATCGCCTCTTAAGGGTTTCCGGGATATGGGTGGCAGCGCCGGCGCCTTCAATGTTGACAATATAGGTAGTCCGAAAATGACACTGCGGTCACTAACCCGCCTGCTTAGCGTGGGGACTATGGGCAAAAACCAGCCTATGACAGTAGTCTTATGGCGTGCCCTAGGAGAGGCCTACGTCCAGTAGTAAACGCAATAGGCTGATATGTGTTAAATGAAGATGGACTGGCTTACCCTCTCGACGGCTTTCTTATAGTACTCGGGGCTGAGAGGGCAAAGGAGATCAGGAAAGGGCTTCTGAGCCTCTCTGGCTTTAAGCGCTTTCCGACTCACGCCTACAATGAGACAGTCGTCATCTTTCGCTTTACGGCGAGGACTTTTCCTGTCAAATATATCACGGGTCTTAGACAACGTTTAGTAACATGTCGTCTTCAGCCTATTGCAGTGCACTGCTATGAGGCGGTACAAACTCTACTCTGCCGGCACCACGCGGCCAAGTAGTAGCTAGTAACATGTATCGTGTTGATATTATCTGAGTGGAATTATATTATTACGTGTCGTATGGTGTCAGCGGAGTAGAATAGTACCACCTCATGTCTGCCCATGGTTATCGTAAGAGGCGACTAAGGCTTTCCGGGGAATCGCTAGCAGCGCCACCCATGTTGGCAGATAGTCCGAAAATCACACTGCAGTCACCAACTCGCCTACCCAGCGTAGTGACTACGGACAAAAACCTATAGCATTAGCCTTGTAGCGTGCCCTAGGGAGGCCTGCATACAGCAGTGAACTGCAAGATTTATGTGACATACTATAAACATGAGATTAGGCAGGTATACAAGTGTACTGTAATGTTCATTGATATCGATGTTTGTTTCCAAGTCTCGGGTTGTTTTTACATTATCTATATGTTAACGGTATGTTCCTTTACTAAGCACTCACTCATGTCACGATATCTGGGGATCTTATTGTGGACTTAGGCTAATGTGAGAAGAAGTGGGACGAGATTACTTTTAATATTGCCGAAAAGCAGGAGCAAAATATTCCTTCGCCCCTAATAATACTCGTTGACGTAACAAGCTCAGAACGGTTGAGTACGTACCTAATATTATATTTATTTTTCAAGCTCTAGTATCCAAGAACCAAGAACTGAACAATTTATGTAGAATCAGCGTAATATGGGGTCGCAACTATACCCTCAAAATTGGTCAGAAGTGGCACCATGTGGTTCTATCGGCCCTTGGTGCTCTGCCTACCCCGTAAGGGATAAAGGCGTGATTATAATAATATGTACGTATGTATGGGGTCGCAAATAAGAGAAGAATGACATTATACAGCTATTGTACACTAGCTTGATTTAAATTCCCATTTAGCACAGTAATTATTGGATGTTTGTTAGGTTTTCACATAAAAACTATTTTGGTAAAACGAATTTTGGTGAAACTTGTCAGTTATATAGCTTACACAGTATACATTAGAATAACACCATAGGCCAAAAAGTTCATGCGGACAAAGTCGCGGTTAGTACCTTATTGTAGCTACTTAGAAATAATGAGACGAGCGCTGATAAATGATAATATAAATAACTCATGCAGATAAATCTCTGCCTAAGGAATAAAAAAAATATAATAACGAGTTCCTTACGGTTTTGTTTTCTTTTGATAATCCACCATATAAGTCGACTGGAACTCGATTTCGCCATCGAAAACGGACATTTTTCTTTATTTCCTAACAAAAAATAGAAGTGGCACCATGTGGTCCTATCGGGCCTTGGTGCTCTGCCTACCCCGTAAGGGATAAAGGCGTGATTATATGTATTTATGTATGTAAAAAATAGAACAAAAATAAATAAATATTTACAACTTTTCTTCGACTTATTGACACAACTTACATTGATTTACATTGTGACATTATGGTGACATTGACAATGCAATGTATGCATAGAGAAAAGAGACATGCATGTATCATACAATCCATAATCACACATTGCCATGTGGGGTAGTTGAGGATGTTCATCACTTGTTGATGGAATGTGCAGAGAATCAAGCTGATAGATTAGCTTTGGTTCAAAAGTTAGGCCTTGGAGGATCAATCGTGGGTTCTTTCCAAAGCGTATTGGCTGCACCTTCATCTGAAGATGCTGCCAAAATATATAATTTTTTTAATGATAGGATTAATAGACCTTAATTTGATAACATAGGTACTTTATAAGTAAATATTGTATTGGTGGATAGGTAGAATAAGTGTAGGTTAAGACGAAGCTGACATTTTCGCTGTGCGATAAAAGCTTCAAAAAAAAAAAGAAAAAAAAACAGGTAGAAAACTGAAACCGATATACATATAATATTCTGTGACTGAAACAGTCTTTTGTGATTTGTTCCCTATCCTATTATTCTCAGCTCGGCCCTTTGTTCCTTTTGTTGGTCTCTGTATTAGTAAAATTTTAATAGTTTATTTGTTGATATAAAGTGGTCGTTTACCGTGCGGGTGCTATCATAGCACATCCGTAGCACATTCGTAGCACATGCTACGAGGAGCTACGAACTGCTAAGGTAACGTATCCTAGCCCCCTAGCATGACCACGAATCATAGATACCGTATCGTACGATATCGTATCGTCTCTATACAAAATTCAAAATGGCGGCTATATTTATCCTATTTTGACAGGCTATATGTCGATAAGGTTTATCATATTGTGTTTCGCAGATCATGCTACTAGCGCTGGTTACACTGTCGGTCGTAATTTATTAGGCTTTTTCTATATTGGGATTAGGGGATATATATATATTATACATACAAGGTGTATAAAAGGAGTATGCTAATCAATATGTATGTAATATGGTAATACGCAAAAATAAACATGTAATTTCGGGCATCTAATTTGTGGATAGATTCTATTTAGTAGACTATGTTATTATGCCCTGTATACCTGCCCATACACACGTCACTATGCGCATGTTATACAACATCTGCAGAACAATATATTTCGAGTCGCAAATGGAGATAAAACGTTATCTTACTA
Organism: Carposina sasakii; assembly: GCA_014607495.2. Classification (NCBI taxonomy): domain Eukaryota; kingdom Metazoa; phylum Arthropoda; class Insecta; order Lepidoptera; family Carposinidae; genus Carposina; species Carposina sasakii. The sequence goes on along the minus strand of CP053156.1, from coordinate 2,883,616 downwards.
ATATTATAAACGCGAAAGTTTGTAAGTATGGATGGATGTTTGTTACTCTTTCACGTAAAAACGGCTGGAGCAATTTTAATAAAATTTTGTATGGAGTTAGCTGACACCCTGGATTAACACATAGGCTACTTTTTATACCGGGAAAATATTTTTATCCCGGATAATTTCGACATTTTGTTTTTTCTGCAGTCCACGCGGAGGAATTCGCGGGCGTCTACTAGTAAAAAATATTGACTGCGCGGAAAATACATTTACATATACATTTTTTACATGTTACATTTTGGGAATTTGATTTATATTTCACGCGCGTTCTTCAATAATACGTGCCGGTGAACCTCGCACGGTAGCAAACCGCACGTATTTCACCGGGTACACTCATAATAGGCCCTATTTGAAAAAGCCCTCGGGCGCAAGGGGTTTTCCGTGAATATGACATTATAAAATTAATCATACATCTTATCTTGCCCTGAATCTTTATTAGCTCATCGGAAAGTTAATTCAAATTCATAATAAGGTTACATCATAATTCAAATTCCTCATCAACAAAATATTTTTTTTATGTTGTCGAGTGTCTGCCTCAGCCTGAGGCACACTACTACTACGTGTCCACCACGGATGCGCTCGCCGCCATCTCGGCGCCATATCGGGCAGCTGATGTATCGAGACGTTTTTTAAAATTTATTTTATCTCGAAGTAAAGGCCAGGGAAACTAGACCCATGCAGCAATTGTCTTTAGTAGAATGATTTCTGAATTTATGATGGATGATAAGTCCGACACTGCAGCATGCTTGTTATACCTCTAGTATACTTTTCATATAACGGTAATGCGACTATAAATCGCCATGTACTGTCGGCGGAGTAGAAGCACCACTCATGTCTGCCCGTGGGTATCGTTAGAGGCGATCAAGGGTTTCCGGGATGTGGGCAGCAGTGCCTCCCGTGTTGATGACATAATCTGAAAATCACACTGCTGTCATCAACCCGCTTTCCCAGCGTGGTGACTACGGAACAAAACCTCCCTATATATGGCCTTGTGCGGTGCCCTGGGGGAGGCCTATGTCCAATAGTGAACTGCAATAGGCTGATGTGTGGTCTGTGTGTGGTCTGTGTGTGGTCCTTGGCAACATTATATTATCGCGTAACGGCATATACGGGTGCCTAGGCATAGGTACATAGGTATTTGAAAATTCTGGGTACTGTATTGTGTTGACGAGTACTACTCTTGATACTACGAGTAGCATCGGTGTCTGAAGATTTTAATACTGAAACCTGAAACGAAGATTAACGGCAAAGAGCAATCTCCGCTTCAATCTAAAGCTCAAAGGTATTCAAAAGAGAGAGCGCTAGTAAAGAAAATGATAATTTCGTTAACATAGAGGAAAGGGAATTAGGTGGAACTTGTGGCGTAGTAAGTGACCTTTATCATGATAATATGGAAGGTGGAGCTTGTTCCAGTGGAGATGTAAATCACTTTTAATGTCCTTTGTGCAACAATTTCATTTGTGTTTTTCAATAGACGTTAAAACCCAGCGTTGACGGGAGAAGTCAAGTCAACTCTAGACAAAACACTTTTAACTATATGTACGGTTCGTACATCTAGAATAAAGGATGGTGAATAGAAAGTCACTGGCTATAATCACTGGGGTTTATTCTAAGAATAAACACGATCTAAGTAACACAATAGAACGGTAAAGTAACTGGTAAGTAAATGGTAAGATAGGAGAGCGAATACGCGCGATTGGTTTGGTGATCGGTATTAAGGTCATAGCACACTTGAACGACTCTGATCCAACACCGCTCCCACCCAAGACCGCCCTAAACTAAGACGACTGCTCGCAGTTCACGCGGCGACAGCTAGCAGGCACCCAGCAGTCCACCCGCCGACCGCTCTCGCTCTCGGTTTTTAGTTACGTTTTGATATGTCGAACTCGGCGCGGTGACTGCTAGCAGTGAGCGCGAGGACTCCGCTTGGCCAGCGAGGCGTCAACTACCGAGTAGTCTGACGGCGTAAGCTCGTTGACAGCTAGCTGTTTGCTAATTTATGATGCCAATGTAAAATATATCTTAAAGAGAAAAATTTAAAGCCCATATTTGAAGTATATTATTTTTGCCGGGTGGGAGCAGAGGCGTGTAAGTAGGCTATGACCTTTACACTGGTAGGTACAATCAATAGTAATTAGAACATCAAATTATAAAGTAATTAAATAAATAAGCGCGCCGTGTAGTATTGCTGACGCGACTTAGGAGTTCAATGTACGGTCATAGATCGTACATTATAGAATTGGTAGGTATTCTAACATCTTTGTTAAACCAGGGCTGCATTTCACCGGACAACCATGACAATTCAGTTTAGACGTGATGGAATAAGAGCAGGAAGATGATGCCTAGTTTTGAAAAGTACTAGACGATGATGGTTTATGGTTTGTACAATATAATCATGGAAGATTTAATTTCAGGCTTTTCAATTAAAATAATATTTTTGTAATAACAGGTTTAAATTTTTAGTAGTCACGGGATAAATTAAATTGTCTCTTGTAATATAATTTAGAACGTCTATCTTGTTCCAAATTATTTACTTACTAATGGGGCCCAAGAGAGTTAATTTATACTTGCGTTTGTTTGCACTACAATTAGTGTTGGCTATATTATGTAAAATATATTTAAGTTTTAGATTCCCGCGACTCAAAATATCGTTTTTTTTCGGATTATAATATTTTTCCGGAATAAAAAGTAGTCTATGTCATTCCACATAATGTTTAGTTTAACCTATGTTTAATGAAAATTTAAAACCACTTATATATACAGGGTGTAACAAAAGGGGTATGTTAAGCGAAAAGCTATGTAAATAGCCTACTTAAAGGAACCTACCTACAAAATTTCAAATTCGAAATCACATTTTTATTTTTCCAGATGGTATGGAGAATTCCCAAACAACTCAGGAATGCTCATACAATATTGAAAAATAAACATGTGATTTTGAGTCTGAAATTTTGGAAATAGGTTATCTATAGTGGCCTATTTACAAAGCTTTTCGCTTAACATACCCGATCTTTCACACCCTGTATATATGTATCATATCTATTACGTACATTTATCCAAGGTTCATGTGTAAAGGATGGCAGTTTGTGGAGGTTATATTTTTACATAATAATCTGCATGAAAACTAATTTCGGAGCCCTCCAAGGAGCTCTGCATGCATTATAATATAACACATGTATTCTCATCGCTTTATATATATAAAGATTACATTATCTTGCAAAAACAATTGTGAAAGCAAAAAATTACAATTAATTGCTGATCGCTAAAATTCGCATTGTAATATAGGAGCAACTGCAAAGGAATTTTCCATTATAACGAAAATTGTAAAATGTTTGCCATGTATTTAGAATAGAATATAACTAGTTTATTTTGCTTTTGTCTAATACATGTCGCAGTAAGATAAATAAAGCCGTAATATAGTTATATCCGGACCGTTTTATAACTATATTCCTAGTGAGATAGTAAAGAATCGCTTTCGTATAACTATGTTACGGTATACAGGATGTAACAAAAAGGGTATTTTAAGCGAAAAGCTATGTGAACAGCCCACTGTAGAGAACCTATCCACAAAATTTGAGACCGGAAATCACATGTTTATTTTTCCCGATAGTATGGAGAATTTTTAAATATCTCAGGAATTTTCATACAATCTTGAAAAATAAAAATATGATTTCGAGTCTCAAATTTTGTAGATAGGTTTTCTATAGTGGGCTATTTACATAGCTTTTCGCTTTACATACCCTTTTTGTTACACCCTGTATATTACAGCTTTATCTATCTTACTGCGACATACACATAATTGCGGATGTATTTACCCAACTGCATAATTCATTACTTAAAGAAGGGACTTATCTTTTTAGTGTATAGGTATTGTTTGAAAGTATGTTTAGTATCTATTAGTGATGGGCTGACTATGGTATTTGCCGACTAACCGACTAGCCAAGTAATCGATTTTCTAACTGCCGATTAGTCATTTCTTGTCGAAAGTATTCGGGCCGCCCGGCCACTGAGCATGTTGTGATGTGTTTACATTTTTTAAAATCGTTTTATGTTTGCCGCAGCCGTTATTATTAAATCTATTTGAAATAAATAAAAAAGTGCTGTCTGTAGTGTCACGAAATGTCGAATCCACATACATTTAAACGTAAACACAAAAACAAGGTTTACAAGCTGGTGACGTCATAATAAGTCCGACCTATCAGGAGCGTTTTGTGTCACGTGACAAAAGTAAAAAAAAATCTTTATTTACGGATTTTTAAGTAAATATTTTTCTCATTGTCCAATAGCCTATTGGCAGGTTATATCAAAAGTAGTAACTGAAGACTGTAACTTTAGATATTTACTCTAGGTAATGTTTCGAAATTATAAAATAAGTACAGATTATTTATTTTATTTCATTTGTTATGCGCCGATTATAATCGGCTTATTTTGCCGAATAGTAGCCGACTACAAATGATGCCGAATAATCGGCTTTCCCGACTAGTCGGCAACTAGTCGGCCCATCTCTAGTATCTATTAATATGCGTACGCAAACCGAAGAAAACCAATCACGCAGAGTGGATAAACAGTGCAGGATGCAGGCAGACTAAGATCGCTGTTCCGGAAGCATAAAAATGGCGCACCCGCAACCTCATAAGTTTAAAAAGGCTCAGTATCCGCAAGGTCATATGAATCTTAACGGGCCATTGTCCGCTACAAAAACACCTGCACACCATAGGTATGTCAAACAGCCCCCTCTGCAGAGGATGCAAGGAGGCGGAAGAAACGTCACTGCACGTGATCATGGAATGCACAAGCGTGGCCGAACCACGGGCACTGATCCTCCAATCGCCAGCATCACTCTCGGAAGCCTGCAGCAAGCCTAGAAGGCTGCTGACCTTCTGGGAAAATCTGGTTTGGTTGGAGTAGATAGGTAAGGTAAAATACGTAGGTACAATGGCCTCACTTATAGAGGCTAAGTGCGGAAAATGCCCGGTCAAACTAACTAACTAAATCTATTAATAGCCTCAGTCGATTTTAATTGAAATGAAATTTAAACAATAACGATCAGAAGTATGGTCGTAGCGGGGAAATTGATTGATACCATTTCTTGGGAAAATGTCAGAGAAATATTTCAATTGCAAACTTTGTTCTCTTACTCCAATACAGGATGTTTTTTCGCTGCCACTGTTTACGAAGGGTATATGTTCTTTATACATCGAATAAAGTAAGTTGCCAAAAAAATGCAGAGAAACGATCGCGTAAAATATATGGTATCAAGTGTTTGTGTAAGGCATGATAGGCAGTTTTAAAAATTTTTTCGTGAAAAATGTTTGGTACACGCGTCTACGTGCATTTATGAAAAAAAAACGCAACCTAATAATTCAACTTTGGACCTTAATATCTTGGGAACCAGTCACTTCCCAGGTATGCTTTCATGGAGAAAAATACCTGGGAAGTGACTATGATAATGAGGAGAATCCGTAGTATTCGTAATGTTGACGACCAAAAAACATCCTGTATAACCAATCTTCACAAAGCGTCGAAATGAGAGACGCTGCGACCAAGATTTGAGCTTAAGTTTTAATTTTCAAAGTTAATTAAATATGCTATTTAGATATTACGTACGTAATACTCTAGACGAGATACCTACCTACCGTCCGCCATCAAGTGATACATCATCTTGATATTATTAAATAATTAGTGGATGCCCGCGACTCCGTCCGCGTGGACTGCTGAAAAAACAAAATGTCGAAATTATCCAGCATAAAAATATTTTCCCAGGATAAATTGTAGCCTATGTGTGTTATTCTGATATGTAAGCATAGAGGAATAAGATGTCATAGAGTGCTAATGTCATACTAACTGCCTCGATGCACCTTTAGACTTTTCGGTGCCTCATAATTCCAGTCCTTGACACTCAGATTGCATTACTGTAATGTACTGATGTCATTGATATGCTAACTTCAGATGATTCTGAGGTGGATAACACAGAAAATTTTCGCAGGCAAATTCAAAAATTTTTAAGCATTTTTTTTGTAGGAAAAAATAGTTTAGTTCGTTATAAAAAAGTAAAGCACAAATTAATTAAAAAAGTATTCTTTGTTCAAACAGCGAACTCAAAGCTTGAAGGGAAACGTAAGGGAAAAAACTTGGAAACACAAAATGAGACTCATGGGGATCATTACATGAGCACACACAGGCAGGGTTCGTGAAGTTTTATGACCGAAAAAACGAATAGGTAGATAATGACGCATCCTGAATACAAACACCGAGACAGTTGTGTACAAAGTTACATTTAGTAGGCACAAAAACACAAGTTACCTACCTATATACTTCGATCAAATATACAGGGTATTTTTTGGTCGTCAACGTTTTTGAATACCACGCATTCTCCTCATCATCACGAACATTTTTCTCTATGGAAGCATACCTGGGAAGTGTCTGGTTTCCAAGATATTGAGGTCTAAAGTCTACTTATCAAGTTGCATTTTTTGGCAGAAATGCATGTAGGCATGTCTAACAAACATCTTTCCCGAAGAAACGTTAGTTAAATTCCAAACATTTCCTATCAAAAATCCAAGGCAAAAGTTACAGCGCGCGGTGGGTAATGCTACGAGTAGGTCTACTCTAGCTTCTCGCGCGAAGCACACTAGGCTAACCTAGAAACCTACACTAGGCTACACTGGCAGCAACAACCAACACGAAAAATCCAGCTAAGACAAAACTACTACTTTGTTACTAACACAAAAAAGTTAGTTTTTATTATTAATTAAGTAGGTACCTACCTACATTTACGATCGTATCCTTAGTGGAAAAGTTCGAGGACACACAAATGAGAGATGGTGCACAATACCTACTAGGTATGACAGGAACGTGGTTCGCAGCGATCAGCTGATTACCCGGTCGGGCTCTTGCCGGCTATCGATCGAGACTTCTCCAGTTTCCAGTGTCTATTTCTTACTAATCCTCATAACATACAGGAATAACCTAGCTACGAGTAGGTAGGCACACTAACTTGGAACGTACAGTGTAAATTATTAATAATAGTAGTAGGTACTATTGACTACCAACGCGATACGCGGGAAACTTCCTTAATTTAGGTTCTTTCGAGCTACCTAAGCTACGAAACAATCGAGTAAGTAAGTAGGTACCTTTTCTAGGGCAAAAATCACAATCCCAAACTTCTTCATCAATAACTTCTTCAAGTTTAATAAAATGACGAAGTCACACATAACATAAATAACGGAAAATTAATTATAAACAGTAAACACCATTGTCAAAATTAACGTAACAACAATAAATTATTCGCCGGTATTAGCATTTAGGTAACGAAATTCGAAAGCTATCACGCTACAGACGGTGGCACGTGTAAAGCTGCCCGCCCTTGAACCCGTGCACGCATGTCGACCGACCAGCGGTGTTTGTTTGTAGCAGCGAGCGGTATCTTTGTCAACGCCTTTGAGCAACCGAAAGCCGCGCGGCGCACGCGCTCGCTCGCACATTTATTTGCGCTCTTTCTTACATATCGATATTCCTCCGGGACTGATGTTCAATGCATTCGTTGATATCGTGCGTTTAGTTAGGTTCAATCACATTCAACCATTCAAAAATAACTGGTACTTATGCTTAAGACACAGCCATTTATGTTAAGAATGGAGAGAGATGGGAGAGACCTGACTAAGATTAGGTTTAGGTTTAAGTGTGAATGCCGGAATCGACCCTATTATCTACCTAAATATCATAATTTTCTATTCAAAATAGCAAAGCATAATTACAGCGCATTACGCGTTAAATATCTGCTACTTACTCTAGTCTAGTAATAACAAACAACACGAAAAACCTAGGATAAAACCGGAATTTGTAAGTACCTAAAGTAAAAAAAAAAGTAAAGTTTAAAAAGCAAGTTCCTCAATAGTTCCTGATTTCGAAAATTCAGTGAACCAGATGGTCATACACATACTAACTAGCGCCATCATCCATCAAAACTATGGTGAATCGTACTCTAGTATGTATTTAATGGTACTTTATTTAGTTTGTACATACTTTGTTTTTTAATTAACTAAATTAATAGCACAATTAACATCCTTCACAATAATCAGAAACTTCTTCAAACTTAAATAAAATCGACAAGTTACCTACACCTACCTACATAAAATTCATACTATCAAGCACAAAAGTATTGATCAAATAAATAATTGAAAAATAAATTGTATGGGAAGCATCCATTAAAATGTAATGTTAGCTGTCATGGCGGTTAGTGAGAGTTATAGAAAAGGTGACGGCTGACATGTCGTGCCTGGGAGTCTACTTAATAAGTCCACCGCCTTGCCCTCAACAGGATTTAGAAGTTCCCCATACTAAATGTATGGGGAGTATCAACTTTATCAAATATTGGCTATAGCGGCTAGTGGAAATCATAGAAGAGATCTACTTTAACCCTAACTAACCGCCACTGCTTACACTTTTACCCCTTTCGATATTTACAGTTTTTACTTTTTGTCCATACAAAAAAAAAACAATATTTTTTTAAGAAAAGTTTTTCAAATAAAAGTTGTTTGTTTTTATAAAATGAGTACACAGAAAAAAAATTGACGTGATTTGCAACTTCAATCCATAATTCTCATTTTTTTTCAATCCTAGCCCCTAGCCCACGTGCGCTGTGTCCTTGCCTTGAAGCATATGTAGTCTGTGGCTTGAAGAAATAATTATTTTTAAAATTCAGTTCCGGTCTGTGTGTCACAGGAGATGCGCGCATGCATATCCATTTTTTTTTTTTGCGAAATAAGTAGTAATAAGTGCAATAACATTAATTTTGTAATTTGCTTATTTTATAGTAATAGTATGTGTGTTTTTATGTTATTATTTGTTTTGCTGTACTGGTTACGGAAATACAGAATCACTGAAAGTAACAAAGGAACCGGTTTTCTCTAAGATTTGAGTGATAGTGGTGATAGTAGGTGATAGTGTTCTTTAGTTAGTAATTGTGAATACACACGAGTGTCTTTGTGATGATTAGTGGCTTCTAACACAGGACACAAAAGTGCAGCAGCATTAGGTAAGTGTAGGTACATACCTAGCCATTTTAAGTAGGTAATTAACGTTGGTAAGTTTATGTCTGGTTGGGATGCTCGAAGTTGTTGACGAGTATGTTTACCTGCGACAGACGGTCAAACTAGGTAAGTCCAACTTTGAGAAGGAGGTAAATCGGCGAATCCAACTCGGCTGGGCAGCGTTCGGGAAGCTACTAAGCTTATTTGTGTCCAAGATACCCCAGTCCTTAAAGACGAAGGTATTCAACCAGTGCGTGGTCTCTAACTATGTGCCTCATAAAGAAGCTCAGGATCGTACAGCGAGCGATGGAGAGAGCTATGCTTGGGATCTCTCTGCGTGATCGAATCAGAAATGAGGAGATCCGCAGACGTACAAAGATCACTGACATTGCTCAACGGTCCAGCAAGCTGAAGTGGCAATGGGCAGGGCACATAGCTCGAAGAACTGATGGCCGATGGAGTCGGAAAGTTCTAGAGTTGATACCACGTATCGGCAAATGCAGCGTTGGAAGGCCACCCGCGAGGTGGACGGACGACCTGGCCAAGCTAGGTCGCGGGCGTCGGTTGGATGCAGGCTGCTTCCGACCGGTCGGAGTGGAGGTTGTTAGGGGAGGCCTATGTCCAACAGTGGACTTCTCAGGGCTGTAAATGATGATGATGATGAAGTTTATGTTTACAACATAAGGCAGACATGCCCCGGCATGCGGTTTCGCTTGCCCCATTTTCGTACGTTTCGTAGCGTCAATATGTATTAGGTACATTGCTTGCTACCGATTGAATAAAAAAAATGGACCCCAAAAATTAAACTCGTTTCCCAGCATTTTTATTTTCATAAACTAACTTTATTTGATGTGCAGAATACGTACCTCTTATATACGTTTGGCACAAAAAAATACCCTGTATAGTAGATACACAATATACGCACGAAAAGTGGCACCGTCAAAAGAAGGCATAAATCAAAAGTTGGCACTCTTTTAGCGTCAGTCACAATAAGCCTCGCTAGCGTTCAATCGTCTCGCGATGCCAAAGTATGACGTGAAAAACTATAAAAACTACGTATTAAAAATGAAAAAAAAAGATGGATGTTATATTTTCAGTAAGTACTGTTTTGTAATCAATATTGATAATAATTTGTTCATGGAAACATGTCTTTTTTCCTGATTACTGAATATTTTATATCAATTACAAATACTTCTTACTTCGCAACTATCCATTTCGCACACCGGTGCGCTTCGTGTAAGTGAAAACGACACCGAACTTACATAGATAGAACAAGGTTGGTATGGAAAGATGTGGAGACGTCATTGTTTTGACATCCGATTTATAGTACATGCATGCAAAATTTCAGCTCAATCGGAAGCCAGGAACTGGATCAAATTTAACTTTAACGATTTGATTACAGACAACGGGACATGTACAGACAACGGGAAATGTCAGACTAAATAAAATCTTGTAAAAAGCTTAATATTTTTATGCATAAGTATATATATTTATTTTTTTAAATCTAAGAATTTTGTGTTATTTCGTAAGCTCATTCTATAAATTTGTTCAATTTCAAACATGGTAATAAAATTACTGTGGAAATAGTTAGAATATGATAATGATAACACCTTTTGTTAATTGCTAGTTTATTCTTGAACTGACAAGTGTCTATGCAAACTATAATACGTAAATACGTAGTCCGTCTCGGAACGCATGCGAGCGGCCTCTCGGCGTCAAATCATTACACGACTACTTGCAGAGTCTAGATCGCAGGACTCGCTGGGCGGCCGCGCATGCCGGTGTCACCACTATCGCAATACCGTTAGGATTGCGCGGAGTCGCAAAGAAATGGAGTTGGCATATTAAGCGTTTGCGTTCCGGACGAACACAACATCGAATACTTATTATTACTTTTATATATATTAATCAAAACAATTAAATGATCGCCACATCAGCCCCCTCTGAGACCTTAAGGTCGATAAAAATCTGTAAATTTAACAGTGCGCCCAGAACGGGTTTTTTTTACAACATTATTTGGATAAGGTGTAAGAGAAGGTGATTGTGGCGGAACGGTGCTACTTGGCTCTTCTAGCAGATATGCAGGCTTAAGACGATCAATCGATACGCTAACTGTCTTACCCTTTAGGTCTAGTTTAAAGAATTTTTCATTACGCTCAATAACTCTATATGGTCCCATGTAGGCTGGTCGGAGTGGTTTGTGCACAGCGTCATCTCTTAAAAAGACATGAGAAGAATGAGCTAAATCCTTATGTACGAAAACCTTAGTAGAGCCGTGACGAACAACTGGCGTTGGTTGAATGTTTCGGATTGCTAGTTGCAATCTATTTAGGAAATCTGCGTAGTCAGCTGGTTGATCCTGACCAGGAGATTCGAAAAAATCTCCAGGTAGACGCAGCTGCTCGCCGTATACTAATTCTGCAGTGGAAGCAGTTAGGTCTTCTCTCCATGCCGTTCGGATTCCTAATAGAACCAGGGGAAGGACTTCGACCCAATCTTCACTAGTGTGACACTTTATAGCCGCTTTCATTTGCCTATGAAAGCGTTCCACGAGGCCATTTGCTGCAGGATGGTAGGCAGTCGTCTGTATGTGTTCTGTTCCTACTAGCTCAGCAAAACGTCTAAAAGTGTCAGAAATAAATTGTCGTCCCCTATCAGTCGTGATTCGCCTAGGGCACCCAAATCTTGATACCCATCCACCAAGGAAAGCCCTAGTTACAGTTTCCGCTTTAATATCAGGAATTGGAATCACTTCTGGCCATCGAGTAAATCGGTCCACTGCGGTAAGACAATACTGAAAACCTTGCGAGTAAGGTAGCGGGCCGACTAAATCAACATGCACATGTGCAAATCGTTCAGTCGGCGTATGAAATGATTTAATTGGTGAATGAACGTGTCTAGAAATTTTACTGCGCTGACACTGAAGACATGTTTTTGTCCACTTGCGACAATCTTTCTTAATTCCCGGCCATACGTACCGTTGGGTAAGTAGTTTTGTAGTAGCTTTACCACCAATATGGCCCAAACCGTGTATCGAATCGAAAACATCGCGCCGAAATTCTTGTGTTAAATATGGTCGAGCCGTAGAACATGACGTGTCACAATATAACTCTACGTCACCTGGGTTACCGGGCACATTAAGCTTTTTTAACTTTAAAGATGACCCCGCTGTAAGTAAATGCTGCAATTCGGGATCACTGTTTTGTGCCGATGCTAATGCGTTGAAATTGATTGCGCCGATTGCCTCCACTGGACGAGACAATGTATCAGCAACAACGTTTTCTTCACCTGAGATATGTCGAACGTCTGTTGAAAACTGAGCCAAAAAATCGAGATAGCGAAACTGACGAGGTGAGCACTTGTCTAGCGGCTTAGTGAATGCGTAAACAATAGGTTTGTGATCGGTATAAATAACGAACGGCTTTAATTCCAGCATATGTCTAAAATATTTAACTCCTTCGTAAATTGCCAACAGCTCTCTATCATAAGGACTGTACTTTCGTTGGGCTGGGCTCAGCTTTCTAGAAAAGAATCCTAATGGTTCCCATACCTTACCAACGAGCTGCTGAATGACTGCACCGATTGCAGTGTCCGATGCATCCGTCACCAAAGCCATGTCAGCGTTTGGTCTTGGATGGACTAATAACGTGGCTTCCGCTAAACCCGTTTTGCAATTTTGGAATGCCTTGTCCAGACCTTCATTCCATACTATCCTTGCTGAGCTTTTGAGATGTTGGCCCATTAAAAGAGTATTAAGTGGAGTTTGTTTTTGGGCAGCATGTGGCATAAAACGCCGATAAAAATTGAGCATGCCCAAAAATCTACGGAGTTCTTTGATGGTTGTGGGACGCGGAAAATTTTGAATTGCACTTACCTTCTCTGGTAAGGGTCTGGTGCCATTATTTGTAATTTTGTGACCGAGGAACGTTACCTCGGCTGCCCCGAACACACATTTCGCCGTGTTAATTAACACACCGTGCTCGCGAAGACGTTCAAAAACCTGTTTTAGATGAAACTCATGCTCATTAGTATTAGACGATGCTATGAGAATATCATCCAAATATGGAAAACAAAATTCTAGGTCGCCCAAAATTTCGTCGATAAAACGTTGAAACGTTTGTGCGGCGTTTCTAAGTCCGAAACCCATATAACCAAATTCAAAAAGGCCAAAAGGAGTTGTAATTGCAGTTTTAGGGATATCTTCCTTATACACTGGTATCTGATTATATGCGCGAACAAGATCTAGAGTGGTAAATACCTGACAGCCATGAAGATTATAAGAAAAATCTGCCAAATGCCTTACCGGATATCTGTCTGGTATTGTGCGAGCGTTAAGTGCTCGATAATCCCCACATGGCCGCCAACCATTGTTCTTTTTAGGTACCAAATGCAGGGGTGAGGACCAAGAGCTATCAGAGCGGCGTGCGATTCCAGAGCGCACCATATCCTCAAATTCTTGCTTGGCTATTTTGAGCCGATCTGTATCCAATCGCCTCGGGCGACAAAACACTGGATGACCGGGTGTAGTGCGTATATAGTGAAGTGTGTTATGCTTAACTTTACGCTCTGTTGGATCGCCAGCTGGTCTGGTAATTTCAGGAAATTTATGCAACAGCTCATGATACCGGGATGTACCTGAAACAGCTTTTATATGGATCGCGGGCGAATGAGAAGCCACTGAAGCATTAGTAACTAGCGTTGTAACGTTATCAATCAATCGCTTATGCTTAACATCTACCAGTAAGCCGTAAAAACACAAAAAATCTACGCCAATTATTGGTTTAGTTACATCAGCCAATACAAAACGCCAATTAAAAGCGCGGCGCAAGCCAATATCAAGCGTTAAACTAATTGAGCCATAAGTACTAATAGGTGTGCCGTTAGCGGCAAAAAGTTCGTATTTGTCCTTATGTCTACGCTGACCACGCACATACTTCACTGGGTAAACACACAGATCTGAACCACTATCCACTAAAAATGTTACTTGCGAGTGACGGTCGGTAACGAAAAGACGGCCAGGAGATTCTTGACAGTCACTTGCCGCCATTAGCGACTGCCGTTCCCGTTTCCCTCGGGAAACTTGCACGGAGCACGACACTGCGTTGCACGATCTCCAAATGTGTCATGATACCAACACCAATTTGTATTGCGTGAATTGCTTCTTGATCGGAAACGACGTCCTCCGAATCGGGATCTCGATCTGGAACGGGCGCGATATCTGCTTGTCGACAATGCTGCAACCTGTCTAGACAGTTCATCAATCCGTTGGTTTAACCTTTCCTCCATGGGTGTTGGAGTCGTGGAATTCGATGATCCTGATGTCTCGTTGATGTGATAAGATGGCATCGACACTTCATTAACTTTATCTGCCACTTCTGCTACTTTATCCAAAACGACATCAGTCATTGATGCGATTACTGCCTGTACCTGTGAGGGTAAACGGTTCGCCCATAAGCTGCGCAAGAAATCTTCTGATACATCTTTACCGGCCTGGCTCCGTAGATACCGCAGGAATTGAGACGGTTTTCTATCTCCCAGCTCGGCCTCGGACAACAACTTTTTAATACGCTCTGTGTTAGAAGCAGATAGTCGAGTAATAAGCTCTTTCTTAAGTTTGTCATACCTATCCGTCTTTGGTGGGTCGACAATGACATCTCTTATTTCCGCTGCATATTTTGGGTCCAGATTACTTACGACGTAATAAAACTTTGTCGTATCGGACACTATATTGGAAACTGCAAATTGACCTTCAAGTTGTGCAAACCACAGTACTGGATCATTTGGCCAAAACGGTGGCACTTTTACACCAACAGCATTTATCACGGGCTCTTTTCCCGCTTCCGCTTCTGCCATATTGCTTCAAGAACACAAACAATTTCAATACGTAGTTTCACTGCACTGTATTTAGTTCGAACGTCGGATAGTCACCAATGTGGAAATAGTTAGAATATGATAATGATAACACCTTTTGTTAATTGCTAGTTTATTCTTGAACTGACAAGTGTCTATGCAAACTATAATACGTAAATACGTAGTCCGTCTCGGAACGCATGCGAGCGGCCTCTCGGCGTCAAATCATTACACGACTACTTGCAGAGTCTAGATCGCAGGACTCGCTGGGCGGCCGCGCATGCCGGTGTCACCACTATCGCAATACCGTTAGGATTGCGCGGAGTCGCAAAGAAATGGAGTTGGCATATTAGGCGTTTGCGTTCCGGACGAACACAACATCGAATACTTATTATTACTTTTATATATATTAATCAAAACAATAAAATGATCGCCACATTACTAAAACTTTACGATGTATAAAAAATATTTATATGCGACTCCATTATTCCTATGTTCCTAGCGGCAGCGATAAGGTAGGCGCGAAACAAAAGTAACAAGTCGAGTATAATTCTTACAATTTTATACTTTATTTAAATAGCATTAGAGTTATTTTTCTTGATAAATATTTTTAGTTGTGTTTGGTAATAAACTGAACTGTGTGATTGGTTTATTGCTTTAACGCAAACGGCTATATGTCAGAATCAGGTGCAAATGTGTCTTAAGTCTTTCTAATTATAAGCAACTCCAACAGTTTAGATCTGTATAAGTACGTATAAAGTGTTGATGCGGCGCCATCGTTTATGCTTGATTTAGTATGAGACTGTGCATCTACCATTATATTTGATCGAAGCCTACATACAAACTTTATTCTTATTCATTATTGTACACAAAACAATACAATTAAATTTACAAAAGAAATGCATACAAAGGCGTGCTTATCTCTGCAATATATTCTTTATTTCATGTGTTTATTAGTTAATGTATGTTAATAGATATATACAGTCACTCAACTGACTAGCGCACACAACTCCTACATAATTTCTAAAATGGAGGCAGTCAGTGTGCGTCAGACAGTTGAATAAAGAGTGTTGAAGTGTACTAGCGCACATTTTCTCTTGTAACTAAATTAAATAAATAATTTGTCAAACACGAACAACATAATTTTATCGCATGCGCTGAAGTAGTATCTACCTATGTTTGATGATATTCCGTCTAAAGTGAGTTCGAGAGTATTAATTAGTAACGTTACACGGATATTAAAATTTCATTAACAGCTAATTACAATACCAGAAATTAAGATCGTAGAGTAAACATACGTTTTCATGCTTCCTCTATAGGTATTTCCATGGTTTTTACAGAAAAAAATATGACAGGTGCCAAATACACAAAATTAGATGAACCCATAACTTTGAACCTTATTCGCAGCGCTATAGTATCTAAAAAAACCATAAAATCTATGACTAAAAAAATATCTTCACTTATTATTACTATACTTATGACATTAATTTCCAGACGCTAATTCCTTCTATTAACTTTTTTTGGAATCAAATAATCTACGGACTTATCTCGCGCTCCAATATTGCAATATGCGGACTTAAGTTCTCGATTAGAATGTATTATGCCCGAAAAAAAAGATACTTGTTTTACTGTCTTACCAATTTCTGATATCCTTAAGATAAGTAAAATTAGTCTAATTTAGAAGTTAAGTTATAATTACATATTACATAATATAAAATTTTCGTGTCACAGTTTTAGTTACCATACTCCTCCGAAACGGCTTGACCGATTCTTATGAAATTTTATATGCTATTCAGTAGGTCTGAGAATCGGCTACTATTAGTGAATGATATACATAGATGGAGCCTCATACCGAATTTTGTGTACCATTTTCTCAATCTGACCATAGACAACGAAGATAATTAAGGACGTGCTCTATACGTTAAAATATATCGAAATTAATGAAACTGTCGATATATAAAGCTATGCCAATTCATCACCGAATAACTAGAAGAAGTTCCGTGCCCCTACATTTTGACACCAGCACGTTTCCATGAAAGGTCATATTCCTGCATTGCTTTAGATATGAACTTTTAAATTATGAAATCTCTCTTCCCGCCTACGTGTTACGACAGCCTCATAAATATCAATAATATGCGTTTGATGTCGGCAGTTTTATTATGCTATAAAAAAATCTTTGTGAGAATTCAAACGACGCAATAAAATCAGCTGAAATGATTGAATTTGAACATCTGAAGATTCATCTTCAGTTTACAGGTCCTTTTGGGGCTTTGATGCTCATTTTTATAAGGTTTCCAATGTCTTCGGTTCATTAAGATATCAGGTTTGATGTCTAACGTTGATCTTGTAGGTAGTGAGGTTTATGAATTTTTGTTTTTTGTGATATTTTATGTTATAATATAAGTACTTATACATACCTTTATACATACGGGGTGAAAGTGATAGCCAGGCAAATATTGACAAGCTGACTTTAGACTATGATCTTGAGAAAACCATAGATTTTTTCAATTTTTTAATTTTTTTCAGTACAAAAACAAAATAGTGTAGTTCGATAAATAAGGCCTTAGCCATAGAGAAGAATGCCTTAGCTAATGCTTTAATGCATGCTTTTAAAAAAAAGTAGCTACTAAATAAGTTCATCAAATAGATCAACCCTGATGGAGGACTCCATTGAGGACTTGTGACGACTGTAAAACCAGCAATGTATCGCACGATAACCGATAGGCCCATTTAGAGAGTCATAGGAGTCATAGGGAGGTCAGATACAATTTTTGCGGAAAGTGAAAAGTTGCGGATGATCAAATTAAAATTGCATAGTATTAAAATATTATGGCCTGGTATTTTAATAGCGGGCAACTCTTACTCTCTTATTTATTGCAAAATGAGAAATAAAATGGCGATCCTGGTTTGTCGCAATCTATACATATACCACCGTTTTCTATTAAGTGGATGATACTTTATTTAAAAACATGTGAGCGAAATCTGTAAAATTTAATTTAAAATACTAGCGGCCATATTTTTATAAGGAACTCAGCAGATATGCAGGGTTTTGTGCTGAAAAAAAAAAATGCTGGGAACGATCTAATTTTTTTGAAAAAAAAATAAATAAATAAAAACAATTACTTGATCGGGCGAAATTTATAGTGTCCAGTGTTTATGCTAGTTTTTTCATAGACAGATATAAATTATTTCTCGTGAAAAAATCTTGCTACGCGCGACTATGTGCATTTATTTATGCAGAAAATTGCAGTCTATTTACTCAATTTTGGACCTTAATATCTTGGGAACTTGGACACTTCCCAGGTTTCCATGGAGAAAAATGATCGTGATGATGAGGAGATTCCGCAGTTTTCGGGAACGTTGACGACTAAAAAACAGTCTGTATATTCTCCTAATCGTAAACGATTTTATTCAATAAAAAATGATCGTCGTACATACGCAGCGTCGTACCTACATCTGCAGTGGGATCTTAGGCTACAATAATAAAAACGTGAGCAGGATATAATTTAACATAATATTAAATATTACAAGCTAACTGTCGCGCGTGCATATGAATTACATGTTTATGATTATAAAACAAACAGGCAACGATGTCGATACGACACGAAAACGTGATGTGTGCCGTGTAAGTATAATGGCAAAGCTCAGCTGCGATTTACGAACATACCTAATAAATAATGTATTGTTACGACCGGGGAGTTTACCCATTGGCTCACTAGATGTCGCTAGTAGCAGAGTAGAACGCGATATCGTTTACTAGCATGTTCTGTTGTAGTCTCGGCGTGTTTAATTTATGTGTCGTTGAATGAACGCTCGAGAACGTTCCAGGCTTGCCTGGATAACACCTACGGGGTTTTTGTAGATGGGTCGCTCGGGTATATTCCCGAATGTTCGCGACCGAACGTCGAGCCGTATAAATACGACGGATCTCGGCCGACGGAGTCAGTCTTAATTGAGTCTTGTTATAAGATTGAGAAGCTAAACAAGCGAAGGAAAACGATACCAGCGATAGTGAAGAAAGTGATAGTTTAGTGCTGTGTTTAGAGTGTTATAGTGATAAGTGCTGGAATTTTGTAACATCCTCCACCTAATAAAGAGTTCTAACACCTACGTCTACCTTTTAATCGGCAGCTCTGAATCACCCGTACCCAGTACGTAACAATTGGTGTCAGAAGTGAGGATTTGGAGTAGAATGTCGATTGTCAACAAGGAAGGCATGGAGCGAAGGAGTAGCATTATCGGTGAGCCGGAAACCGTGGAATCTGCTCGTGCAGCAGTAGCAGCGGCGACATCACCTTCGGTGAATGCTATGCTTCGAGAATGTTTTAGTCAACTAATGCAAATGAAGATGGAAATGGTGGAGGGGCTTAGCGTAATCGATAAACATTTCAACGAGCTGGACAATACTTATGCGAACTACTGCAAGACCTTTGGGATTAAGTCGAATGTTGGGAATATCGAGAAAGTGGTCTCTGAGCTGGACGACCCGTGTGCTAACATCTGCACAGACGTTGAGGCAAAGTCGGTAGTGAAGGACGTTCACCAGGAGCCGCACTCGGAGGAAGTGCACGGGGCGGCTGAGGGGGTGAAACGGGTTGAAATGGATAGTGGATCCGGAGGAAGACTTACCTCAATAGTCAAGGTCGACAGCGAATGTGATGACATTCGGATGGACGTGACGGAGTCAGACGTGGAGATCGTACGCCAGGAGCCGCACTCGGGAGTAGTGCGTGATGTGGTCGAGGAGGTGAAGCAGACCGAGGTGGATGGAGGATCTGGAGGATTTGGCTCCATCAGTGATGGCTGCAGTGATCTTGACCACATGGGCGTTGGCTGCGATGAGAGTGATGTGGTTGCGTCGAGTTGGAGTAAAGATTGTGGCAATGAGTCAGAGGCACCTGCTGGTGATGTGGAACAGGTGAAAAATCCTAAGCAGAAGAGTGATGAAGAATTGGTTATGGCTAATGGAAGAAGGATATGGATCAGGAAACTGGTTTTGAGAGTGATGCCTATAGATAAGGAACAGGAGAGTGATATGCGCTTGGATGGTGTTAGCTCAACAAGTAGTGTTGGTTTGATGTTGAGTGCATATGTGGAGACTATAAGCAACTGGAAGGTTAGACGCAGAAGAAGAACAGCGGGATCGTTTGTGTGGCTGCATCATCCTGTGCGACGTAAAGAGAAGGCACCTGATTTATGGAAGATATGGTTTGTGCCGAGCAGGGTAGTTGCCCGACGACGGTCGCAGGATGCAGTGAGGAAGAGACGTAATGTTCGGATGCGCTTTGTGGCGGCAGCGATGATGTTCGGGACGAACATCTCTAGGAAGGGGGCAGTGTTACGACCGGGGAGTTTACCCATTGGCTCACTAGATGTCGCTAGTAGCAGAGTAGAACGCGATATCGTTTACTAGCATGTTCTGTTGTAGTCTCGGCGTGTTTAATTTATGTGTCGTTGAATGAACGCTCGAGAACGTTCCAGGCTTGCCTGGATAACACCTACGGGGTTTTTGTAGATGGGTCGCTCGGGTATATTCCCGAATGTTCGCGACCGAACGTCGAGCCGTATAAATACGACGGATCTCGGCCGACGGAGTCAGTCTTAATTGAGTCTTGTTATAAGATTGAGAAGCTAAACAAGCGAAGGAAAACGATACCAGCGATAGTGAAGAAAGTGATAGTTTAATGCTGTTTAGAGTTAAAGTGTGTTTAGTGATTAGTGCTGAAATCTTGTAACCTGCTCCATCTAATAAAGAGTTCTAACACCTACGCCTACCTTTTAATCGGCAGCTCCGAATCACCCGTACCCTGTACGTAACAGTATTATTTCCATCATATTTCCATGTAAAATGATTTAGACCATAGATACCTATACGATGAGGCAAAGCCGCAATGAAAGGTTTTTAATCTAGAGACACATTAGCTAGGTACGTCGATTTAGGTAGGTACTTAGGTATTCTTATTCTTATTTTTTATTGTACGCAAAACATAACAATAAATAAAGAGAAATGTATTATTTCTCCTTTTAAATTGCAAAATGTGTCTAAATAATTTTTAACATACAATGCTTATCTCTGAGATCTACATACATGGTAGTGGCAATATAGGTAAGTATTTAAGCTTATAAAATAGGTTTAAATTTTATTGTCCTTTTGTTTTAGGTGAGCCATTGCTCTCGTGCATCTTTTTTGAAACTTAAAAATAATGTCTTTGTCTGTAGCATTACCCTAAAAAATAACTCCATATCGCAAAGTTGATGCGACATATGCATGATATGCTATTAGGACCGCTGATTGGTTTAACAACATTCGGAACGCGTAAGAGAAGGAATTAATTTTTTTTTCTTGTCAATGTTATGTCAATGAGGTATTTTTAATTGTATAATCGTAAATATGCATATCGTAAGAGTCGACCGGGTTTTTTCTTAGGCGATCATGCATATTCACACGGATTGCACATTCACACGGATGGGATAGCCAATTATCATTGAACATTTACGTCTGTCCTCGCTATGATAAATCTGGCTGTGGGATCTCGTTTACACTCTAGTTCTGGCTATCCCATCCGTGTCATTATTATTAAAAAGAGTATGTTAAGCGAAAAGCTATGTAAATAGCCCATCACAGAGAACCTATCTACAAAATTTGAGACTCGAAATCACATTTTTATTTTTCAAGATTGTATGAAAATTTCTGCAATATTTAAAAATTCTCCATACTATCGGGAAAAATAAACATGTGATTTCGGGTCTCAAATTTTGTGGATAGGTTCTCTATAGTGGGCTATTTACATAGTTTTTCGCTTAACATACCCTGTATTGTTTCATCCATTATCCTTACTCATATTACATAAATAGATCTGCGAAAGTAACTCTGTCTGTCTGTCGCGCTTTTATGCCATAACTAGGTAGTAAACCAATTTAAAATTAAATTTGGTAGTACGAGTACTACCAACATTGGTAGGTACGAGTACCTACACATGCGAGATCCTGAAAAAGGACATAGTCTACTTTTTATTGCGACGGAATTTGGAGTCGCGGATATTTACTAGTATGAGTACACAGGAGACGCAATGTGGGTCTACGTTGGCATGAAAAAATGGGGGTTCACAATTAATTTATATGAGGTGAAGGCCTGTAGGGGTCCACCAGAACCAGTTAAATTTTGAAAGGGGTCTATGAGCAAAATCATTTGGGAACCCCTGGTCTAGCCTATTTTTGTTAACACAGCAGCCGTGTGTGGCATAAGTATATGTATGAATGTATGTACATATAATATTAATGTGAATATATTAATTACCATATGATATTAGGTAGGTACAATGGTCAATTCCGGCAGTCACACTTAAACCTAAACGTAAAATTAGTCCTATCTGTCCTTTTCTCTCTCAGCCATTTATGCTAATAACGGAGAGAGATAGACTTGACTAAGATTAGGTTTAGGTTTAAGTCTGACTGCCGGAATCGACCCTACTGTACTATACAATTACTTTCATCCGTTTAAGGAATTGGTTTATTTTTGAATTTAGTGAACCAATTTCATATCATAGCTTTGTGTATAAAGGATGGGTATAATTGGTCGCCTTGTTCCGGTAAAATTTAATAAAAGCTTTCAAAATATGATCGAATTGAAAGGTTTAATTAATTTTGGTCCCAGTTTTCAAAAAGGTAAATGACAAATTGGCGGATATTGGATTCCGAGTTTCAGATGAGTTTAGTCTGAGTACGACGCCTTTCTTTTATCTTCATCATCACTTTCATCATGACTTTTACTTTTAAAATACTATCTCAGTGCTTTCTTACACTCCCTAACTATAATACCTACAGGCCAAAATTCATCTTTGTCAAGTGATTTTCGTAAAAAGTTGGAATTATCGTATGTCCCGTTCCCATGGGAATTTGCTTGCTCAGTGCTTCCTCACACTCCCTTACGAACATACATGCCCGATTTCATTTCCGAACATCAAGCGGTATACGTGAAAATATGAAATTCTTGATTGTCCCATTCTAATGGGAATTTATCGAAATGCATTATCAGTGCTTCATCACATTCCATAACGAACATACTCGTACACGCCATACTTCAGCTTCATAATTATGTAAAGCGGTTTTCGTAAAATGTGGTATTATCTTTTAACCCGTTCCCGAAACGAATAAAATTTAAAAATCCCGCTTTATGTTCGCACATAAAATATGGTTTAACACTGGTTTAACAGTATGATCAGTGTCAAAAATAACGACAATGATTGAACGAATAGTAGCTTTGTAGAGAAATCTTATTCAGTAAACATTTTCTCTTCCCGTCATTACATGCTGACCCATAACGCGTAGAGAAGATAACGTTTTTAACACTTATAGCCATGTATGGCCATGTCCATATATGCCATAAATCTCCGTGATAGCCATGGAGAAGGTATAAAAGAGGAGGTGGGACTATGAACTGAGTCGTGTGGCAATCGTGAGGCCATGACGTCATGATAGGGGCGGTACTTAAGCGCCAGTGCAACGCATTAGCTGTAACCACACGCTTGTGCTCTGAAATGTAACCGTATTAAAATTACAAAGACACTAGCGCTTTTATCAGGGTACTTTTTTTTTACTAAAACGTAGTATAATATTGCCATCTAGTGATGAGTAATTGCACTTGTTAGCATTTTATTAGAATTACATAATATGTACACTGTATAAATGATTGAGTGTAATTTAAATCTTTTCATATTTTGTTATTCATTGTTCAGACTGTTCATCAAAATAAGAATATCAATTTATTTATAACGGAAGTTTTGCTGGACGCTCGTACTGACTCCCTATTGGCGCCATCTTGAGTTGGTGGCGCTATAATAGTTTTCTTCCGGTTGTCAAGATGGCGGGATACGAATGGCGGTAGGGTGGCAGTTCGAGTTGAGGTAGAAATTAATAGAGATCTCGTAAGGATATTTGTATACACTCGGATTGCAATAAATAGTATAAATCACGTAAGTGTTTTATTGGACTGACGTCTACAGTTCAGAAGTGGGATCAATCAAGGTTACTGGATATAACCTTGGTGAAAACTTGCGCCCTATAAAGTTTCAATCATGTCGAGTGAAAACGGAGTAAGTCCAGAGCCATTACGCAAACGAAGGAGAGATGAGTCATGTGAAGGCTCATCTACTGAGGACAGCTACTCACCAGAGCGCCAACGTGGACATCGTTCAAGGTATCGTGAGAGCCGTAGCCGACATAAGAAGGGCAAACGGTCTAGGCACTCAAGAACTCGCCGGCAAAGGTTGTCCAGTCCAAGTCGTCGCAGGCAGAGACACGTGCGGGATAAAAGTAGGCCGCGAACAGGTGCACCAGAAGTTTTAAATTTTTCTAGGACTGATCTAACCACCCCAGCAGTCTCGGAGCCGGTGCCAACACCAGCACCAAATTTATCCAATAGTAGTAGTAATAATAATAGTGAACTTGTAGATTTTGCTGCACAATTTAAAGAATTCATTCAGACTATGAAAACAGGAGGGAATAGCGAACGATTTCCTAATATTAATGTAATACCTGAATATGATCCTGCCCAACGTACACAGACTATTAACACTTGGCTATTAAAAGTAAACGAATGCGCACAAATTTATGGTTGGACAGAACGACAGACAATTCATTACGCTTTACCTAAGCTGACGGGTCTTGCTCAACAATGGTATCAAGGTTTACCTAGTCTCCTGTTCTCATGGTCTGACTGGCAGGAGAAGCTGAAAACGGCTTTTCCGAGTGATGAAAACTATGGGCGATTGTTAACTGAGATGTTGGCCTGCAAAGCGCGTTTTGGAGAGTCATTAGAAGAATATTTTTATAAGAAAATGATTTTGCTTAATCGTTGTAATATATCGGACAAAAATGCTATAGATTGTTTATTGTTTGGTATTGAAGACAGGTCTGTAAGGACAAGCGCAGAAGCTGCCCAATTTACCGAACCTGATAAGTTACTTGTATATTTGAGAAACGTCAAAATTACTAAACCAACTGAAAAGTATAGCACAACTTTGCAAACCAACACTCAGGAGAGTAGACGTCCCAGGTTTCATAGATCTGTACCTATTAATAATGATGATAAGAATAGTACTAAATGCTATAATTGTGGCGAAAATGGTCACCCTTATTTTAAATGTAAACTTCCGATCAAAAGGTGTGACTCGTGTCACAGGGTAGGGCATCTAGTCCAAGATTGTTCTATGCGAAAAGAGAACCACGAGAAAAAGACGGTTTTACGTATTTCATTGAAATCGTATAATGACAGTAAATATTTTAAACCAGCAAAAGTTAATGGTAATAATGTTGAGTGTTATGTGGATTTTGGTAGCGAGGGCACTATAATGCGGGAAACTGATGCTCGTAAATTATCTAATACGTGTATTACGACAGATTTGCCGGTGCTTACAGGATTTGGAGATTCTTTAGTTAGTTGTAGTGGAAAATTAAACGTTACTATCGAAATTGATTCAGCACAAGCGATGGTGGAGGTTCTCATTGTTCCGGATCAATATCTGAAAGTACCACTGTTACTCGGGCAAACGTTTACCGAACAAGAACATATTGTAGCTTATAAAACTAATGATACTTTGAGAATATCGTCACAATCCGTTCAAGTCAAGAAGAGTATACCACTTTATGTATTTGATTCTGTTAATGTGAAAGGCTATACCATTGTAGAGGTGCGATCGGAATCAATATACGATGGTGATTTGTTTATTGAGCCAAGTATGTGCCAACAACCGGGTCGAGAATACGAAATTATACAAAGTGTCATTAACGTGACCGGCGGTCGTGGTCAAGTAGTTGTAAAGGGATTAACTACTGAGGTCTTTAAATTCGATAAAGACGTTCTAATAGTACGCGCATTTCCATTAAAAACTCTACCTCCATCGTCGGAAGAATCGTTAATTAATGTCAATAAAATTGATCGCGTTAGGAGTATACAAGATGACAGTTCCTTGATTGATGAAACACTCGTAAATTTAGATAAAGGCATAGAGGCTGATGATCGTTTAAAATTAATAAATTTGCTAAATGAGTACAGAGATTGCTTTGCGTTTTCAGTCAAGGAACTGGGATGCGTTGAAGGTACGGAAATGAACATCAAACTGAATGATCCAACACCTGTAGTATATAGACCATATCGGTTACCCCACTCTGAGCGAGAGGTAGTTAGGAATATCGTACAAGAGTTGGAAGAATCGGGAGTAGTACAGCAATCATCCTCAGAGTATGCATCACCAATTTTGCTGGTGAAAAAGAAAACTGGAGATTATCGGCTTTGTGTTGATTTTAGGACACTCAACAAACGTACAGTGAAGGAACACTACCCTCTCCCGAGGATAGATGACCAATTAGATAATCTTTCAGGACACAAATTTTATACAACGTTAGATTTGATGTCGGGATATTATCAAATCCCAATGGCCGAAACCTCTAAGTATTTGACAGCTTTTATAACGCCCGATGGGCATTATGAATTCACCAGAATGCCCTTCGGGCTTGTTAATGCCCCATCTACTTTCCAAAAGGCCATCAACAATATTTTAGGTAATGCTAGGTTCAAAGACGCGTTGGCATATATGGATGACGTAAACATTCCCTCGAAAACCGTTGAGGAAGGTTTTACGAAATTAAAAGAAGTATTGAATTTATTTCGTTCTTCGGGCCTAACGTTGAATCTCAAAAAATGTTACTTTTTGATGCGTTCGATTAATTACCTAGGATTTGAAATAAGTGAGGCAGGTATAAGGCCTGGAGAGAGTAAGATAGAAGCAGTCGAAAAGTTTCCCCGACCTACTGACCAGCACAAGGTGAGGCAATTTGTTGGATTAGCCAGCTTCTTTCGCCGTTTCGTCAAAGGGTTTTCGACAATTGCAAGACCTTTAACCCAACTTTTGAGGAAGGATGCTCACTGGTCCTGGGGAGAGGCAGAAGAGAATGCGTTTGCTACTTTAAAAGGCGAACTAGTTAAACGCCCAATATTATCTTTTTACGATCCTTTATACGAAACGCAAGTTCATACTGATGCCTCAAAATATGGCATAGCGGGCATACTTCTTCAAAGACGGGATAAAAACTCACTATTCAGTGCAGTAGCCTACTTTAGTAGACAAACTTCGCCAGAAGAGGGTAAATTCACATCGTACGATTTAGAAACCCTAGCGGTGGTGTGTTCGGTTCAGCGTTTTCGAGTGTACTTATTAGGTTTCCGTTTACTATAGTTACAGATTGTAACTCGCTTCGAGCGACTTTTGACAAAAAAGATATGTTGCCTCGGGTGGCACGCTGGTGGAGCGTGCTTCAAGAATATGATTTTAATATTGTCTATAAGCCGGGCCTGACCATGTCACATGTGGATGCGTTAAGTCGTAATCCTCCAAATGCTGGATCAACTCAGGTTCTTGAAGTACGAAACATAGATTGTAGTTGGATACATACGGTACAGACCAGCGATTCCGAACTTCAGCGGATAGTAAATATACTTAATGATCCAGAGAGTAATAACATAATAGAAATCAAAAATAATTACTTAGTAAAAAGAGGATTGTTGTTTAGGAAAACAGAAGAAGGGGATCGCTGGGTTGTACCTAAGGGTGTTAGATGGCAAGTACTAAAGTCTAACCATGATGATATGGGCCATTTCGGGTTCGAAAAGACTTATGACAAAATCAAAAGTAATTATTGGTTCGCGAAGATGAGGCGGTTCATAAAAAAATATGTTGACTCGTGTTTGGAATGTGCTCATGCGAAGGTTCCAGCTGGTAAAAAGGCTGGCGAGTTACACTCAATTCCGAAGGTAGACCGTCCGTTTCACACAATTCATATTGATCACTTGGGTCCATTCGTTCGCAGTAAAAGGAAAAATGCATATTTACTGTTAATAATAGATGCATTTACAAAATATATCGTATTAACGCCGGTAAAGAGCACTAAAGCTGTTCATTCGATTAGGGCTATCAAGCGTTATTTTCATACATTTGACGTTCCAAAACGGGTCATATCGGATAGGGGAACATCATTCACGGCTAAAAGTTTTGAGAAATACTTGCATTCTCGAGGGGTCAAGCATATATTGAACGCAACTGCGACACCACGTGCCAACGGTCAGGTTGAACGGTACAACCGAACGGTTTTATCTTCTCTGACGGCTGCCACTCAAGGTAAATCGGAACGAGTTTGGGATGAGTATGTTGATGAGATACAATGGGGGCTAAATAATACGCTCAACAAAGGAATCGGAAAAACGCCTTCGCAAGCTCTTTTTGGTTTTCAATTAAATGGTATATCTAATTCGGTATTGCAATCACATATTGAAAGTGATGAATTTGAAAACGCTACAGACGAGGAGCCAGTAATAGAGGGTACTAGCAAAACATTGGAAGATATTCGTAAAGAAGTTTCGGAACACGTTAAAATAAACCAGGATAAACAAAAGTTGGCCTTTGATAAAAGTAGAAAGCAGATAACGTTTCAGGTCGGAGATTTAGTTAGGATAGAAAGGGACATACCAGCAAGCGGACAAAGCAGAAAACTGGTACCTAAACTTCGAGGCCCTTATCGTATTGTTGAGGTACTAGAAAATGATAGATATGTTATTGAAGATACCCCCCTTTCTCGTAGAGGCAATAGACCGTTTAGCGGTATTTTCTCAGTCGACAAAATCCACCGGTGGATGGTATTTGATAGAAGTAATGACATTGATTCTAGTAGTGATAGTGATGAGTCGTAACTTTTGATGGAAAATGCATTAAACAGAGATTGTGTGTATCAGGACTCGTTAGAGAATAACTATGTTCTTTTATACAGAAGTATTATAAGTATTGTAATTTATAGACTGAATATTATTATGATTTGCTATTGACAAGTAGGTATAAGTAAGATTGTTTATAAGTAAGATTGGAGTTAAGTAATGTATAACTTTACAGTCAACTGTAATTGTGTAGAGCCAGTTCATGCCAGTGACTCAAGTATTATAGAGTAGTTCATAAGATAGTATTAAAACATGTCGGAGGTTTTAGTACTATATTTTGATAGATTAATAGTCAATATTGGAAACATGAATGGGGTTCCAATATTGTAACTGTATTATCAATGAAAATGCTGGAGACATGTCGGGTGCTCCAACACTACATATAAAGTAGTTCATGAGACAGTATTGGAAACGTGTTTGGGGTTCCAGTATTGTAATTAATGATTACGTCAGTATTGGAGACATGAATGGGGCTTCAATACCACAGTCAAAAATAGTGAGTTTCTAGTTAGTTCAAGTATCAAGTAAAGTTGTTAAATTAGCTTTTATAATGTACCTTAATTTAATACCAAATTAATATGTTGTTCATAAATAATACTTTATGTTTCATAAATAATACTTTATTGTTTATAAAAATGTTTGTAAATTTATGTTGTGTACGTTATGTTATCCATAATTTCATCGGGACGATAAAAAAATCAGGAAAGGCCGACTGTTAGCATTTTATTAGAATTACATAATATGTACACTGTATAAATGATTGAGTGTAATTTAAATCTTTTCATATTTTGTTATTCATTGTTCAGACTGTTCATCAAAATAAGAATATCAATTTATTTATAACGGAAGTTTTGCTGGACGCTCGTACTGACTCCCTATTGGCGCCATCTTGAGTTGGTGGCGCTATAATAGTTTTCTTCCGGTTGTCAAGATGGCGGGATACGAATGGCGGTAGGGTGGCAGTTCGAGTTGAGGTAGAAATTAATAGAGATCTCGTAAGGATATTTGTATACACTCGGATTGCAATAAATAGTATAAATCACGTAAGTGTTTTATTGGACTGACGTCTACACACTAGTAAAACAATCTTGAACCATATTGATAATGAGCAAGCAGTTTGACTAGTCACTACAAGGTGGTTTCTATGTAAATGGGCAGGGCTATAGTGTTCAATGCTTCCCTCGTCCCATACTTCACCCCCTCTCCGTGGCACACTATTTCTGATGAAAATATACTTAGCCGCTACTCCTCTTTTATTTCTTCTCCATGATGCTAGCCATACCTATCTACAGTATGAGGCGATGGATGGCATTGTAAATTTTAAAAACCTTAAGCGGACGCCCACGACTTCGTCTGTGTAAAGGGGAATTTTGTATCAGCTGTGCACCCGTACGAAGCCAGGCTAGTAATAGCCTATGTTACTCAGTGATAATCTAGCTTTCTAACAGCAAAAAAAGTTAAATCTGTCCAGTATAGAGTTTTTAAGTTCATTCGTTACATACTTACAAATCTTTGCTCTTTATACTTAATCATATATTTTTAATTTTATTATACTCATGTAAGTAAGTATAAATAAATAAATATTCACATACTACACAGCACATTAACCTAGTCCCACAGTAAGATCCCTAAGGTCTTGTGTCGTGGGTACTTAGCAACGGTATATAAATACATAGATAAGTATATAAACATCCATGACTCGGAAGTATATTAATATTGTGTAGCTGTAAGTATGCTAACGCATTGGTTTAAGTGCATATGCATTTTTCACTGCTGGGCCTCCCCCTTTCTCACCTCTCCCCTAGTCCACGCCTCTCAGTTCTTTGCCAACCCAGTCCATCGCCAACCCAGTCCATCCTGGCTGTGACGTTTCAAAAATACGTATAAAATATTCTATGTATTTTATATCGTATACCTTGAAGGCATATTGTATGAAAAAGCTGTACATAGTAAAGTTTGCATCAAGTATCGTTTATCCCACTTTACCTTTTACCCCTCGATGATATCAACATATTTGTAGTACCTACTTATTCTTCTTAGATGCCATTTACGAAAATTAATTCAACTGTGTAATAAAGGTATATTGGATTTGCCATTTTCATCTTTATATATTGTTATGTCTGTGAATCGGGAAGACAAGTAAGACGATCGAGAGCTAGTTCACACTGGTTTATTCTTTAAGTAAACGCGGGGTCGCAGCCCTCGCGCCTATATACCTATATAGGTACAAATACCTATATAACATCTCCTACCCTATTCAACAATATTATTTTGAATCTAAAAGTAGCGCTTATAATCGACAATGGGACGGTTTCTTCTTGACCTTTTGCCAGCCTCTGGGTTCAGTTCAGCAGTTTCTGAACTAGAAGCTTCATGAAACTCCTCGCCACTACTCGGCGGTTCGTCCGGGTTGTTGCCCCGTTGCAACTGGTTGTCTAGAACAGGAGTCGCCATCGTTGTTACGCATTCTGCTTGTGGCCTCTCAATACTTCCCTCCGTCGCGATTACTTCCGTATCATCAAAGCGAAGGAAGCGATGTCGGCAGCGGAGGTGGTGATGGCGGCGAGGGTGGCGGATGCGACGGCGGCGACGGCGGCGGTGGCGGCGGCGGCGGCGGCTTTGTTATTGTCGACGATAGTATCGTTTCAGGTAAGAGGTGCAAATGGTCTGTTATCTCTAAGTCCCATTGTTTACTATTATCAGCTGTCCCTTTATAAGGTACTATTTGATTTATGTGTTTTTTTTATACATAATGATGTGATATAGTCTTTCACTAAAGACATTACTTTTCCTATTCGTTTTTCAATGACTCCTTTGTACCAAGAATAAGTATTTTTATTTTGATATTTTTTATATAAAACTAAACTTCCTATCTTAATTACTTGCCTTTTATTAACCGACTTCAAAAAGAGAGGTTATCAATTCGTCTGTATGTTTTTTTTTTTTATTTTTATTTTTATTTTTTTTTTATTTTTTATGTGTGTTACCTCAGAACTCCGTCATTTATGAACCGATTTAAAAAAAAATTTTATAGTTGGTCATGGTATACTTCCAGGTTGGTCCCATATTCACCATATCAGGATCTGATGATGGGATCTTGGAGAAATCGAGGGCAATCCTCGAATATTGTAGGCACATGTAGTCTGTTTTTATACTTTTACTGAGCGTTTTGATCACCTACATATAAAACATAACATCTGATGATGGAATCTCTAAGGAATCTAGGGATATCCTCAAATATAAAAGGCACGAGTAGTCCGTTTTTAGATTTTTATAGAGAATTTTGGTCAGCTACACATAATATAAAGGAAACGAGGGTCTGATGATGGAGCCGCCGAAAAACAGATAGTGGAACTTTTTAGTAACAAAATCCCCCTATGGCAGGGGGGGGGCCTACGTCCAGTAATGGACTGCAATAGGCTTATGAAGATGAAGATAATTGTGTTAAGTCATTAAATTATATGTTGCGTTAAGCCGTGTCCGAAGTGGGGATGGGGCACACATGGGATCCGACATGGGGCACTGGGCAATGCTTATATAGAATATAAAGTAAGTAGTATTAATAAGTACTTAGATATAAGTGGTGGGGGACAAGGGTCACGCATAAACCACCCAGGGATTATGTGACCCTTCATTAAAATTGTAAAAAAAACCTATATTATATAATAAATAAAAATAAAAAAAAGTAAGATGGTTATAGAGGAAGAGGTAGACATGAGAATAACGAGATAATAGGGATGAATGAAAAAATAGTACCTACATATTGCACCGACCCCAAATGATTGGGAGCAGGGCAGGAAGAAGGAGTGTAATTATATGTTGCTTAAATAAGTGTGTACATGGCTGTTGTGCTGCCAAATCTCTTATATTCCTCCGAGGCGTGGTGCATGTACCGTCGCCACATACGCACTCTGGATCGATTCCACCTCAAGTTCCTCCGATCCATCATGAGAATCAGATGGTCCAACCGAGTGCGTAATACCGAAGTATTGCGAAGAGCCAATGTAAGTGCCATTGAGGCCTACTTAATGCGTCGGCAGCTTCGGTGGTGCGGTCATGTGTCTCGTATGGCGGAGGAGAGATTGGCTAAGAGCATCTTCTTTTCTGAACTAGCACAACGACCAGAGTGGCGCAGGACGGTGATAAAGCAAGTACACGAGTTCGAGGAGCAGCGTCAAGCTGACCTTGACGCTAAACGTGGTGAACTAAAGACTCGTCCTCCTGCTGCCATTATCTATAATACAATAATGGCGCACTAACCTGTCCTCTGTGTGCGCGGGCGTTCAGGGCGAAGATTGGCTATGTAAATGTAAGCCATCTCCGAGAGCATGAACGCCAACTTAGTAATATCTAGGAGTAGAAGTGGTCGCCATGACCGAAATTGATCGGAGGTCATCATTATCATCATAATCATCATATTGTCAGACGTAAAGTTTCGAAGCCTAGTCCTTTTTCTCTTTTGTCATGTGGCCTATTTTATATAAAAATTATATAAATCTGACAATATTATGCCCCCTAAACTTCGTACACGGCTTAACGCAATATATATTTGCCCTTTAGTTAAATTTTACTTTAGTAAGC
Source organism: Carposina sasakii (assembly GCA_014607495.2). NCBI lineage: Eukaryota > Metazoa > Arthropoda > Insecta > Lepidoptera > Carposinidae > Carposina > Carposina sasakii. The sequence goes on along the minus strand of CP053156.1, from coordinate 2,850,352 downwards.
TCGAGTTTTGGGAGGAAGTCGGTTTTTCGTTTTAAAAAAATTATTGCTATGTTGTGCTTTAATTGGCGTACACTGTACATTAGATTGAGGATTAGGTTGGATTGGTGACGAAAACAGCGACGATTTAGGATCAAATAAATCCATTCGAGTATTTAACTTTCTACCGAACACCATTTGTGCCGGTGACAACCCTGTGGTGGAATGTATGGAATTTCTGTAGTCCATAAGATATTTTAACAACCTCAACTTACTTTCTTTAGGACGACACTCTGTCAAGGTTGATTTTATACCCTTTTTAATTATCTTGACAAAGCTTTCAGCCTGGCCGTTACTGGCTGGGTGATAGGCTGGCGATGTTAAGTGTGAGATTACATTTAGGTGGCAGAAATGTTTAAACTCTTTAGAACAAAAAGCTGTACCGTTATCACTTACTACAACTCTTGGTAACCCGAACCTAGACATAAATTCGCAAAGTTTTTCTATAACTACAGCGGATGTGGTTGTGTTCATTTCATAAACCTCCATCCATTTAGTATATGCATCAACTATTATATAATACATTCTATTATTGATTGGACCAAGAAAATCCATATGTAATCGATGAAAAGGATGCAGAGGCTTCTGCCACGGAGATACGGGTGCGCGCGCGGGCGAAGGTCGCAACTTTATACATACCTCACATGTACCTATCATTTTCTCTATCGCCTCATATATGCCTGGAAACCAAAATCGAGAACGCGCTTCGGCCTTTGTTTTTACAATTCCTAAATGTGACGAATGTAGGTTGGTCATTACCCTATTACGTAACGATTCAGGAATAATGACCTTATGGCCCCTCATAATGCAACCATTTTCGATAGCTAATTGTGTTTTACACATATGGTAAGGTTTTATTCCTAGATCTGATATTTTATTCGGCCACCCGTTAGTAATATATAATAAAATTAATAATATATAATATAAAGTTCCTAATGCCATTTGGTTTCTTTTTTCAATAAATCATATAATGGGCATAGTATAGTGGATGCGCCATCAACAAAATTCCTGTAATAATTTACTAGGCCTAAAAATGATTGAAGTTGGTTCACATTAGTCGGGATTGGTGCTTCTAAAATCGCTTTTACCTTATCAGGTGACTTTCTTAATCCCGTTTTATCCACTATATAACCCAAGTAATTTATTTCTAGTTTGAAAAAATCACACTTTTCTTGCTGCAAGGTCAACCCTGAACTTAGAAGTCTTTGGAGTACGGCGTGCAGTCTTTCTACATGTTCTTTTTTATCCTTACACGTTATAAGGATATGATCGAGCAGACATATTACGCCGTCCATTCCATAAAGTATACACTCCATGGCACGCTGAAATATCGCTGGCGCGCTTGTTAAGCCAAATACCAAACGAGTATATTTAAAAAGTCCGCGATGTGTATTAATACAAGTTATTTGCTGAGACTCCTTATCTAGTAAAAACTGATTATAAGCCATTGATAAATCTAATTTAGAAAACGTTTCGCCCCCATATAATTTAGAAAACAACTCTTTTATAGTTGGAAGGGGATATTGTTCTATCAACAGTTGCTTATTTATCGTAACAGAATAATCTACGCATATTCTAACCGAGCCATTACGCTTTAAAACGGGTACTATTGGAGACGCATATTCGGCATATTCGACAGGTTGAAGGATACCTAATTTAACTAGTCTATCTAGCTCTGCTCCTACCTTATCACGCAATGCAAACGCAACGGGTCGGGCCTTCATAAAAACCGGTTTTGAGTTATCTTTCAATAACAGCTTTATCCTATATTTATTAAATTCGCCCAATTTTTCTGAAAAGAGATATGGATATTGTCGTTGTAACTGCTCCATTGTAATGTCAGAATAATCACAGTAATTGGAACAAATTGTAACTTAAATAAGGAAATAAAGTCCCTACCAAATAACGGTGGCCCGCCTTCTCGCACTACATACACATCGAGAGGTTGGGTCATGCCTGCATAGGTCACAGCTAAGCGGATAGTGCCTACGCATGTTATTTTCTTGCCAGTATACGTCATTAGTTTTTTTGTTGTAGTAGATAACGGTACCGTTTTAAAATTAGAAATATACATTTTTTCGGAAATAACTGTAACGGCTGAGCCACTGTCAATTTTAAATTTAAATTGCCGCCCGTTAACAATAACACTTTCCACCATAGGTTCGCCTCGTAATGAACGGATATTAAATAACTCACCGTCGTCGTCGCCGCTTTCGTCGTCCTTGTTTACGTAATTTATCTTTTTAGTACACATTTTACGTAGATGACCTTTTGTTTTACACTGCTTGCAAACATAATTTGCAAAACGACACTCACTACTTTTGTGATTATTATATCCGCACACTGAAAATTTAAATTTTTCCGAACTACCTCTATTTTTATTACTTTTTACAATTTTAAACAGCTGATCGGTAGACGACATGCCGGGCGAGGCGCCGCTTGCGCCCGCCGCGGCGGCTGCGTCCACTCGAGCGTAACGCACGGTCTCCGCCAGATCCACAGCTTGGGCCAACGTAAGCATACGTAAGCGTCCTGAGCATACAGCTTCTCTCTCTCCAACCCTGCCAGGGTTCACGTAGGGCTTCCTCGACATTGTTAAAACTACAGTGAGCAGTCAACCCGCGAAGTCTCGCTGCCCACTGGGTATGTGTTTCCTCAGGCTGCTGTGTAGCTGCGTAGAATTTCTGTCTTTCGCCAAAACCCAAGCGCTTTGGCGTAAAGTGATTATCTAGCAGTTTCAAAATATCTTCGTATGGTACTTAAGTCGTATGGTAAGTCCTTCGGCAGCGCTAAATCCGCTGCCAACTTGTAGGTACCTTCGGTGAGTGCGCTTAGCAACACGGCTCGTCTCTTCGTTCCTGCTGCGTCGGTGGTGTTTGTTATGTCGTTCGCTATGTACCATTGTCGAAGCCGACTATAGTATGTGCTCCATACATGTACATTGTGGTCGAGCTCGGTTAAAATGCCTAAATTATTGGACATATTAACAATATTTTTTTTACACTCGCGTAAAGAGGGTACTCGTCGCCACTGTTATGTCTGCGAATCGGGAAGACAAGTAAGACCGAGAGCTAGTTTCACACTGGTTTATTCTTTAAGTAAACGCGGGGTCGCAGCCCGCGTGCCTATATCTAGGTACATATATAGGTATAACATATATATTAATAAAATATTGAAAGGCACTTGTACGCATACCCACTCGTACCTCTTGTTCAATGAACGATATCTGTAAATGTTCACATATCAGTTCTCTTATACGCGTTCTCAAGTCCAATTTGGTTCATAATATCAGGCTATCTTTTTTATTACCTACAATTGAATTTTTCACAGATTATGTATTTCTGTTGCCTGTATAAAAATAAATATCTACACTAATATTATAAAGAGGAAAACTTTGTTTGTTTGGTTGTAATGAATAGGCTCAAAAACTACTGGACCGATTTTAAAAATTCTTTCACCGTTAGAATCCTTATAGGACCTGGATGAACATAGGCTATAAGAATTTCCCGATATTCCCACGGGAAGGCGACAAACGGGAATTCTATATTTTTTTACGAAAACCACTATAGATATGAAGCTGAAATCGGGCATATATGTTCATTGGGGAGAGCAAGGGAGGACTAAAAACGGATTTCCCGAAATTCCCACGGGAAGGGGACAAACGGGAATTCATAATTTTTACGAAAACCGCTATACATATTAAGCTGAAATTGGGCATAGATGTTCATTAGGGACTGCAAGTAAGCACTAAGGACGAATTTCCCGAAATTCCCACGGGAAGGGGGCCAACGGGAATTAATTATTTTTTATGAAAACGGTTACACATATGAATCTTAAGTTGGGCATATTTGTTTATTTGGGACCCCGAGGAAGCACTAGGAACGGATTTCACGAAACTCCCACGGGAAGGGGACAAACGGGAATTCATTTTTTTACGACAAGCGCGATACATATGAATTCGAAATTAGACCTGTACGTTCATTAGGGACTGCGAGGGAGCGCTAAGAACGAATTTCCCGAAATTCCCACGGGAAGGGGACTAACGGGAATTCAATTTTTTTACAAAAACCGCTGTACATGTGAAGCTAAAATCGGAGACTGCGGGGAAGCACTAAGAATTGATTTCCCGAAATTCCCACGGGAAGGAACTGTCTGTGCGTTTGTGCACGCTAATCTCAGGAACGGCTTAACCGATTTCGGTGCAGTTTTCAGGAATATATTGTGACAGGTCCCACTTAACATATAGGGTACTTTTTATCCCGGGAAAATGTTTTTATCCCGGATAATTTCGACATTTTTTTTTCTGTAGTCCACGCGGACGGAGTCGCGGGCGTCCACTAGTGAAAAATAAAATGATTATACTTGTATACCTATCTACAACAAACGTACTTTTTGCCAGTACTATAGATAATGGTACAGAACCCTTCCTAACTGATCAACCCACTTTCTCATGCCAAAATATGCAAAATACAGAGTCACTTCCGTCATCACTTCCTGCCTTGTTCCCATTTATTTGGGGTCGGCGCAGTATGTACTTTTCTTCCATTCATCCCTATTGTCCGTCATCTCGTATTTATAATATTATTTAGCACTTATCAGATTTTGCCAGACCATTACCTAGATAAGTATCTAGACAAGTGTTCAGCATTTCAATATTTGCCTGGATGTCACTCACTCCCTTTATTGGAAAAATAAATCAAAATCTGATAAGTACTACTTAGATAATATTATAAATGCCAAGGTGACTCTATTTTTCTCAAATTTAGCACAAAAAGTAACGAATGTTCAAGTGGTTAAGTGGTAGTCAATACTTATAACAAATTCGTATAGCTACTTGTAAGTTACAATAAAAAGCCAGTTCAATTGAAATATGATATCATACAGGTAAATATCCCAAACATGAAAGTAACGAAAATGACTACCTACTTACAAAGGCTTTGAAAAGAAATATCTGCGAAGCTAGAGGGTTCAATTTGCATGGACTATAAATTTTTTATAGTGTAGTAAATTACCATTTTAGCGACAACGTGCTATTCGAGAAGAGGTATTATATTGTATGGTATGTCGTAGATTTTATCAAAGGATATTTTCTACACTTCACTTTAGATACCTGTAAAATTTAAATAAAAATAATAGACAGGGTACAAATTAACGAACGATATTAGTAAAGTTAGTCCTTACTTGTACCTAAACTCAAGCGCGGACAAATAACCTAGTAAAGTGCATCACCGTAATTATTTCATTAACCATAAAGCTTATTATTGTCTTAGTTATTATTCACGTAAAATAATATGCAAAAACCTCAAGGAAGAAACCAAATTTTATCAGAAATATCCTCAAATTGACACCTAATAACCCTAATAATAACGGATGTCTGCGTCGCGTCGTTGACAAAGGGGATTTACACCACATGATGGTTCTGGAAAAATGTAATAAAGTCGACATTTAACAAAATTTAACAAGTAACAAAATTTCTCAGATATACTATGCGAAAAATTTCCTACGATGTAGACTTGATGTTGATTATTTGAGCATACTGAACTGGTGCTAATATACCTACGTACAGATACGATGTATAATTTTTTAAGAAAACCTTTTAACTTTTGCTTTTGCACGGCATGATTAATAAATAATTTATCTATACATATACATACATACAGTATACATGTACTCACGGCCGTGTTCCCAAAATGGAATTGCCATAACTGTATTAGATAAAAAGATACATCTAATATATAAAATTCTCGTGTCACAGTGTTAGTTACCATACTCCTCCGAAACGGCTTGACCGATTCTTATGAAATTTTATATGCACATTCAGTAGGTCTGAGAATCGGCTACTATCTATTTTTCAAACCCGTATATATTATTTTATTATGTGGCATTAAAAATACATAAAACCCTAAATTTTCACCCTTCTATCACCAACCCCTATTTTTTAGTAGTTGTTTTAGTAATTTAATCATTTTTCATCCCGCTCGATACCTAAAATCATACATACATATACATACATATTCTTTGAAGGTCATCCAGGTATACGCGCCGACCTCGACACATCCGGATGACGAGGTGGAGGTTATGTATGAGGACATAAGTACAGCCATACATACCTCTAAAACTCATTTCTGTGTTGTTATGGGGGACTTCAATGCGAAACTGGGCAAGCGGAGTGAGAATGAGTTGAAAGTGGGACAATTTGGATGCGGCGACAGGAACCCCAGGGGCCAAAGGCTGGCCGATTTTCTAGAGATGGAGGGACTCTTTATGTTGAACTCCTTCTTCAAGAAGCCGCCTCATAGGAAATGGACCTGGCTCCATCCCAACAAGCACACGAGGAACAAGATAGACTTCATATTGACCACCGATAGACGGATATTCAATGATGTCTCAGTGATCAACAGGGTGAAAACCGGTAGCGATCACCGAATGGTTCGAGGCACATTGAATATTAATGTCAAACGGGAGAGATCACGACTAGTGAAGTCTACACTCCGACCCTCATCCGTGCACATTCAAAACCCCGAGAGCTTTCAACTCGAGCTGACAAACCGCTTTGCTAGCCTAGAGGATTGCATGGCAGTGGATGATATAAATAACAGGCTGGTAGAAACTGTCCACACGGTGGGGTCTAAATTCTTTAGACCTAACCGTAGAAATAGACCCCAGAAACTAACTGATCATACCCTCAACCTCATGGCGGAAAGGCGCGCAATGTCTCTGCAGTCCTCTGATGACGCTGAAGCATATCGGCAGCTCAATAGACGTATCTCCAAGTCTCTGCGACACGACATCCGCAGCTTTAATACTCGCTGCATTAAGGAGACAATAGAGCGAAACCAAGGCTCCAATGTGTTCGCAAGAGAATTATCTATTGGGCAGAGCCAGTTGACGAAGCTGAAGATAGAGGACGGCAGTGTAGAGTCTACCGTACCAGAGATGCTAAGGGAGATTGAGAGGTTCTTTGGACAGCTATATACCTCGGTCGCTAAACCTGTTAGATTAGGCAAGAGCCAAGCTCACCCGACACTATATTGAAGACATCCCGGATATCAGCCTGTACGAGATTAGGACTGCCCTTAAACAACTCAAAAACAACAAAGCGCCGGGAGACGATGGAATTACATCAGAGCTTCTAAGAGCGGGTGGAACTCCGGTAATGAAGGTCCTCCAGAGACTCTTCAATTCCGTCCTGCTCGAAGGCGTCACCCCAGGAAGCATGGAGCAGAAGTGTGGTGCTGTTCTTTTAAAAAGGCGATAAAGCCTTGCTGAAGAACTATAGATCCATCTCGCTTCTGAGCCATGTCTACAAGTTGATGTACCATAGACCATATCCACACACTACGGCAGATTATACAAAAAATGGAAGAGTATAATCGGCCACTATGCCTAGCGTTCGTGGACTATGAGAAGGCCTTTGATTCGATCGAGACATGGGCAGTGCTGCAGTCTCTCCAGCGGTGCCATATTGACCATCGATATATCGAAGTGCTGAAGTGTTTATATAGCAATGCCACCATGTCGGTACGAGTACAGGAGCGGAGCACTGAGCCGATTTCATTGTAGAGGGGAGTGAGACAAGGAGATGTTATTTCTCCGAAGCTCTTCACCAATGCAGTGGAAGACACCTTTAAGCTTCTCGAATGGAAAGAACTCGGCATCAATATCAATGGCGAATACATCACTCACCTTCGGTTCGCAGACGACATCGTGGTCATGGCAGAATCGCTGAAGGATCTAAGCACAATGCTCGATGGCCTCAATCGAGTCTCCCAACAGGTGGGCCTGAAGATGAACATGGACAAGACGAAGATCATGTCGAACGTCCATGTACCGCCCACTCCTGTACTGGTTGGGAGCTCGATGCTCGAAGTTGTTGACGAGTATGTTTACCTGGGACAGACGGTCAAACTAGGTAGGTCCAACTTTGAGAAGGAGGTAAATCGGCGAATCCAACTCGGCTGGGCAGCGTTCGGGAAACTACGAAGCTTATTTGTGTCCAAGATACCCCAGTCCATAAAGACGAAGGTATTCAACCAGTGCGTGCTGCCGGTGATGACCTACGGTGCCGAGACGTGGTCTCTAACTATGTGCCTCATAAAGAAGTTCAGGATCGCACAGCGAGCGATGGAGAGAGCTATGCTTGAGATCTCTCTGCGTGATCGAATCAGAAATGAGGAGATCTGCAGACGTACAAAGATCACCGACATAGCTCAACAGTCAAGCAAGCTGAAGTGGCAATGGGCAGGGCACATAGCTCGAAGAACTGATGGCCGATGGAGTCGGAAAGTTCTAGAGTGGATACCACGTATCGGCAAGCGCAGCGTGGGAAGGCCACCCGCGAGGTGGGCGGACGACCTGGCCAAGGTTGCGGGCGTCGGTTGGATACAGGCGGCTTCCGACCGGTCGGAGTGGAGGTTGTTGGGGGAGGCCTATGTCCAACAGTGGACTTCTCAGGGCTGTAAATGATGATGATGATGACATACATATAATCACGCCTTTATCCCTTACGGGGGTAATTAATCAATCATCACTTGGTAAGTTATCCCCCCCCGGCGTCTACCGGTGTCATTTCTCACCCAGTAAACAGCACGGAGTAGGGATGAGACTAGGGTTCCCAACCCTCTCGGATTGCCCGGGAGACTCCGGTAATAATGGTTAACCTCCCGACCTCCCGGAGAGCAATAATTTCTCCGGTTTTTCTAAAAATTCATTGCGCATCCGTCGCGCGCAACAACACCGCGTGGGATAAGCACGAACCTTTTTACGTGGCTAACATGATAAAGACAAGCGGAAGACAAAATAATCATATATTTAAAAATTAATTTTGTAATGATTTTTTATCATTACAAAATTTTTATATTTTTATATTTTTTTTCTACACTAGAAATTCCCTAGAAATAATTTATATGGCAAAACAACGTTTGCCGGGTCAGCATAACGGGGACAAGTGGCAAGTTGTTGCCTGAGGGAATGCCCTAATGCTCTAACGACATGCACGGAAGGAGATTCAATTGATGTATGTAAAGCCTCGCATCAGCACAGATGTATCTACCTATTTTTAATATAAGAATAAAAACTTTATGCTTATGCCATTCATTTTTTTTATATTTCTTTGGAATTCGATCTGAAACAATATCTTATTTAAATATATAGGTTATTAATTATTTTGTTGTCAGTTCGGAGTTCGGTTACTTAGCGCTATCTTGTATCTAATTAATTAATGAAACAAATTACGAAACTTTAGTTTAGATAGTGTTAACCACCATCATCAAGATCGCAGAGGCGCGGGGGACGGAGTGCAACCGGGCCCTCGCCGAACACTACCGAGCACTCACGGTTCGGCAGACACAGTTGGCGGATAGCCATTTTATTACTATTGTAATTTTACTTAAAATATATACAATCTCAATCTATCAGCGGCCTTCTTTATTCCACATCAATAATCAGCTCAACAAATGGTCCTTCTCCGAAGAAATACACAGAATGTTTAATTAATTCGGTCGTCGAGCAACGTTTATCGCTGGGCATCTGCAGAGGATTCAATTTATATCATTTTGGCATCAAGAAACCTCGTAGTCTTCAAGCTCATCGGGAACAGTGGTCTTCAATGCTGCTGTAACGACGTTGTTTTCAATAAGACGGATTCCGAAGGAAAATACAGTGAAATACAGTGTGACGCAGTTAACAGTAACGGTGGACTTTGTACCCAAACTACCGTTAGACGACGAACGTGAGTCCGTTCCTTTTTATTTCCTTATTATTTTTCCATCATTTATACATTTACATCCTATTCATCATCCATAAATTTCGTATAAAATTAGGAATAGTGCTAGCTGGGCCTGACGTTGGTACCTCTTCTTTGGCTAGTACTTGTATTTACATCTCAGTTTTATACCAAATTATTCAGAATTATATATCTATAGGTATAAGCTTGATTGATTTTACAAAATTTCTTTAAATAAACAAGCCTTTATTAATATATAGTTAATGATAATAGTAACATTTCGTACTTACATGGTTGTTACATAACTACATACATTGCAAATCATTAACTTATAGCATTTTGGTTACGCAACTAGATTTATCATATTTACTTACAAATAATCAACATATTTACATAGATTTAAGTTATTTTCATAGGTAATATCGCTAATTATAGCTTAACTTAAGTAATTAATAGTGCTAATAAGCATTTTGTCAACGATATTCGCTATTATGTTGCGCGTACCTACACATAGGTTGTATTGCATTCGCAGTCATTAGCGTATTTATCGGCGATTACGAAATATTTCACATCTGTTTTTAGATAAGTAAACTAGTAGTAGTGATTTTATTAGTGCACCTATTTAACGTCTTTATAAAGGCACATGCTAACATTATTTTATTTGCTTACTTAGTTTGTATTCATATTCCTTTTCTAAATTGATACGTACAAACTTTCATCTTAATAGGTAGTACTTATCTAATCTATACACACAATAACTACAAACATAACTTATCTTAATAAATAAGGTAAACTACGTAATATATTAAATAAGGATTCATAATTAAAATGGTCAAGAGCAAAGTAGCAGATCCTAAAAAGCAAATAGCATCTATTAAAGCAAAACTAACGAGTTTTGCTAAGTATTTAGAAATTAATAAAACTTGTGAATCATTAAGTGAGCTCCAGTTGCTAGAATTAGAACGTCGCTTATTGACAATTGAAGCTTTAGAAAGTGAATTTGATGAATTTCAGACGGTGTTAGAAGCAGCTGAGGACGATCCACAGTCGTTGTACAATGATCGAGAGGAATTTCTTAACGAATACTATCACCGAGTAGCTATGGCTCGCCTGCTTTTGGGGCATTCGAGTTATAGAAACCGTCGAAATTCGGATGCAGGTTCGGCGACCGGCTCGGGGTCCAGGGCCGACGGTGACAACCCTCAAAACTACGTCAGATTGCCAAAAATAAATTTGCCAAGCTTCAGCGGGGACTATCAGCACTGGCTTGAATTCCGAGATACGTATATTTCTATTATACACGATAACGCTCGCATTAGTGACATAAACAAATATCATTATCTTCGATCAGCACTCAAGGGCAGTGCAGCCTTGGTAATTCAGAGTCTTGAAGTCACATCGCATAATTATAAATTAGCGTGGCAATTATTATCTCAAAGATACGATAATGAAAAACTTTTGATTAATAATCACTTAAATGCTATATTTAATATTGAACCTGCTCAAAAAGAGTGCAGCCGTTCTATAAGGATGATTATAGATGTGACAAATAAAAATTTATGCTCACTTGCCTCTTTGGGTCAACCAACTCAACATTGGGATACTTTAATTATTTTTATCGTAGCTAAGAAGTTAGATAGCATTACTTATCGTGAGTGGGAAGAATTTCGTAGTTCAATGACCACATATCCAACTCTTAAGAAATTCATAGATTTCCTTAACAACAGAGCTGACTTTTTAGACACGATTCAAAGCAATAGTAATACATACATACATAACGACACACAGACACAACATTTACAATTACAGAAACCAAAAACTTCACAGATAAAAAATACAAAATTAATTACTAACACAAAGGTACCTACCTGTCCTATGTGTAAACAGGCTCATTTTTTATTTAGTTGTCAACAGTTTAGGGACTTGAATGTAACCACACGTTTACAAAAAATAGCAAACTATCAGGTTTGTACGAACTGTTTACGTCCAGGTCACACAGAAAAAACATGCAGACTATCACATTGTAAATATTGCACTCAGAAACATAACACTCTTTTACATTCAGACATAGAAACTGAGCCTCATAATGTCGTTATGAATACAAATACACAGAATTTAGACAGACCTTATGTATTGCTTTCCACAGCCTTGGTGAAAGTGGCAGACGCACAGGGAGGTTTACACTTAGCCAGAGTTCTTCTTGACAATGGCAGTACATCTCATTTCGTCACACAAAACCTCTGTGAGAAGCTGGGTCTGGCAAGATGTAGCACGAACTCCACTGTCACAGGTATTAACAATCAGATGTCCTACAGTGCAGAGTCATGTGATCTAACCATCGAGTCATGTTCGGGGGGCTACAGGGTCGACATTAAATGTTATATCTTGCCGGAAATTGCAAAATCATTACCGTCATCATATCTTCCTTTTGAAAATATAAAAATTCCTTCTGGCCTTCAATTGGCGGATCCATCTTTTAACATTCCGTCTGCTATTGACATTTTAGTAGGCGCTGATGTCTTCTGGGACGTCCTATGTTCTAAAACGGTTGATTTAGGTAGGCAGCACCCTAAACTACAGCAAACCAAATTAGGCTGGTTGATTTCAGGTGCTGTGTTTAACACCACTGAAAAGTCACCTTTCAACACTTGTTTTTTATCACAAAATGACGAACCACAGCTCAATCGTTTCTGGGAACTAGACACTGTTTTGCCAATACACAGTCTATCCGCGGAGGAAAAATTGTGCGAACAAATTTTTTTTCAAACTACCCGACGAAATAAAGATGGACAGTTTATAGTAACCATTCCGCTTAGAGAACCTCCTGATGTTTTAGGTGATTCTTACGTTACGGCTAGATGTCGCTTTCTTTCTCTAGAGCGTCGGTTGAAGCGTGATCCCGTTTTAGGCAAACAATATATGGAATTTATGAATGAGTATTTAAAATTAAATCATATGACAGAAAACACAGGACAGACAGACAATACAGGACATCTACATAACTATTATTTACCACATCATGCGGTGATTAATGAATCAAGCACTACTACAAAAATGCGTACCGTTTTTGATGGATCAGCAGTCACTACTTCAGGAAAATCTTTTAATGAGATTCAGATGGTCGGTCCCGTAGTTCAAGATGACCTTCTGTCAATCTTATTACGGTTCAGACAGCATAGATACGTTGTTACGGGGGACATTGAGAAAATGTATAGGGCTATTCTCGTGGAACCTGCACAGCGTCCATTACAACAAATTATTTTCAGATTTAATTCTTCAGAACCACTTAGAACTTTTTGTCTTAATACTGTAACTTACGGCACAGCATCCGCACCATATTTAGCCACAAAGTGTTTAGTTTCTTTGGCTACTGAATGCACAAGTTCAGACGCAAAAAGGGCTATAATGGCAGACTTTTACGTTGATGATTTTTTGAGTGGAGGTGACTCAATTGAACATGTAAAATTACTATGTGATGAAGTTATTCAGACTTTAAGAACAGCCAAATTTAATTTGCGTAAGTGGCAATCCAATAACTTAGAAATATTACAACATGTTACTAAATTGACCACACACAATAGCGACTTAAATAAAAACACAGAAAAAACATTAAACTTACAGGAAATAGTACCAAGTAAAACACTCGGTTTATGTTGGGATTCATCTTCAGACAATTTTTTGTTTTCTTTACAATTACAAACTACTAAAACTAAAATCACCAAGCGCATAATATTATCATTAATTTCGCAGGTCTTTGATCCGCTTGGTCTTTTGGGTCCTTGTATAGTCGAGGCAAAAATGATCATGCAAAAACTTTGGGTGGATAGATGTAGTTGGGACGAAGAAGTATCTTCAGAAGTAAAAACGAAATTTCTTGACTTTTTACAGGCTCTTCCGACCTTAAATAGTCTTCGCATTCCTCGGTGGGTTTGTACTAGTAATGCAAACATCACGGAAATACATACCTTCACAGACGCGTCCGAACGTGCTTATGGCGCGTGTGTCTACGTCAGAACAGTCGAGACTAATGGTTCAGTCAACGTTATCTTGCTTGTATCAAAAAATAAGGTAGCACCTTTGAAACCAACTACAATACCACGCTTAGAGTTGTGTGGGGCGTTGTTAGGTACAAGACTCTGCGCTAAGGTACGTCGATCCATTACCACAAAAATAGATCAATTCTATTTTTGGTCGGATTCTACTATCGTCCTTGGATGGCTAAAAACATCACCAAGTCTGTTAAAAACGTTTGTCCGCAATAGAGTAGGTGAAATACAGGACAGTACGATCGAATGTCGGTGGAGCTATGTGCCGTCGAAAGAGAACCCTGCCGATTTAGTCTCTCGTGGGGTGAGGGCTGATCACATAAGCGACAGTACTTTGTGGTGGAATGGACCCACCTTCTTACATCACACAACCATTCAGTTTCCTATAACACCAAATATACATACGAAAAAGCTTCCAGAAATCACACACACAATACTACACACAGATACACATTCAAATAACATAATACAACAGACACAATATAATATAATATCTCATTTAATTAATTCAAAATCAAACTTAGTGCGAATTATCAGAATTATTTCATATATTTACAGATTTATACATAACTGCAGAAGCCCCCAAAACAAATATCAAAACGTGCTGTCATTATCAGAATTGAGGACTTCTGAGCTCATGATTTTTCATGTTGCACAGCAAGAAATGTTTTCTGTGGAATACAACATTATAAAATCAGGAAACTCCCTACCCAAAAGGAGTCGATTACTTTCACTATCTCCATTTATCGATACAGATGGTTTGATGCGTGTGGGTGGGCGCCTGAAGAATTCTCATTATAGCTATGATGTAAAACACCCAATCTTGTTGTGTAGCAAACATCATCTAACACTAATCATCTTTCAGAAAATGCATACAAATCTATATCATGCAGGTCCACAATTACTTCTATCACACATCAGACAAACCTATTGGCCTTTGGGTGGGAGAAATCTCGCTAAACGCGTAGTTCATAGCTGCGTTCGTTGTTTTAGATTTAAATCCAAACCAATTCAACCAATAATGGCAGATTTACCTACACACAGAATACATTTAGAATTCCCATTTTTACATACAGGCATTGATTACGCGGGGCCAGTGCTGATAGCAGACCGTAAAGGCAGGGGTTGCAAACTAATAAAATCGTACATATGTATTTTTGTTTGCTTTGCAGTAAAGGCCCTGCACCTTGAGCTCGTCGGTGACCTAACGAAAGAAGCGTTTCTAGCTGCGTTATATAGGTTCATGGCTCGTCGCGGTAAACCTCACACGATTTACTCCGATAATGGAACAACATTTATCGGAGCTAGTAATGAAATCACAAGTTTTATTAATAACTATTCAGACGACATTCAGAACGATTTGCACCATCGCGGAATTAAATTCAAAAATATTCCTCCTTACTCTCCACATTTCGGCGGGCTTTGGGAAGCCGCTGTAAAATCAGTCAAGTTTCACTTGCGCCGTATACTTTCATTGGCACACTTAACCTATGAAGAGATGTCCACATGTCTTGTCCAGATAGAATCTGTTCTTAACTCCAGACCTCTTACTCCTTTGTCACCTGATCCTTCCGATTTCACCTGCCTTACGCCTTCTCATTTCCTTATCGGACGCTCACTATTGTCAGTTCCTCAAGCTGATCTGACTGATGTCAACATAAACCGTCTGCAGCGATTCCAGAGGATAGAGAAGTTGAAGCAACATTTCTGGCAACGATACTCAAATGAATATGTATCTCTTCTCCAGCAGAAACTAAAGTGGCCTTCATCAAATGACGATCTCCAGCTGGGATCCCTTGTGTTGGTAAAAGATAAAACCCAACCACCTCTTCTCTGGCTCTTGGGTCGAATCGTCAAGCTACACACAGGGAAGGATAACATCAACCGTGTTGCTGACATCCGCACGAAGAAGGGAGTTATCCAGAGAGGCTTTAACAACATATGCCCTCTTCCACTCTTATGTTGAAGTTCTTCAACCCGGGCAGCTTGTTAACCACCATCATCAAGATCGCAGAGGCGCGGGGGACGGAGTGCAACCGGGCCCTCGCCGAACACTACCGAGCACTCACGGTTCGGCAGACACAGTTGGCGGATAGCCATTTTATTACTATTGTAATTTTACTTAAAATATATACAATCTCAATCTATCAGCGGCCTTCTTTATTCCACATCAATAATCAGCTCAACAAATGCCTCTGCGATCTTGATGATGGTGGTTAACAGATAGGTACCTATAGGTACATAATAAAATTCAATTTTATGATCGTTTGAAAAAGGTGATTTATTCATTTGTTTTGAGGTAGAGTTCGTATCACCGTATAGATAGTCCCTTTGTAAGATGACGTGGCGTGTTGCTGATTCAAAAAATGTTAATTCCGAAATCAGGCGGACTTTACCAGCACATAGGTACATACATGTATACCGAGATTGGCCCACCACTCATTCTCTGTAACTCCTGTAAGAAAGGATCAACAGTGGCAACCAGAAAATGCAACTAAAGTATAGAAATTCCCCGGGGACGACTTAACAAACGAGTTTAGTATGTATTAAAACTGATGATGATGATCTCCGACCGTATTTCGGCCAAGGCAACCAATCTCTACAGAGATTGGTCAGGTACGCAGGAGATATTATAGTGCACAAGTTTGTGCGCAAACACAGATGCACTCTATTCCGTTACTCTCATAGTCCGATGGGATGGAAAGCCGACACGACCGGAGAGATCAGGCGCAGTACCAACGGTTTTACGTGCTTTCCGAGGCACGAGCTAAGTGACAATTTTGCAACATTAAAGTCTGTACATGAAATAAATTCATTGGTGGGTCTGTACCAATTATTTCGTGACTGGGATCGAACTTTCGCATCCCGCTTGGAAGGTGCATGTCGATGAACGACGATGATAGCAAACATAGTACTTTGCCTATAAAAACTGAGTTGGGTATTAGAATAGACGAGTGTTCTCAAGCTAAGACTGAACGAATTTGCCCTGAAAGAAGTACTTTGCAATCCCTTTTTAACCGATTTCAAAAAAAGGAGAAGGTTCTCAATTCTGTATGTATAATATTTTTACACGTGAAGTACATACACTTACATGTCTAGTCATTATATAGAATGGGTGTGAAATTAGTAAAGATCAAAAAGAATTGCAGAAACAACTTACATGAGCACATGAAGAGATCGTATTCCGACTAAAGTATTACTTAGCTTACCTGCAATAATGCATCAATAATGCAGCTTGTGGTGAGCTGTTGGGAGGTAGCGTTCCCACGGACCTGAATTGCTTTCGGGGAAAAGCTCCATAGCTCATCTCCTTAGTCTCCATCGCATGACATAGTTCTGCGCTCCAATAGTATTTTAATTGATGTTAATATATTTGTCGGAGATCAAGATGTCATATCCTACAGTCGGATCTCCAACGCCATCTATTTTCAATCGTTGAAGTTAGAAACGTCAAGTCGATAGCTATCACTGACTTGAGGACAGCTGTCACTTGGGTAAAGACAAGACAGAGTACTGAGAGGGCGCCACTGTAGATTTACAACGACCACCGGGTCGTTTGAATTGAGCCGGAGGGTATTCTGTTCTTGCTTGTTGCGTCGGTCGAGCGAAGCACGGGTGCTAATCAGCCTCTGTCTGGTACTTACCACGTTTCTACGTTATCCGCTAGAATCCTAGTAATCTTGTGCGTAGATACAGTGAAAGTGTTTGTGATTCCTAATTAAGCTTGTTTACTACACGCCGCATTCTTTATTTCGGATTTTGGAAGATGTCGGACACACCTAACGGCACGCCACTCGACCCATCTACGTCATCAGGCGTGGGATGCAACCCGGATCACCCACATGAAACACGTGCTTCAAATAGTGACTCGAGCGAAGAAAAATGGCGTCTTCTCTTCGAGCAACAAAATCAAAATTTTCTGGCGTTGGTGCAAGCAATAAAACTACCTGCATCTTCGGACTCTATTCGCCTTCCTGATTTCGACCCAGAGAAAAGAGACATCGACGCCCGAGCTTGGATAACGACCGCGGACATGTGTATCACAGATCGACATCGCCATGGATCTTCTCTGATGATCGCGTTAAGCCACGCACTCAAGGGCGAAGCATCATTTTGGCTGTCTTCAATATCGTTTCCTAATATGACGTGGGCCGATTTTAAGGAGCTTTTCGTAGCAAGGTATGACTGTCCTGAAACTGCTGCTTCCTTTCTCATCAGTATGCACGACAAGAAACCGAGAGATAACGAGTGCCTGGCCTCATACGCCGCTATCCTCATAACATCCTTAATGGCAAGGTGGAATGGACTGACTACAGAACAGATAGCAATAGCCACTGTCTTAGCTCATATTTTAAAACAAGAGCCACGTGTTCAGAGGATTGCTATAACGACTGACATCAAGACGCGTAACCATTTACAAAAGGAACTGAAGGCTGTCTCGTTCCTGAAGAGAAGTTATTCATCAAGTATTTATCGTGATGGACCCGACCTAAAAAGAAACCGACCTAATGGATCTGCTGTGACCATCAAGTGTTTTAATTATGGACAACTAGGCCACAAATCTCTTCAATCTCGCAACAAAGCCAATTCGAAGAAGCAAGATGACCGGTCCAAACACAGGTCCTTTCACGGGGACCATAACTCGACCAACCAACCTACAGGGAGAACCGATCGCATTACCTGCTTCAACTGCCGGGAACAAGGCCACCGAATCCGACTGCCCGAAGAGGAAAATCAAGGAGGGGAACAACGGTACCGGCGGCGGCACTGGAACTGGTCCAGCTAAGGAAAAGCGAGTAGACGTGTGCATTGTGAATGCGCCTTCGGGTTCTCTGCGTCACTCTGGTGAGTCATTCCCATTTACTTACGACTCAGGTTCAGAGTGTTCCTTAGTTAAAGAATCGATTGCTTTGAAATTTAGTGGTAAGCGAATTTATGACAATGTTTCTTTGACTGGTATAGGACAAACTTCTATAGCCTCGTACATGCTCTAGGCGATCTCGTGAACAAGTACGTTGTAGTGTACATGGATGACGTGCTAGTTGTGGCCAGTAACATCGACGAAGCTTTCGATAGACTAAAGGTAGTATTAGAAGTTCTTTCTGGGAAGGGATTTTCGTTAAATCCTAAAAAGTGCTCATTCCTGATAGAAAAAATAGAGTACCTAGGCTTCGAGGTGCGCCGAGGTCAAATTCGTCTGAATCCACGAAAGATAGTTGCACTTACCGCTTTACCACCGACCGGCGCTCTTAATAATCAAGGTAGATTTTATGATTTTCATTTTGATTCGGGTGCTGAGTGTTCACTAATAAAAGAAAGCGTTGCATCAAGTTTCAATGGTAAAAGAATTGCTAAAACTATCTCTCTAACGGGAATTGGTCAAACCAGTGTATTCAGCACCCAGCAAATACTGTGTAATGTTGAAATTAATGATTATTGTTTAGAACTTTTATTACATGTTTTACCCGATGTGTATATGCGTAGTGATATTATGCTAGGTCGTGAAATATTGAGTCAAGGCTTCGTTATTAACTTGTCAACAAATAATTTTAGCATTTCAAAACAAAATAATTTGACAGTTTTAAATTGTGACGTTTTAACCGATTCTAGTATCAGTAACGACTTTAGTAATGTTGACACAGATATACCCTCTTGTAAAAAGTCAGATCTTTTAACTATTTTAGGTGAATATTCCAGTTATTTTACAACAGGTTTGCCAAAAACTCGTGTAACTACAGGTGAACTCGAAATTCGATTAATTGATCCGAAGTATAGAGGTCCTTTTAGGGTATCGGAGGTACTTGAAGGTAATCGTTATGTTCTTAAAGCCCTTAATTCCAATAGAACCTATAAGTACGCACATGACAGACTTAGGCGAATGCCTGCGAATGACATTACCAATGACACGCTGACATGTGACCGTGATGATAATCTGTGCGAACTTGACGGGGATGGACCGTCATGTTCTAATTAATGTTGAGTTGACTGATTGAGAGTGGTTTACGGATACCGGATAGAGGTATTCAAGAGTCACTGGATGGAAGTGACTAGACTGGTATACGGAAGCTGGATGGAAGTTTCCAAGAGTCACTGGATGGAAGTGACTAGACTGGTTTACGGAAGCTGGATGGAAGTTTCCAAGAGTTGCTAGATTGAGGCAACTAGACTTACTTGACTGACGTTACTCTATATGGATTGTGTATACTGTAGCCTAGTTTTGGAATTATTTACCTTGTGTGTGACGATTATAGTCGATTTCTTTGTTTAATAGTATGCAAGTAAATTTGTAACAATTTGGTATAGTAAAATGATTTTCAATTTTGATTGATGATATTGGTTCGTTTGAAATAAAGGTTTAGTAACGTTTAAATGAAGTTTTTACTGTCCCAATGGTCAGAAAGACCGAGCGTGATACATGTTACTTTGCAAAATCCTCTTTCTTTCCAGAAATCCCACGCGAGGACGCGTGAGTTGTCAAAATGGCCGTGTCGGAGATCAAGATGTCATATCCTACAGTCGGATCTCCAACGCCATCTATTTTCAATCGTTTAAGTTAGAAACGTCAAGTCGACAGCTATCACTGACTTGAGGACAGCTGTCACTTGGGTAAAGACAAGACAGAGTACTGAGAGGGCGCCACTGTAGATTTACAACGACCACCGGGTCGTTTGAATTGAGCCGGAGGGTATTCTGTTCTTGCTTGTTGCGTCGGTCGAGCGAAGCACGGGTGCTAATCAGCCTCTGTCTGGTACTTACCACGTTTCTACGTTATCCGCTAGAATCCTATAAATCTTGTGCGTAGATACAGTGAAAGTGTTTGTGATTCCTAATTAAGCTTGTTTACTACACGCCGCATTCTTTATTTCGGATTTTGGAAGATGTCGGACACACCTAACGGCACGCCACTCGACCCATCTACGTCATATTAATATTAATATATTAATATTAATATATTAATATTATTAATTATATATATTAATATTATTAATATTCACATACAGCCATTGTCTTTAGTAAATGATTTCTGAATTTATGATGGATAAAATGATGATGATGAATGGAAACGTCGGAAAAATCCTCAAGAACAAGTGTAAAGTTAGTCAAAATGAAAAATTATTGCAGAAACAACTTACATGCGCCCATGAAGAGATCGTAATTCGGCTAAAGTTTTACTCGGCTTACCTGCGTATAAAACCATGCACACGCACTAGATTCACATCACAAGTAATCAAAATATAACTTATCTACCAGAAAACATCACTTTACGGACACATGCAAGCCATTTACAAATAATTTTTGATTTTCACAAGAAAATTACACCTGCACCCTTCTAGCTTTTCCCGCCGAAATCCTAGTCTTTACACATGGCAAAGACCATCGCCGGGGGTATCATTGGTGCGGTCGGCGATGGTATCCGCCATGTGCATCCTACACCATATTAAAGTTCTCATAAAAGGGCAACTACATCTTGGCTGCGGTCCGATGTACGCCTCTCAAGGGACTGGGACTCTAGTCCCGAGAATTACAAAAGAGATACAACAATAATAATGCAAATGTACATGAACAGCGATTTTATTACTTAATTATTTTTTCAAAATATCCTTAAGACTTACTAATACAGGATGATTTTTGGTCGTCAACGTTCCCGAAAACTACGGAATCTCCTCATCATCACGATCATTTTTCTCCATGGAAGCATCCTGGGAAGTGTCTGGTTTCCAAAATATTAGGGTCCAAAGTTGAGTAAATAGACTGCGTTTTTCCGCATAAATGCACATAGACGCGCGTAGCAGGATTTTTTCACGAAAAATAATTAATATCTGTCTATAAAAAAAACTAACATAAACACTAGACACTATAAATTTCGTACGATCAAGGAATTTAAATTTAAAAAAAAAAAAAAAAAAAATTTTTTCCCAGCATTTTTTTTGGCATAAACTTACTTTATTTCATGTATAGAATACGTACCCTTCGTTAAAGGTGGCCACAAAAAAACATCCTGTATATCGAAATGATAGTTTCTATCTGCACCTATATTTACAACACGTACGTATACATTAGTATTCAAAAGTAGGTAGTATGAGATAAATAATCACGATATGTAGGTATTACCTAGGTAAGTACTCCAAAACTGGGAAATACCGCTTTCCGTCAGACTCGATGGATTCTTTTGCGTATTTGAGTGGTTTAGAATTCGGGTTAGGTGGTTAACATTTACAATTTCGAAATGGTAAATTGTTGTAGTTTTTGCGAAGACACTGCTTCATGATATTGATTTACTTGTAATTTCGAACATGAGTGTTCTGGTACGAGTGTCAGTGGTGGGTGTAGGGCCCGATGGTGGGCGATGTTATGGGTAATCCAGGCGAAAATCCTGTATTTTCCGCTCTTCTAAATCGCAGGTTGTTGTCAAATCGAGAAACATTATAATTTTTTAGAGTGTTAATGTAACATATGGGTTATGAAAATAACCTACATTCCTAAGAATGAGTCATAAAGATAGAAACATATCAACATATCAACTAGGTTAATTAGACCGACTTAAAGTTGCTAAAAATGTGCGTGATCACAGGTTCTGGAGAACTTCATAATTTATGATAAAAACAAACACTACACCTGGAATCAGTTACCAAGTCCTCTGATATAGGCGCCAGTCTTCATCACTTCTAATGTGTGAAATAGTGACACTTAAAATAGTGTTCATTAACTTTATTTAGTTCAATGAATAACAGGAGCTCGTTATTGGCACAGTGTTCAGTTGAAATGAGTGCGCACAGACAAAGCGCGCACGGGCGGAGTGATCGCGCCCCTGAATGCGCTGCAGTGCGCGCGGCGAGTGGACGCGCATGATGAGCAGGTTGGTGCCCGTTGTAGGCGACTCACACTAGTACTGGAGGTGCCTCGACGAGTTAGGCCTCCGTAGGCGCCTATCATCTCTGCGGAAAAAACAAATGCGGTCTTATTACATAACAACGTTATTTTAGTATACTTGGACTTTCAGTCTGAAAAGTCTCACCTTTGCTTTTACGTGAAATTGGGATCATACTGGTTTTGTTTATCATGAGCAAGATTAATGGGGTAAATCATGGAGCAGAGTACGAAAAGGAGGTTGCCAACTTAAATCAATACAAAATAACATACCTATATTATTGTTCCAAGGGTGACGTGAGAAAAAGAAGATAGATAAATAATAGGCAAACGGAAAACTAGTGCGGAACCAGTGATCCATACAGAGCCCCGCAAGTAAATGGGACTTCTTCTAATTCTATCATAATCCAGTTTTGACATTATATGATGTCATCATGATCATCTATAGGTACATGTAATAACAATGTAACGGATCGCTGTCTGTACATGGAAGATATATGAGAAAAAATATTATAGGAGACCTTTATCAACGCAATAGTACCCAAAACAATGATTTTTGGAACTTTTATTTGTTTGTTAATTTGTCTGTTTGTCTGTGCGTTTGTGCACGCTAAGCTCAGAAACGGCTGAACCGATTTCGACGCAGTATTCAGGAATATATTGTGACAGGTCCCACTTAACATATAGGCTACTTGTTATCAAGGGAAAATGTTTTTATCCCGGATAATTTCGACATTTTGTATTTTCTAAAGTTAACGCGGACGGAGTCGCGGGCGTCCACTAGTTCGAAATATGATAGATAGATAGTTCGAAATATCAAAGACAGTCGCATAGGCCGGAAAACAAATTATTACAGCTCCTTTAAATATTCGTTTTAAGGGGAGAAGACTTTAGCCACGGTTACCGAAATGAAAAGATGCTAACGTCATTTGCGTCACGCAAGTAGACCAATGTGCTAATAATGCTTCCAAAAATGGACCAAACTATGAAACTATCACAAATTGAAGCTAACTCCATACATCATGATGCCCGTACCACTTTAGGTACCTACTAGTTATCCTAAGAATGTATTTAAACATCTCCAAAATATCAACCAAACAGAAATAAAACCGAAAATCTTTTAAATAAATATAGATTATACAACATCAAAGTTGCTTCATGCAATTTTGAATCCTTTTAACTAGACTATATTATTTTAGGGGGATTTAGGGGAATCGCCTCTTAACCCTTAGCGTCGATCTTTGAATTTTTTCTAAGAAACTCAACCAACTTGTATGGATGAGCAACGATCTCAAGAAAATGCTTGTACTCGTATGAGTTAGTTAGGTCGGTAAGTTAACAATATCTTATAGGAGATTTATTTGTGAGCTCAAAGCTTACGGAATCTGGGGATTTTGTTTGGCCGACGCAAAGTGACCTTTTCTCGGCTTAAGAGCAAAAGCCAAGGGTGCTGTCAATATCTAGAGCAGTGGTTCCCAAAGTGGTCCAGGTGGACCCCCAGGGGTCCACAGGAGACTCGATGGGGGTCTACGTTGGTGTGAAAAAATGGGGCTTTACCATTAATTTGTATGTGGTGTAGGCCTGTAGGGGGTCCACGGGAACTAGTTAACTTTTGAAAGGGGTCTATGAGAAAAAAAGTTTGGGAATCCCTGATCTAGAGTATTATGTTCCGTCCGGACTAGAGATGGAAACGTCGATGTAAAGTTTATTTTTTACCCAGTGTGGAAGAAAATAAGGATAAATCTCAACATGGTTTAAACCATGGGGTCCAAGAGCACATATCCTTTTCAAGGAAATTTGAAAATAATAAAAATAAAATAAAAGGTTGATCGACAATGACCAGAGGGCTGGTTAATTTTTCGGACAGCGATCGCGAAACGCTATCCAGCGGGGCTACGCTGCCAGCCTTTTCGGTACACTGCCAACGGTGGAGGACTTGCAAGCAGTTTTCTATTTGTAAATTCCATTTTATTTTGTAGCTCTAATATGAGTACGTAGGTAGTATTCAAACAAAGTGTATGTAGATGCCCCTTGCAATGCCAAGTGCTTGAATAAGTGATTTCACATTTTTTTCTGCCACCAGATGGCGCTTTATGGACGGCAGTCTATAGAGCTAACTGTCAAGCCCCTACTGAAAATTATATTTTCAGTGATATTTTATATATTAGATTGAGTCCTGAAAAAGGTTTCCAAACTAAGTCAAAAATTAAGTCAATTTTCATATGCACTTTACCAAGTAAGTAAGAGAGTAGATTGGTCAGCAGTCCTTATGTCATACCATGGTTATGTAGCATCTGCTCTTAGATATGGTATCATATTTAGGGGCAACTCAACAAATAAGGATAAGGTGTTCAAGTCGCAGAAACGATGTATCAGGGCTATATGCAATCTAAAACAAACAGATAGTTGCAAACAACACTTTATAAATCCCTTCCTTATACATATGTGGGATATTTTCAGATAAAAAAATAAACTTTTTTACGGTAATAACTTCTTCTTTTTATTTTTCTTCTTAAAAAATAACGTCTTACAACTTTTGGCTCCTTCGTTCTATCCCTCTCTCTATCTCACTCACTCCTCATTCATCTCTTTCACTCTATGGTAGCGTTCATCGTTTCTTATACAATTTTATTTCTAAAGACGCGTTCAAATTATTTAGTATAGCAGCCGCCCACGACTTCGTCCGCGTGAGGGGGCGTTGTACCCGTGCGAAGCCGGGCAGGTTGTTGTATAGACTGTAGCCTTCCTTGGTAAATGGGCTATCTAACACTGAAAGAATTTTTCAAATCAGACCAGTAGTTCCTGAGATTAGCGCGTTCAAACAAACAAACAAACAAACTCTTCAGCTTTATAATATTATTAGTATAGATTAGTAATTAGTTAGTATTTTTTTTTCCACAGCTCGGCCATTCTGGTCTATGGTCTGACCTCAGACCAATTAAGTATAACTTACAATTAAATTAATTCTGTTACATAACTAATTATAACTTTAAAACAAAATATCTATAATAAAAAATAATATTACCCCAGTGTTTGCAACTCCTTACTGTTATTTAAGAAAACCTTAATTATTAAAAAAAAATTAAATCATGGCCATCTCTTCATGTAGTCCACACCTGTAGTAGTCTTTTTCGGTCCCTCCTTGCTGTTATCCACCTTCTGCACTTCATATCTGTCTCTTCCAAGCTCTTTCACTATAGTATAAGGTCCAAAAAATTTAGGCTTTAATTTTAAGTTACTTCCAAACTGTGTTCTCTTAATAGCTACTAGATCTCCTTTCTTATAGATCTGACCTTCCTTTCTTCCTCTATTAAAAGTTTTCCTATTCTCTTCCTGTACTCTCAAAATTTGTAGTTTAGCTTCTCTTCTTAATTCATCTCTCTTCTCTGTAAATTCTTTCCTATTCTCCTCTTCTAATAATTCTACAATTTTTAAATCTTCTTTTAACTTAAGCTTGGTTCCTATTAACAATTCAAAAGGTGAAGTATTAATTGATCTCTGATAAGTGCCATTAATAACTCGTTGTACTTTACTAACATGCTTGTACCACTGTGATGGTTCCTCTACACATAGCTTTGTTAAAACAGAAATTATGATCTGGTTCATCCTCTCTGCTTGTCCATTTCCACGTGGAATTCCTGTCGTTATACTAAGGTGTACAATATCTTCCTCTTGACAATATTCTTCAAACTCTTTTCCTGTGAATGCTGTTCCTCTATCGGTTACAATACGCTTTGGGTTACCATAGTCTTGTTGATGCAACTTTAACTTATCAACTGTCTCTTTAGAGGTCAAAGTTTTGACAGGATAAATCCAAACGAATTTTGTGTAAGCATCTACAACCGTTAAAATATAGTTATACATCTTTCGAGTTGATTCTAAAGGTCCTACATGATCACAATGTAATGTCCTTAATGGGAGTTCTCCTTTATCTATTGTGTTCAAAAATCCTTCTTGTTTTCCTGCTTTTCTAGTTGACAATATGCATGGTACACAAGTAGATATAACTTTTTCAATCTTATTATCCAAACTGTTTATGTAATAATCATTTTCTAAAATATCTTTGATCTTCTTTTTTCCAAAATGTCCTAATCCATGTGCTCTTCTAATAATCTCAATATCCATCATTTCTGGTATAACTAATTTTTTCTCTATTCCTTTATACAATATGTCATTATCTAAACAATAGTCTTCATATGTTGTTTTCTTCAACAATTCTTTAATCACTTTTACACCTTCATCATCTTCTTGTGACTTCTTAATTCTTGCATGGAGTTCAGTATTAATAATGAATACATTTCTACTAAGTGAGTCGACATGCTGCATCTTATCACTTGTTCTATGAACTACTGTATAATCAAAATCTTGTAAGTACATAATCCAACGGGCTACTTTTGCAGATACTTCTTTCTTTGTCAATGTCTTCTGGAAAGCTTCACAATCTGTTACTATAACAAAAGGTCTTCCTAATAAGTATTTTCTAAACTTTTTTACTCCTTCTATGACTGCTAATGCTTCTAATTCATAACTACTACAATTTTGCTGCACTTCACTAGTTTTTCTACTCATATAATGGATAGGATGCATTCTTCCATCTATAGGGTCTTTTTGCATTAAAATTGCTGCCAATCCAAATTTGCATGCGTCGGTATGCAGTTCTGTCTCCAATTGTATGTCAAATATTTTTAAAACAGGATCACTACATAATATATCTTTCAATTTTTCAAAAGCTGCTCTTTGTTCTTCTCCAAAATAAAAGTTATTATTCTTTACTATGTCACTTAACGGCTTGGCTATGATAGCATAGTCTCTTATAAACTTTCTGAAGTATGAAGTTAATCCAATAAAACTGTGAACACTTTTTACATTAGTTGGTGTTGGAAAATTTCTCACGGCTTTTGTTTTCTCAAAAGAGGGTTTCACTGATCCATTTGACACTGCATATCCTAAATATTCCACCGACCGTTGTAGCAACTGAGCTTTTTTCCAATTAATCTCAAGACCGTTCTCTGCTGCAACATTCAGTACTTGTTTTAGTCTTTCAAATGCTTGCTGTTCATCTTCAGCTAAAATAATCACATCGTCAATAAACACTAACACAATTTCTCTCAATATCAAATCTCTAAATATTATGTTAATATATCTTGTAAAATATTTTGGGCAAATGGAGAGTCCAAATGGTGCACATAAAAATTCATACTGTCCTTCAGGGTTATTAGTAACAAATGCAGTATATTTTATTGAATCTTCGTGAATAGGCAAATGAAAAAATCCATTCTTGAGATCTAATGTGCTGAACACACGTGCTTTACTTAACTTGTCAATATGATCATCAATCACTGGAAGTGGATACTCATCTTTTATCATCTTCTGGTTAATCTTTCTGTAATCAACTCATACTCTTGTAGATCCATCCTTCTTTTTAACTAAAACCAACGGACTTGCATATTCGGAATAACTAGGACGAATAACACCATTAGATAACCACTCACTAATCTGCTTCTTCACAATTTCTTCTTCTACCAAAGCTAATCTACGAGATCTCTGGGTAACAGGTATGTCATCTTTTAACACTATCTTCATTTTAATTGGTGCTACTTTCTCTTTAATTGGCTTATAGTTATCTATCAACTCTTGAATGTGGGGCTTTTCACTGTTATAATCTTCATAAGAAAACAAACTCTGCAAGTATGAACCATCACAAAATTGAGGCCGTATTTCAACATTACCTTTATTAATCATAACAACTGTGCCTACTAAAAAAGGTTGGCCCAATATAACCAAGTAAGGAATTACACCTGTGGGTACTACATGGAAAAAAACATTATAACAGTAATCATCAATAGTTAAATTAATGCAAAACTTACCAATAGATCGCACTTTACAAGAACCTAAACCAGTAAAAATTACAAAATCTTGTTCATAACCAACTTTTAAAGTTTCGAAAAAATCTAGAGACATTAAGTTCACATCACTACCCGTATCTAATAAACAGTTTACAGAAAAGTTCTTAATTTTAGCCATTTTCACAGATTTATTTGCAAAATTATTATTGTTTTTCAACATATTTCTATCTTGTTGACATTGAACAGGATTGAATGAACTTACCGGTGACATTTGTTTGCTCACCGACTCATTCGGTCGCTCACTACGTGACATTTGTTCGTTCACCGACTCATTCGTTCGCTCACTGCAACTAACTTCACTGTTGCTCGCTACGCCCTCTGACGATTTATCAAAAACGAACATTGACTTGGGTGGAATCTTGTTGTTTACAAACCGTTCTGAATGCTTTACTTCTTGAATATTTCTTGATCTGCACTCTGTTCCAATATGACCGTATGCATTACAGCGAAAACACTTTATTCCGTCCTTACAATAGCTTGCTACATGGCCTTTTCCTCCGCATTTAAAACAGCGACGCTCTTCATAACTTGTTCTAGGTTTGGTATTAACTTCTCTCAGGGTACTGTCCTGCTGCGTATTTCGCCGGATTTTCTGTTTCATGGCCTCGTATATAGTGAGTTTCTCTTTCAGCACACTAAAGGTCGCAGCTCCATAAAGATTCATTTTATTTACTTCGTTGTCTGGTATGCCGTCAATAATGTATTGTATTGATACGTAATCTGGAAATTTTGCTCTTCTCCCCAATTCTTTCATAACCAGCATGTATTGATAGCAGGTTTCGTTATATTTTTTCTTTCTGAGCGTCATCGTCTCGTGCATCTGCTTGGTGTTTATGCTTTCGGGAAACTCTTTTTGCAAAGCAACTTTAAGTTCTTCATAGTTCCTGAATATTCTTTCAGATTTCAACCACAATGCCGCCGTACCAGTTAAAGATCTTCTCGCAATTATAAGTTTTTGCTGTGCGGTCCAGCCAAAAATCTCCGCATTGTCCTCAATGTCGGCCGCCCATTTTGCTGAGGAATAAGTAACATCATCTCCGTCAAAGTTCTCCAACATGTTGAATAGTGTATTTAGGCTTTTTTCTTCCATCGTCACGATACTATAGCACGAGTAGTGAAAAAATTTTGTTTCGTTTCTTGAAAATGTAATGGCGTCGTCGTCGTCTTAATAAATTCTTAGTAATCTTCGTAATTATCGTAGGTTTTCTTATATTCTTGTTTTGATCTATCCCGGACGAGGATTTGTGGGATATTTTCAGATAAAAAAATAAACTTTTTACGGTAATAACTTCTTCTTTTTATTTTTCTTCTTAAAAAATAACGTCTTACAACTTTTGGCTCCTTCGTTCTATCCCTCTCTCTATCTCACTCACTCCTCATTCATCTCTTTCACTCTATGGTAGCGTTCATCGTTTCTTATACAATTTTATTTCTAAAGACGCGTTCAAATTATTTAGTATTAGTAATTAGTTAGTATTTTTTTTCCACACATATACAAAACAATAATATTTGTACGCTCAAACATTAATCTTTATGAACTAAACCCTGGAGTTAGACATCCAGGAAAGTTATATTTGGTACCGTCTAAAACAAAGCTAATGCAAGAGAGCATTTGTTGTATGGGACCTAAAATATATAATAAGCTGGCCGATACTCTACGTACTACAGAAAATACTAACGTTTTTCGAAGTAAACTACGAACGATGTTAATAGAAAAATCGTACTATACTGTGCGTGAACACCTGGACGATAAGAATATATGAAACTGATGTACTTTTAGTTGACATTATTGTTGTTATGATTGTATTAATTTGATTTACAACATGACTTTTCCTATAAATTGACATTTTGACATTAAAACATATCTCAATCATATGCTATTCTGACAATTTATTTAATTATTTTGATTATTTAAAAAAAAAATTATTTAAAGAATGCATGTAATGTTTATAATTTAAAACAGAAACTAATTTGTATGCCCACTGGGTGGGACACAGAGATCCCAATTTAATGTATTATGTTAGACCTATTGTAAACACCTGTTATCCACAAAAAATAAATTTGAATTTAAACTAAAGAATGAGCTCAAAAAAGGGGCGTAAAGTCACTGCTACTAACGTAAAGCTAATTGAAAGGTAAAAATTATTACAGATTTCTGTGTTTTAGGAAGTTATTTTTATCAACACGTAATGACAGAAACAACAATTTTAAACCGATTGGAAATAATAAAGCCGTTCTTTGGAGTAAATCGTTCGTTGAAGTAAATTTATCTCTAAAAATAGCTACCTATATATAATTCGCTATTTGTAACTTGTATAAGAAAACCCGAACAGATAAATATAGATAAACCGAAAAATATATCGATAAATAAAATTTTGGTGTGTATTTCAACAATTCATTGGACTAGTTTCCATTTCAGAAAAGCCTCATTATAAAAAAATGTACATACCTACTGTTATTACTTCCCTCTCAACTTCCCCCGACAGGACTTTTTAAAACAAAAGCATTTAATTCGAAAAAGAGTTTTCGCATTCAACCTAACAAAGCTCAGCCTTCAAGGAGTATGTCAAACAGTATTCTAAGTTATTTAAACGTGTTTGTAACAACGCAAAATCAAATTTTGTAAAAAATAAAATTAAACAATCTACCAATAAGATGAAAACAACTTAGAATATAATTAACAGTGAGACCGGAAGAAATGCCGTTCGAGATTCCAGCTTTAGCTTAGCGATTGATGGAGTAAACATAAAATTTCACTCTGAGGTAGCCGCAGCTTTCCAAAACTTTTTTGACATTATACCTCATTTAGCAACAAAAGACCTTAACTCGTCCCTTGAGGTAACTGCATCTTTGCTCAAAAACAGTGTAACAGCGTGTAAGAGGGATTTTGCATTTTCCTATGTTAAGGCATAGAGGAATAAAAGACTATTCCTCTATGGTTAAGGTGACTCCGTGCTCAATAATAATTACAAAACGCATGTACCTACTGAGTTTATTTATTAAAGTTTCGAGAAAGTTTTACGCAATTTGCGAGTCCCACGGATTTGTTGAAATCTACATAGATCGCGAACAATGTTTCAAAGCTTCAACGTAACAGTCATTCCAAATTGGATAGTTCATCGTTCACACTTTGCCTATATATTTGAAACTAGTGGACGCCTGCAACTCCGTTCGCGCCCGATCGTACATACTGCAGAACAAACAAAATGTCGAAATTATCCGGGATAAAAATGTTAACCCGGGATAATGCCTATGTGTAATTTTTTTACACTTAAACACATAACATTTTTATTTACAAAAATGAAATATTATAAGTAACAGTGTGTTGGACTAAAATGTAATCCTAGCAAAGCCCATTGTTATTCTTATATGTAAGCTATATTATTGTGAAGTTTCAATTAAAATCCATTCAGTAGTTTTTGCGCAAAAGAGCAATAAACATACATACATTCTCACAAACTTTCGCGATTATAATATTAGTCGGATTATTATGAGTGATTGAAATGTGTGCGTTTGCCAAATTATCTGCAAAGTGGCAGGAAAAAGGAACTACAGTCACCACGTTGAAATATTATTTCGTTCGGTAACACACGGCGACATCTTCAGTTTACTAATAATTTTGGTAAATCGACTAGAGCAATGTGACACACATACGAGTAACTAAGGGTTTCCACATATGCTGCGGCGTCGATTCACGATGCGAGCTTTGCTATTAACTCTGGCTCACAGTCAAACTATATTACCAATGCTGCATACAAAAGGCTAAATTTACCAACTCAACGCTAAATATGGAGGTAATTGGTTTCAACCTTAGATGAATTATAACTAGATTCAATGACAGCGCTCAAAAAATGACACGACAAATAGCTGCTCAATTGTATGGCTGGGCATCTATTGTCATAAATTGATGCAAGCAAAGTCGAGACTTATGGTAACTAAATAAGATTCAAGTTTAAAAATCTAATCTAATGCAGTTATTACGTTTACATAGATTTACTGGTGCCACTTTTTATAAAGATTTCATTATGAAACCCCGCGTCTACCTATAAACACGTCACTGGTTTCAACGAAAAGATTACCAAAATTAACCAATTATGTAAGATTATCATTCACTCTACGGATAGTTCTTATTCAACCGAATTGTCTTGTTTTATTGTTCCTAAAATTTGTACTTTACCCTCATATTTATTCGATTTACAGCAACTAAAGCTGTTCACATAGAATAAGTTTCCATTTTGGAAACAGCTTGACAATGCGACAGTAGTCTACCAAATATCATTTATTGGGGAATTCCTATGTACGTAATGGAGAATGCTCAACTGTTTTGACCAAATTTTAATCTATTTAAAATTCTCGACCTCTATCTAATATCTACCTAGCTCAGACAATGATGAGTTATTTTATTGTTAACCTAGTCACTTCCTGGTAGGTAGAAACCCTGTTTTTGATGCCAGACTTATTAGTCGTACAGACTCAACAACTGCTGCCAGGGGAAGGACGACAACGTCACGAGGGTGGCAGAAATCTGCACCGCCATGCGCCTAAGGGATCATCCAACGAGCTTCCTTGTCTTCTACCTATGGATACATGACCTGACACGTTGGCTGGGAGTATGTCATAGACACTGCCACCTACTTTTATATTATTCTTCTATTTTCATTATATATTTGTTCACTGTATTTACGTAGAGGTCGCTTGGGAGATTACAAATAGACATATCGGAAACTGATGTGTTTTATCACCAAGTAATCCATTTATATCTTAACTGAACCTGGTTCCTGGGTCGACAGGAAACACATAGAAAGTAACATATGTATAAAAAGACCATCGACAAACAAGTTGATAATGTTTTCATGTCGAATAAATGATTTTGAATTCAAAGAAATGCTTCAGCTTTATAATACCTATAGGCAGGTATACTTAATTCCTTCATTACAGATAAAATCAAAGGAGACCGCAAATTTTCAAAAGACAAGAAATTACTGAAGTATATAATTTTCCAGACACAGTATTAACTCAATTTATGAACTAAATTGGATTGGCGCCAATTACCGGTTATTAATTAAAGTGGAGTTTTGATAAAATAAGCGAATGAGTACATACTTTAAAATGTTAGCGCGTTAGCGTTGTAAATACGAATAAAGGTAGATTCTACATAAATGTACGCTGAAAATTTTAAAAGCGAGGTAATCCGAATCTCTGAAGTAGAATTATCATTGCTAAAAAGTATTCTCCAAAAATTACAATAAAATAATGTCTATACAGGGTAATTTTTGGTCGTCAACGTTCCCGAAAACTACGGAATTTCCTCATCATTATGATCATTTTTCTCCTAGTTTCCAAAATATTAGGGTCCAAAGTTGAGTAAATACACTGCGTTTTTCTGCACACATAGACGCGCGTAGCAAGATTTTTTCACGAGAAATAATTAATATCTGTCTATGAAAAAACTAGCATAAACACTGGACACTATAAATTTTGACCGATCAAGTAATTCATTTAAAAAAAAAATTACATCGTATCCTAGCATTTTTTTTGGCATAAACTTACTTTATTTGATGTATAGAATACGTACCCTTCGTTAAGGGTGGCCACGAAAAAACACCTTGTATTTTGTGTAAGTATTTTTGAAAAACAATCCCACCGTTTAATGGTTATATTATGTATTGTAGGTAGGTAGATAAGTTTTGATCGATGTTAGGGACTAAAGCATCTTACAGATTTCATTCATATTATTACATCGTAGACAATAACGGCCACATTGGATTTGGGGTCGGGCGATATATTCAAAGGACACCGATGTTTCCAAGGGTTCAAACGGAATGAGATGATGTTAGTCCCAAATATCAATCATTTCCATATCGTCCGATGGATTTGAGCGGTCCAGTTCACATACGTCGAGGGTTTTGTTGGATATAAACTAGCTTTTGTATGACCTCAATCTTACCAATGGGATCAAAGATAGAAAAACTAAGATCATGTAAGTCACTTACTTACTAGTTACTTGCTTATATATGATGTCAATACATAAGTTATATTATTTTCATTAATAAGACTTTGCCGGACGGATATCACGAGCGATATCTGCAAAGTCTCTTTAAAGGAACATTTTAAAGAAAGATAGTTCCTAAATTAATTATAACTTAAATTGCATTTCACCAACATAGGGACCTCTAAATAAGGACTCATATACTAGACTATTTACCTGTTGTGTCAAAAACGGCAGGGCTACTCCTTTTACCTAATTTACAATAGCAGAGCCGAAGCAATGAAACCCCCTTCACCTCCCTCTCCCCGATAAATAGGTATTGGGTAGTTCCGTGAACTGTGCACACGATCTAATTTTGTATCCAATCTATCGATTAAATAAGAGTCGAGATAACGTTCCGATTCTATTCTGATTACTTATCAGCGTCTTTAAAATCAACAGAGAATCAACCAATACTATATCTACTATATCTATCTTTGAAACATTGCTAGCGGGCTGATTTAGTCGTACATATACTGGCACATTATATACCGTCTATCTAGTTCCTAAGAACTATTTATAAATGTCTCTGCTTAAACAGAACTTTCCCGTAAGAGACTCCCTTAAAAATTTAAAAACCTGGGAACCGAATTCAACTGTATAGATGGCGTTACATACATGCTGCTGGTTTTAGGTACTTTTAATAGTTAACTAGCTGACAGAAAAAAATTAGGCTGTTAGAAAAACCTTGAACTTTCGTAAAAACGAAAGTTGTCAAAACTGAGACTAAAAATGTTGTTTACCTACCTTTTTAATTTACGAAAACGTTGGCAAAATTCGGCATGACCGCGAAATATAGTCCATCCACTCCAGGTTTACTAATATAAAGACAAAAAATTATGATGAAAGTAACTGATAGATCTTTTCTTACCTGACATAGGTACCCCTTCGCAAATACTGGACCGATGACAGGATCGGGATGGGGTCTCGAGTTGCACACGCAGTAAATACCGTAAAGCCTGTGACATGAAATAAATCACATTTAGTATCATCATCATCATCATCATCATTCTCAGCCATGGGAAGTCCACTGCTGAACATAGGCCTCCCCAACCACCGCCATTCCGACCGGTCGGAAGTACATCCTATTATCATACTAATATTATAAAGCCGGAAGTTTGTAAGTATGAATGGATGGATGGTTTTTGTTACTCTTTCACGTAAAGACGGCTAAAGCGATTTTAATAAAATTTGGTATGGAGTTACGAGTAGCTGACACCCTGGATTAATACATAGGCTACTTTTCTTATCCCGGGAAAATATTTTTATCCCGGATAAGTTCGACATTTTGTTTTTTCTGCAGTCCACGCGGACGAAGTCACGGGCGTCCGCTAGTTTAGTATAAATGTTAACGGAAATGTATGTAATCCGTCATTATATACAATTTCTAGGGAATGTATGTTATTCCTAAAATCGCACGGAAATGTGTGAAAGCAATTATATTAGACACATTTCCTGGGAAATCTATACATTTCCTAAATAGCAATCGGAAATGTAAAACATTTGAGATATCAGCGAGGGGAGGGTATTGTGCTTCGTCTGATCAGGCGATCGCGCTAGTGCCTGTATACAAAGGCATGCTTATGTCTATTTATGTTTATAACAACGTGTTTTACTACAGAAAGCATTATTTTTATACATTTCCTAATACGATATTGGATCATATACAATTCATATAGTCAAAAACCAAATTTATAAAAACGTGTGTTTGCTTGTTTGACAATAATATTTTGTTTACTACGAAATTAAATTAATTCGCCATTTATGATGTAGGTAAGTAGTCCATATTTAAGTATGGTCGAAAACCATTTTTTAATAAATTTCAGCCATGTATACTGGGTGTAAAAAGACAACTAAGACAACTTTGTTCTTGTAATACCTCGTATTCATTGTAACATCCCGATTATTTTTTTCTATGGAATCACCCCTGGGAAACCACGGGTTTTTAAGATATTGAGGTCCAAAGTTACATTAATATTATAATTTTTTTACATAAATCCGTCTGAAATCGGTTAACAAACATTTTTTTCAAAGATACCATGTCAAAATGTTATAATGTTAGTTTTGTAGGTACATTTGCACTTTGCGCATCAAACGAATACATTGCTTGCAATAAAATGACAGTATTTTTTTCATAATTTTTTTGTCGTTTCCCAGGGTTGGTTCCATAGAAGAAAATGATCGTAACCTTACAAAGAATACGAGGTAATAAAAAAAATATTGTTGTTTTTTTACACCCTGTATAATTAAAAATATAAAATTAGGCTATACTATCCTACACTGGCTGATACTAATCCCTGTCTGAGAAGATTTCTGACTTCTATTTTTTTTTCTTTAGATCTTTAGATGATCTATTACGCTTTTAAAACACAAAAGTTGTTAAAACTAAAACTAAAAATAAGCTTGCCTATACAGGTGTTTTTTTGTTGCCACCCTTAACGAAGGGTACATATACATACATACATATACGTACATAATAATCACGCCTCTTTCCCGGAGGGGTAGGCAGAGATCACGGATCTCCATTTGCAACGATCCTGACACACCTCTTTCGCTTCATCTACTTTCATGATATTCTTCATGCACGCTCGTCGGCTTAGGGTACTCTTGACCTGACCTTTCTTTAGAATTTCACCAATTTGATCGGTGAAAGTCCGGCGAGGTCTTCCCCTTCCAACCCTTCCATCCACTCTTCCGTTGTACACTTTCTTTGTCAGTCTACTTTCACTCATCCTCTCCACATGCCCAAACCACCTCAACATACCCTTCTCAATCTTCGTCACCACGTCCTCATTTATACCACACTTCTTTCTGATCACCTCATTTCTTATCCTATCTTTCAAACTGACTCCACACATACTTCTCAATGCTCTTATTTCCACTGCATTCACTTGACTTTGATGTTTTGGTTTCTGCCATACCCAACTTTCACTTCCATACATAAGAGTCGGCACCAAAACACCTCCATGAACAGCCAGACGTGCCGATTGCGACACTATCTGGCTACTCATAAAAGAATTAAGTGCCCCATTCACTCTCCTTGCAATATTTTTGTCATGCTTACCACCCCTTGTAAACAAAGTCCCCAGATACACGAACTCAAGTCACTTGCTCCAATCTTTCTTCGCCAATCATTATTTTGCAATTCGCCATTACCTCATCCTTTTCAAAAAACCATCACTTTCGTCTTACTTACATTCATCGTCATCCCTTTACTTTCAAATAATCCATGCATTTTTGTTACCATCTCCTGCAACTCCTCCTCCGAAGACGCAAGCAAAACCATGTCATCGGCATAGAGAAGGCATTTAACAAGTAACTCATTCATTCTTAGACCACATTTATCGTCTTTCAAACCTTGCGAACAACTGCCTATGACAAAATTGAATAGCCACGGTGACGCTACACATTAGTGTATAGAACCGGGAAATCCCGGTACCGAAATTCCCGGGAATTCCCGGGATTTGGAAGCGGTAAAAGAACCGGGAATTAAAATACAAGAACCGGGATTTTCGGTACTTTCGGGAATTATTGAAATCGTAAATTGACATAAAAAATTCGTATAAAACCCTTTTTTTTCATATTACCTATAATTTATAGTTTATACAAACAAATCCGTATACATATATGGTAATTGGCAACACTGACGCTACGCGTGAGCGGTTCAGGAGCGGAGCGGCCACTTTCCCGCCCAAATAGTAACGAAATGTGCAATAAGGTTGTATTACCTACTACTAAAACGTACTAGACCCCGCCATCAACAACAACCCAACATTCACACGCTCATCAGGTTATTGAAATAGAAGAGGACTTAGAATCCGCAGTAGAAAGAAGTAATCTTACGAAGAGCGACGAACTAAATGCAGAACTCCAGAAGATTAGGAAGGAACGTGTTAGATCAACGAAGAATGACGACTTTGAAACAAATATAAGAGTCGAGATGGCAAAAAGACCAAATAGTTCCACTTTATCTGTGAAGGCGTAGATTTTATTTGATTGTTATCTATTTGAATTCAATTTATTCTAACCTAAGGTATACCCTCTCCCACCTCTTATGGTGGATTCTTATTAATCTTATTGCGTTAATTACGAGTACTTTCAATAATAGTTTTATTTTAACTAGATTTTAATTAATATTAAGTTTGATTGTCATTAATCATATTTAAAAAGCCTCGACCAGTCTTTTCGAAATGCCCTTAAAAAGGGCATGGGCTCCCGGGCCCCATGGTTTCAACCCCAAACGGCTCAAATATGTAGTCTCCACTGAGGTTTGCATATTTGCGCCGTTTGAGGTTTTCCACTGTGGCGGCCGCAGGGCTACTTCTTATGGCTGTGCCTGGGGCATGGGACGCTGCCAGAGTATCTCCCAGGGCACGAGGGTCATGCCGTCCGGTCTCTTGCCATCGTCGCGCACCAAACCAACAGGTTCTAAAACAGATGCATCCGCCACCTCCGCCGGCGGATGACATCTATTACTAGCATGACGTGGATGCGACCGGTACTCCTGGCACATGAGAGGCCATGGTGTCCAAGTTGATCGACGGCGTCGCCACATTGGCATCGGTGGGGGACAATGCACGGCGCACCAAGGCGTAGGCGTGTGGCAATGCAGAAAGTGGTTCGGTCCAAAAGTGTACCGACATTGGTTGACGGCAGTGCCTGTAACCAAAGGCCCGACTCCCACTCGCCCAAGGCTGTAAGGCGGGCATGCTCTGCGGTACTGGTTGACGTGTTTAATAGGTTTTTCCGTACCAATTCACAAAGCGGCCCGTCCCAGTCTCTGCGACGATGGGGTAGACGGTTCAACTCCGTTTGGGCAGATCGCCTTCCAGGCGGTTTTGGCTTCAGCCATATGTGCAATTTCGACCTGGCTTTGGCTGTTTAAAATTTTGATGACTAGTGGGAGAGTGCTATGGGCTGAATCCAAAAGGCTGGGAGTGCTACACTAGTAATTTTGTGTATACCCAGACCTCCAAACCTTATCGGTAGGGAGGCTTGGGCCCAGGAACGGTCATCTAAGCTGATATTGATAATCGAGAAGATCCTGAAATTTCCAGATTTGACTGCAGCGAAGGTAGTACATAAATCTAGGGGCAAAAAGGCAATGGCGTATTATATAGTAGGCCATGTGCGTATTAATTTTGAAAAGGCGATCTGAGGTGCTGACAAAATTTTGAATTTGTTCATCCACAAAAGAGGCTATCGACTCGTCTAAGATGGGCGAGCCCAAAAGGCGAAAAGAGCTTTTATCCACAACAGACAAATTTGGAGCCAATAGGTTGAAAGCAGAAATTATTTAGTTACGGGATGGGGTGGAAGCGGGGACATATAACTCACATTTTCCCGTGTTGAGCTCAAGCCCTATTAATTTTAATTTCTGCTTCAGGAGTTTAAGATCCCCTAGGACAGAGCTCGCTTCGCCTCCTAGGGTTCCATCGTCTAGATACCACACGTTTAATTTTGATTGCAGCTTCTCGATTATCGGGTGAATAGCTAGGCTAAATTGGAATAAGTTAATTATTGTAGCTAATGTTGATGCCCGATGATGATGATTGATCTCATTCAATGACAGACTGAATTTATCTAGATTGTAATTATTGTATTGATATTAAGTTTGGCTGTAGCTAAAAGCCGATTACTACTCAAATAAAACATTCTTTTATGATTTTTATTTGTAGTTTTATTCTAGAGACTGTCACAATTTAAATTTATCAATTAGCATCATATTTTGTATGGTTGAAAAAAAAAACCGAAAGTACCGAAAATCCCGGGAATTCCCGGTTCCAGCATGGTCCGGTACCGAAAATCCCGGTTCCTTGAAACATATCCGGTTCTCTATACCCTACTACACATCCCTGTCTAACACCCATTTCGATGGTAAACCAGTCTATGTAGGACCCGTTTATTCTCACACAAGCATTTGAGTCCTCGTAGAGGGATTTCAGTGCCCGAAGGGTACGTACTCTTTAAATCAAATAAAGTAAGTTTATGCAAAAAAAATATTGGGAAACGATGTAAATTTTTTTGAAAAAAGAAATTTAATTACTTGATCGGGCAAAATCTTTAGTGTCCAGTGTTTATGCTAGTTTTTTCATAGACAGATATTAATTATTTCTCTTGAAAAAATCTTGCTACACGCGTCAATGTGCATTTAAGCCGAAAAACGCAGTCTATTTACTCAACTTTGGACCCTAATATTTTGGAAACCAGACACTTTCATGGAGAAAAATGATCGTGATGTTGAGGAGATCCCGTAGTTTTCGGGAATGTTGACGACCAAAAATCATCCTGTATATAAAACAAAAATCTGATGATGGAATCTAGGGATTGGCAGGAATAATTTGTTTTTAGAATTTTGTTCAGTTACTCACAATTACATGATGCAAACGAGGGTCTGATGATGGAGCCGACGAGAAATGGATAGTAAAACTTCTTAGCAACTCGAACCCGTGTGTTAATCTATTGGTTTCGCGAAACTTACAATTTGTTTCTACCTACCTACTAGTAGGTATCTGTATAATTAGATTAATAGCAAGACTCTAATGATGAAGTCAGATAGAATAATGAAACTCTTTAGGGTCTAGGGCTTTAGTATCGGGAGTCGGTTTTTCTTTAAAATTGTTCTAAAAAAGAAACGGTGTGAGGTTACTCCTAAAATACGGCATTTTAAAAACCTCAAACTTGGACGGTGTGTTCTTTGTATCACGTAGGCATCCCATAAGCAAGGATATCCCAAAATTGTCACGTAAAAAACGAAAATTACAAACTGAACATAGACGAAGTCGTGGATTTCCGGTATCACCACAGATAAGAGTCTAACGAACTGCCTTATGTCTTCTTTAATTCACAAATTGATTATTGACTTACGTTCCAAATTAATGGTATTTATTTAGGACCAATAGACTCAAGAACAAGTACTTGTTTTAGATAAAGGATGTTCTGCATTATCGGAAAACTTAATAAATTATTTCATTCAGCTATATATAATTAGAAACAGACAGAACTGACCTTTAGGTACAATATCATATTCTGTGTTTAAACATAGGTTTTAAATTACTGCATTCATATATAGTCATACCGGTTTAGTCTAGGAATGACCGATTCGCGAAATGACTACATAGTCTATAATTGACCAATTTTTGGAATGTACAATAATTCTATAAATGCATGATTCTATAAATGACCGATTCTGCTATTGACTGATTCTACAAATGACTGATAAAAAGAAATTAGGAACAGTAAGTAGTTTTAATAGGAATATGGTAAATAGTATATATTAATGGTATAGTAGGAATGGTCCCACTCGGGTGAAATTTTTTTTCAAAATAAAAGAAAACATATTTATAGTAAAAATGTATTAAATAGCTCGTATTTCCACTAGACGAGACGGCTGATGACTTCCGACACCTCAAATACAAAGCAAAGACCTAAATTAGGTACTCGGCAGTCGAACTCACCAACATCTGTTTATTTATTTAATTAATCTGAAGCTAGTATAGTTTATATGATTACACCTACTGTTATTTACTTTAATTGTTAATATTATGAAAATTAAGGCTCGTTATGAGGATTTAAAATATACTCTTGTTATTTTAAAATGCTTAAATTAACATATCAATGTGTACCTACATTGGTCATGTCGTCATCGTGTCGTGGCCATGTCGTCTAGGGAAAAACGCCCGATAAAGGTATCTGACAACGTCTTCGAGTCGCCCTTATTATATTATTATTATGTTATTACCTACCCTAAGAATAATTACTGTATTTGTATGAAGTTAAAATTGCATTTTGTAATCTACCTGTTTAAAACCCCGTCGATACCGCGCGTTCATGTAGCAGTAGATGATGGGGTTGTAGCAGGAGTGCGACATGGCCAGCCAGTGGCATGTGAACCACACGTAGGGCATGCCGGGCCATGCGCCCCAGATCTCGTCTTGCTCGTGTAGTGTCCATAAAAACTGCAAACGAAGAGATTTCATGAGTATTCACGGACATTTAATTTCATTACAATTGACGGTTATTTGATGACATACATATTTACGCCTTTTCGTCCTTCATGTAGCTTCAATAGAAACAGTAGACATAGAACGATAGATGATTGATTTCGAAAGTTAATATTGAACTTCGGAAAGTAACGCCTGATTCCAATACAAAAAGTTATATTGCAAGAAATCTGTTTTTTTTTTATAGATTGCCGGCCTCACGCGAACTCTCCTCCCTATAGACAGTTTGAAGGTCGTAACTAAGTGATAAAATAAATTCAGTGATCATGTAGCTGCTATTAAATTAGGCCATAAAAAATTTAAAATGTGTACTGAGTAATAATAATACTAATGTATCATTCGCAATGAGTACGATATAACACGGCCGACAACCAAACAAATAAAATTATTTAAAATTCATACATAATTTAGTTCTTTGAAATGTTATCAATATTGATAGGTACATTGAATTATTTCTCAGAAGTTCTTCACAGTCAGGGCCTGGAAAACCCGTCCGTTTTATTAAATACTAGTGGACGCCCGCGACTCCGTCCGCGTGGACTACAGAAAAAACAAAATGTCGAAATTATCCGGGATAAAAACATTTTTCCGGGATAAAAAGTAGCCTATATGTTACCTGTCACAATATATTCGTGAAAACTGCATCGAAATCGGTTCAGCCGTTTCTGAGATTAGCGTGCATAAACGCACAGACAAACAGACAAACCGACAAAAATTTCAAAAATCATTGTTTGGGGTACTATTGCGTTGATAAAGGTCTCCTATAATATTTTTTCTCATATATCTTCCATGCACAGACTGCGACCCGTTACATTTTTATTATGTGTATAGATAATGTTAAGTTTGAAAGTATATACTTAACGTGATATACGGGGTATGAGTGACATCCAGATACTGAAATGCAGAATAAGTACCGAACGTATTTGTACGAATTGGCTCAAAAACTACTGGACCGATTTAAAATTTTGTTTCATCAAAGAATCGTACTTGGAACCTAATAAACAGGAAACAGATAGATCCACGCGAATGTCGCGCTCTAAGCTTAAACTCTGAGGTTGACATGTTAATTAAATTAGATAAATTATTTCGCAATCATCCAATGTGGAATCTTCGTTTGTGGATATTACTTAGATATTAAATTGGATTTCATAATTCGTACAATTTAGTAGAGGAACTGCAGCATATTTGGGATATTGTGGGTAACTTGGAGTAGGTACTTCGATTTGAAATAGTTTTAAACGAGATGTAAGCGAGATCTATATTTTTCGTAAACTTTCAGTCATACTTTTTTTTTCTTTAGTTGATCCCGAAGGAAAGGCAAGGGGAATTAAGCCCATACAGCCATTGTAAATAATTTCTGAATTTATGATTGTTTATGATGAATGATAATGATGAATGGAAACGTCGGGAAAATCCTAATGGCTGTAAAATTAGTAAAGATCAAAAAGAATTGCAGAAACATCTTACATGAGCCCATGAAGAGATGTATTCGGACTAAAGTTTTACTTAGCTTACCTACCTTAATATAAAACCATGCACACGCACTAAAGAACGCAAAAAGAACGAAACGCCTGTTTGGAAAAAAATCGGCAAGAATTCACAATCAATGATAATTATATTTTCTTTAAATTTACCCTAAAAAAATGTCGGACTTGCCCATGTTAAGTTTCATACCATAGGATAATGTACCAACCTACATAGGAGATATATCAAAAGAGGTAGGTATGATGAAAAATTTTTTTTTTTCATGTAATAGGACGCCCCCTTAACTAACGTATTTTTTATTTCAAATAACTATAGCAAACAGTTAACTTGATAATGTCCTTCAATATAAATAATTTAGGTAAAAAAATTATAATTTTACAA
Source organism: Carposina sasakii (assembly GCA_014607495.2). Lineage (NCBI taxonomy): Eukaryota > Metazoa > Arthropoda > Insecta > Lepidoptera > Carposinidae > Carposina > Carposina sasakii. The sequence goes on along the minus strand of CP053156.1, from coordinate 2,805,875 downwards.
CTCTTAAATAGTAATATAGATAAACTTCCTAACAATCTGATTAGAATACAAATACACTGTTATTCTTATTTTAAAAATAATTAATATTTTAGAGAAAAGAACTCACAATTATGGAGGGCAACTTTCTTTTTCTTTTCGAACTTAATTCTCAGTTGTAATACAGTTCATTCTACAATAGACTATCTGTGAAAATACTTAGGGCAGTAGAGAAACGGCAAACGTAGGAATTAATTAATTGTGATAGTACGAGTATAATAATTATGCTTTTATGGTGGCATAATTATTATGTCACTTTCTACAAGCATTTTTACATAAAATACAGTAAAGTAAAGGGGGTAGCCAGAATTACGTAATCATGAAACACTTTTGGTTTGGCTGTCCAGACTCTTATGGCTTTTAATGTAAAAAAGTAGCGCGATGCGAAATGTGTGTACGTTTTTGGTTGTGATTTAGTTTTGGTAAATACATGCTCTCCAGGATGTAAATGATCAGTGACAAGTTGCTAGCATATCGCCTGAGAGACCGTCCCTGAATTGCATAATCGACTTTTACGTCATACAAGTAAAGAGATGCAGCTGATGTAGGTTATCTAATCTAATCCAATCATCATAGGAAACGTTTGTAACAGTTAAATTATTATCTAGACTGTGATGATGATGAAACTAGCTATAGGTACTTGCAATAAACACGTTGAGAGGAAGCCAGCAGACGGTGAACACTGCCACGACGGTCACCATCATCTTTATCATCTGGAAATAAAATAAAAGTTATACTAGTTACGTGCAAGTTCTAGGCCGAAATATGTAACGTATAACTAGTAGTTGTTATTCAGATCGTAATGTCATTCATACTAATGTGAAAGTAGCTCTGACTACGAAATTATACCTACACCACTTCTCCACTACCCTATCATTAATCTTAATGGAATTATAGTGAAAAATCGGACACTAACGAGGGGCGGCTTGAGTGGAAAATAATATGGAAGTTTGTCATGGTCAAACATTTACATATAATTTTATAATTCACACGGGCGGAGTCGTAGTCAAAAACTAGTAAGATATAATCCTGGCAGATTCCTTCATTCAACTTGGGCCTACTAATGACAGTCAACTTACTAATTGATACTATTTTTCATACAATCGATTCGGAAACCTATCGATAGTCAGCCAGCCTGTTAGCCTGTTAGTGACGTCCAGCCAAGGGCCACCAAATTAAGTGCTACAGATTAGGTTAACTATAATTCGGGGACATGTATGTTTGACGTACCTTTGTACCGATAACCGATATGCCTACTGCGTGTATTTTAACTAAACATCATATACCTATAGATTTTCACGGCTCGAATTCGACGTTACAAAGAGAAAAGTTAAATACGAAATAAAGTAAACGAAAAGTAAAACGTAATTCCTACGAAAACAACATAATATTTTGGGCAGATAAAGGTTAGGGAAAGCAGCTGCATTTTCATCTGAGTCGTTGACATGCCTCTTGAATATTTAAGCTACTTAGGCCAAAGGATTAGCATTTATCAAGGGCTGCAACGCAGCCAGCATTTTGGGCACGCTACCTGATAAGGTAGATCGGTTGAACATTCTGTTAAATTTTAATGGTCAATCGACCCCCGCCATAGCTCTAAGTGATTTTAAGTTACTAAATAATACTAAATACTAAAATTTCTACAATTTTAATGCAAATTATGTAAAAATTAATATGAAATGTGTAATTGGTTGTAATCAAATATAACATTAATTTGACTGATCTGATAATGTTCAACTCAAAAAAATTGTGTATACCTACTTAATTTATTAATTGTTTATGTATTAGAATGTATTATCAGTTATACTTAAATTGACAGGATTATGGCATTTTTTAAAAGTACTAGGTTTAAAATACCTACATTAAAAATAAATTTGCAGATTGGTAAAAATAAACATTTTGTTTGATTAAACGAAGCCAATACTTACAGTAAGTCCATTTCGTATATAATATGTTTGGACTGAAATATAGGCATCTATCTCTAAAGACTCTAGTTAATAATAGTTAATAGTAGGTGCTTTGTCTATATTATAAGGGTCTTGGGGTAATAATTTAAGGCCTTTGGCGAATTTTTCAGGCCAATAAATGCTCGTCTAAAATATCAAAGCCATGTGAGGGTTTTATCATGTTTTAACAACAAAATTACCTACATATATTATGCAGAGTTTTTTTTGGTCGTCAATGTTTTAAAAAATAAATAAATAATAAATTCTTTTTATCTTCACAAACATTTTTTTCCATGGAAGCTTACCTGGAAACACTGGACATTATACATTTCGCGCAATGAGTTAGTAAAAAAAATATATAAAATTGTTTCCCAGCATCATTTTTGGCATAAACTTACTTTATTTGACGTATGTACCGTATGTACCCTTCGTAAACGGTGGCAATGAAAAAACAGCCTGTATAGATAATTTTCTTTTCTATTTTTCGTTTCATAGCATTTTGTTGGTTTATTAAAGCTGCATAATCATTTTATAATCCCTATTAAAATCTTCACTTGTAAAATAGCTGTGTACCGTCAACACAACGACGATTTATATTTAAGGCGCTCCAATAGACGAATTTTAGGTATTTGAGGGGGTTGAGGTAGACGTAACTGCGGGGCGCCCCCCGCAACCAGCGCAATCTGCCGCGGACGTCCTTATTCTGTCGCCATCCGTATTCTGGTTGATTTCGGGATTAATTGCCGGGATTTTAATTTCTTTCCTGTATAATCAATTTTGTAACTGGATTGCTTAAGTAAATTGTAAATATAATTTAAAAAATTACAGGGTGTAGGTGACAGCCAGGCAAATACTGGAATGCTGAACAAGTACTATAGGGTTGAGTTACACGACAATATTATAACTCGCAGGAAATGCATTTTTATTTTGATTATCCGTACCTAATGTTTGTTTTCCGCGCCAATTGTATCGGGCGATATCGACTAGTTAAATGGGCTTATTGGTTATTGTGTGATACATAGCTGTTTTTTGGATCACTTGTGATTCTCTATTAAGGTTGATCAGGTTTTTGAACTTTTTGAGCGTAACTGGTTTTTTTAAAATCGTCTATTGGTAAAATTTTTGTTTTTAAGGCATTTTCTAAGGCCGAATTAAATAAACAAAACATAACATAATGAGTGAGATCAACACTAAAATATCGTTTCATCAATTCGATTCTGAAACTTCGCCGGCAGTTCCGCTCGCTCGGCTCGTGCGTTGTTTGTCATACTCTAACCTAACCTAACTTATTATTTTTATCATTGCATTTGCACCAAAAGGTATTAATTTGTCTTGCATTCGAGGAAAACAGTTTATGTTGGGCTGATATTATGTATTTTCGAATTATCTGCTGTAATTGTTTTGTAAAACATTGAGTTTATTTGTACTAAAATAATTTAATTGCTGTAATAAAGTATATAAAGGGCATACTGTACAAGTCAGTAGAGGAACAAGAGGGTCTTGATGTTTCGTAGGCGATGGGCTGACCATCTGTCACTACTAACCGAACTTGTATATCTCAACTATACCCTCAAAATTGGTCAGAAGTGGCACCATGTGGTTCTATCGGCCCTTGGTACTCTGCCTATCCCGTAAGGGATAAAGGCGTAATTATATGTATGTATGTATGTAATAAAGTATATAAAAGATGAGATTAAATTGATGGGCGATTATTTATTTGATGTGCAATTAAAAATATCTCCTAAACAAATAACTATGATCGGTTATAGGTTGCAGTTGCTGGATAATACACATTATTATTTATAACTCTTCTACACCAAAGTGGTATTAAAGTATGATCTTCAAATTCTTCCTTCGGATTATAAATGCGAAAGTAACTCTGTCTGTCTGTGTGTTACGCAATCACGCCTAAACTACTGAACCGATTTAAATTAAATTTGGTACAGAGATAGTCTAGAGCCTGAGAAAGGACATAGGCTACTTTTTAATGCAAAAAAGAGATGTAAGTGGTTGAAATAGTGGATGAAAGTTTATATGGAAATTACGTCATTTTTAAGCTAGAAGCTTAAAACTTATTTTTTAGGCTTTTCATTAGATATAAATAAATACGACATTCAAAGTTTGTAAAAGAATACCCTAAAGGAGCTAAAAATAGGGGGTGAAAAATTTTGTGTGATGACATCGGAAAAAAGCTTAGGGCTCAGAAAATAAAAATATAGAACAGAACAATACAGAGAATTAAGTAAGAAACTTGCCAAGCACCGCGCGCCATATGCAAAAAAGGGATGTAAGATGAAATTTTGTATGGAAATTACGTCATTTTTAAAAGTTTTGTCTCACTACAAATATGCGAGTACAACTTCATAATGATTATCAAGTAGGACAAAATGCAACAAACAGCTCTTTTAAAAATCGTAAAAATCGTACTAAAAACGTCGCATATAAAAATGTACTTAAATAAGCTTAACAACTTATTTTAATGTACATGTGTTTTACTTGCAAAAAAATTAGCCTAAAAAAATTTAAAATGCTGCCGAAAGTCACTACTTCACGCGGACGAAGTCGCGGGACAGCTAGGGATTCGCGGGCAACTTAGGGATTTATGTTCGATACAATTTGAAATCATATACATATATACATAATAGTCACGCCCATTATCCCCCAAAGAGGTGTATATACAGGGTGTAACAAAAGGGGTATGTTAATCGAAAAGCTATGAATATAACCCACTATAAAGAACCTATCACCAAAATTTGAGACTAAAAATCACATATTTATTTGTCCAGATAGTATGGAGAACACCTAACCCACTCAGGAATATTATGAACATACAATCTTGAAAAATAAACATGCGATTACTAGTCTAAAAATTTTGGGAACATATCCCATATCTACAGTGGGTTGTTTTTATAGTATTTCGCTTACCATACCCTTTTTGTTACACCCTGTATATACTGCTACTTGTTATATTTGCTATTGATACTAAGTTATTTGCAGTTTAATGTCATAAAGAGGACTATACTTACACACATAAACTTTTGCACAAAATGTTCGGAAAAATCCCGGATTTTTTTCCCGGGATTTTGTGGATCTAAAAAAAACTAAGTAGATAAATAAAATTATACTAGGTAGAAATGGTCAAATGGACACGTAACATAATTACCTACTTATGAATATCATTTTTAAATACGAAATCACTACATATTATAAAACAAAGTCGCTTTCTGATGTCTGTCTCTATGTATAGGTATGCTTAGATCTTTCAAACTAGGGAACGGATTTTTTTGGTGCGGTTTTTTTAATAGATAAAGTGATTCACAAGGAAGGTTTATAATGTAACTAGGGACCCGCCTCGGCTTCGGACGGGAGTAATGCACTCTCACGCGGGCAAAGCCGTGGGCGGGCGCTAGTACAATCTAAAACATACTATAAAGTATCTATGTAGGTAGGTACTTAACGTTTTCTACGTAAGTCTTTTTTACGTAAGGTCTCTCTTTTTTGTAACTTTTGTTACACTACGATTTCCCAAGTCTACTTACTAAATAAATATAGTATTTTATATTATGTATTTGCGCGCGAAAAAACAAGCACAGAACCGGCGTTGACAGTGGTCACGGCGGTACTGAATGTTCCGAGCGAGACTGGCCAGTGCAAGGATTAGAACACAGCGTAGTTGTAGATGTGTTTTTTATTAATTGTTAATTATCTACAAAATTTACAAAAAATGTACTTTGGCCATAAACTAGATCTGATAAAGCGCTATACAACTATGCAAGTTTCGTGTTGATATTCACAATAGTTTTCATGATATATCGCTTATAAGAACGTAAAAAAGGTAATTTTCAAATTGAAATTCTATCGAGAATTTTTTAAGTAATTAAGTTTCCACGTTGGCCACAAACTTGATAAAGATTTAAATAATAACATATAAAAAAATTAGAACTGTGGTAATCGGACAAGTATTTAAAAAATCGATTCTAAAATGCCTCTTTTGTTTGATCACACCGCCTTAACTAGCTGTGCCCGCGACTTCGTCCGTGAAATAGTGACTTTCGGCAGCATATTAAATTTTTTGGGTTAATGATTTTGCAAGTAAAACACATGTACATTAAAATAAGTTATTACTTAATTCTCTGTGTTTTTCTGTTCTATATTTGAATTTTCTGGGCTCTAAGCTTTTTTTGTCGACGTCATCACACAAAATCTTTTATCCCCTATTTTCACCCCCTTTAGGATATTTTTTTACAAACTTTGAATGTCGTATTTATATATATAAAAACTTAAAAAATAAGTTTTAAGCTTCTAGCTTAAAAAATGACGTAATTTCCATACGAACTTTCATCCCCTATCTATCAACCCCTTACATCCCTTTTTTGCATTAAAAAGTAGCCTATGTCCTTTCTCAGGCTCTAGACTATCTCTGCACCAAATTTCATTTAAATCGGTTCAGTAGTTAAGGCGTGATTAACACACACACAGACAGAGTCACTTTCGCATTTATAATATTCGTAAGGAAATAAGAATTATTGTTGTAGTATTTAATTATGCGAATAATGTTACGTTATCTTCGGAAACTAAAAAAAAAAATCATAATTAAACGTAGCTGTATATGTGAATATTTACAATTCAAATCAAATGCGTTTATTTGTGGATCATAGGTGTAAATTTTTGGTTTTACGTCTATTCTTCTATAAGTACTAATATTATAAAGAGATTAACTTTGACGGTGTTATTACAAAATGAGAAGGCCTTTGATTCGATCGAGACATGGGCAGTGTTGCGGTCTCTCCAGCGGTGCCATATTGACCATCGATAAGTGCTGAAGTGTTTTTACAGCAATGCCACCATGTCGGTACGAGTACAGGAGCGGAGCACTGAGCCGATTTCTTTGCAGAGGGGAGTGAGACAAGGAGATGTTATTTCTCCGAAGCTCTTCACCAATGCAGTGGAAGATGCCTTTAAGCTTCTCGAATGGAAAGGACTCGGCATCAATATCAATGGCGAATACATCACTCACCTTCGGTTCGCAGACGACATCGTGGTCATGGCAGAATCGCTGAAGGATCTAAGCACAATGCTCGATGGCCTCAATCGAGTCTCCCAACAGGTGGGCCTGAAGATGAACATGGACAAGACGAAGATCATGTCGAACGTCCATGTGCCGCCCACTCCTGTACTGGTTGGGAGCTCGATGCTTGAAGTTGTTAACGAGTATGTTTACCTGGGACAGACGGTCAAACTAGGTAAGTCCAACTTTGAGAAGGAGGTAACTCGGCGAATCCAACTCGGCTGGGCAGCGTTCGGGAAACTACGAAGCTTATTTGTGTCCAAGATACCCCAGTCCTTAAAGACGAAGGTATTCAACCAGTGCGTGCTGCCGGTGATGACCTACGGTGCCGAGACGTGGTCTCTAATTATGTGCCTCATAAAAAAGCTCAGGATCGCACAGCGAGCGATGGAGAGAGCTATGCTTGAGATCTCTCTGCGTGATCGAATCAGAAATGAGGAGATCTGCAGACGTACAAAGATCACCGACATAGCTGAACGGTCCAGCAAGCTGAAGTGGCAATGGGCAGGGCACATAGCACGAAGAACTGATGGCCGATGGAGTCGGAAAGTTCTAGAGTGGATACCACGTATCGGCAAGCGCAGCGTGGGAAGGCCACCCGCGAGGTGGACGGATGACCTGGCCAAGGTTGCGGGCGTCGGTTAGATGCAGGCTGCTTCCGACCGGTCGGAGTGGAGGTTATTGGGGGAGGCCTATGTCCAACAGTGGACTTCTCAGGGCTGTAAATGATGATTACAAAAGAGCGCCTAAAGTTAGACTCGTTTTAAATATGATATTTGACAGAATAATGTATAGAATATCCGTCAAATTTAGGCAATGTTTCGCTTAAATGATGCTTATATTCTTTTGTAATAACATCGTGATTGTTTATTTGTTTGTTTCTATGTTTTTTTTTTGCAGCGAATAGGCTCCGAAACTACATGACCGATTTCAAAAATTCTTTCACCGTTAGAAACCTTATTGAACCCGGATGAACATAGGCTATTGGGTTTCGCATAATTTCCACTGGGCTGGAATAAATATGAATTAAATACAAAAAAAAATTACAATTTGATGCATGGAGGTATAAGTTTGACATACACCATAGAATAACAAGTCCCCAGAAGGAGTCATCAATGACAGATGTATTCCGGGTAATGAAGCAAAAATGAGTCAAAAATTCCGCATCGTCCGCTCTTCTTACCCGCCGATTGTTGCCAAATCGATAAATATTATCAGTTTTTTAAATACAGTAAATAGGTTGTAAAAATTTGACATACTAAAAAGTTGCTTCAAAAGTGTGCGTGATCACGGGTTCCGGGAATTTATTATTCTGAGACATATAGATGACATGACACAACATGACAGATTAAATTAGTTTTTTTTTGTTTGGTTTATCCCGAAGGAAGGGGAATACAGCATCCATTGTTTTTAGTACTGATGATTCCTGAATTTATGATAGATGATAATGATGATGAATGGAAACGTCGGGAAAATCCTCAAAAACGAGTGTAAAATTTGTCAAAATTAAAAAGAATTGCGAAAACAAAATACCTACTTGACCCCATGAAGAAACGTAAATTTAAAATTTCACAAGTAAATTACACCCACTCCCCTTTGGTGTTTGTGTTCGTGGGGGTGTAAGAGAGTACGGATGATGGATTTTCCAAAATTCCCATGGGAACGGGGCAGACAGGAATTCCAAATTTTTACCGAAATTTCCACTGTACCGGAAATTTTGGACCTTATGAACCTTATTCCATAAGTATAAAAATAAACCGTTTGACGTACACAGATGAAATTTGGTGTGTATGTTTGTTAAGGGGTGTAAAAGACTATTAAGAACGGGTTTCCCGAAATTCCCATGGGAACGGCACAAACAGGACTTTCAAGTTTTTACGAAAACCACATAACATAAAGAGATGAAATATGACAGGTATATTCGGTAGGGAGTGTAAGAAAGAACTGAGACGATATTTCCCGAAATTCCCACCTGAACGGAATAAACTGGAATACTATTTTTTTTAAGAAAACCTTTATACATATGAAGTTGAAATCAAAGATGTATGTTCAGTTAGGGTTAGCTAGGTTAGTTAGCTAGGGAGCACAAAGAACGGATTTCCCGAAATTCCCACGGGAACTGGACAAACGGGAATTCCCAATTTTAACTAAAACTATTTGACATAATATAATGATGAAATTTGGTAGGGAGTGTGAGGAGGCACTGAGAACGTATTTCTCGAAATTTCCACCTGAACGGGACAAACGGGAATTCCATTTTTTACGAAAACCGCTATAAATATAAAGCAGAAATCGGGCATGTATTATTCGTTAGGGAGTGCGAGGAAGCACTAAGAACAGATTTCCCGAAATTCCCACGGGAACGGGACAAACGGGAATTCCCAATTTTTGCGCAAACCACTTGATACATAAAACCAATAAAAGATTTAATCTGCGGTTTAGACCTTAATCTTTAGCAAGTATAGGAATTATAAGTGCAACTTATAGTCATATACATACTCAAGTTGCAAGTGCCACCTGATATGCTGGTGATACTACCGAAAGTTTTTGATAGTACCTACATGAATTTTGGAACAAGAATTAAATTGGCGCCTTTAAGACAAAACTATTTTATAATATTGACGACCTATTGGCGTAGTTGGTAGTATCCTGCCACAGTACCCTGCCTATGCGACGCCATAGGTCCTAGGTTTGAATCCCAGTACACATGTCAAACATTTATTAAATATATATCGATGTTTGTTTCCAAGTCATGGGTGTTTCTAAACGCATTTATGTATTTATATACCAGCTGCTTAGTACCTACGACACAAGATCTTAGGAATCTTAGTGTGGGATTAGTTAGGTTAATGTGTTGTGAAGTGTGTGAATATTATATAATTAAGCAGCTTACCTTTCGCTTTGACTTCTGTATTCGTTCGTCTCTTGCAGAATTCGCTTCACCCGGAGGTTTCCCTCCCCACACCGCATGTGCAATGCGCGCGTAAGTGCATACAAGTGCACTCAAGGGCAGCGCAAATTGCAGCGCCAATAGGGCGGAAGTGTACTGCTGGCTCTGGCCCTCCTTATCCCACTCTTCGAGGCAAACCTCTCTGTAAACATTGTCGATTGGAGTAACCTGATTTCTTATAGTATCCAATTCAATTCGAACACGTTCGCGTTGACGTTAAGCTGTCCACCAATCAAGGCGGCGGGCGTCGCGTCGGCAATTTGAATTGTTAGGGTTTAGCTATTTTGGCTTCTAGCACTTTTCCCGCTTAATGAATTAGCTTAGGTCGTTAGAATACTTGTAATAATCAGCGATCGGAACAGGTAGTGAAATTATGCGGTATTTCACTAAGAAATCTGAATATGGATATGCCAATTGCGCGGGATTACAATTACAATAACTGATAAAGATAATAAAAAAAACGTTATTTTATTACCAAGGTTTTTTATTTCAACCCTTTATTTTTACTTTAGAAATTAGGTTTTTTTATTATTTTTAATAAAATGTAGATAAGTATATAAAGAAATGAAAAAGAAACAATCCCCTGCGCGTATCCATGCTAGTATAATGTTTGAGTTCTTGACCACAAATTGCACCACCTAATCTGATCATTGGTAATAATAAACCACGAGCCGAACGAGCGAAGCGTGCGTGCCGTGGGATCGGCCGCCGAAGCTAAAGGGTAAAGAGACGCGGACTGCAATTCAACTGCAAGTCGATTGAATAAAGTTTGAATGCAGTTGGCACGACCGTAATGAAACTGCAAACCAACTGCAGTGAAGTGACGTGCAGTGAACTTGCAGTTTAAATTGCAGTCGTGCCAACTGCATTCAAACATCGTAACTGCAATTTTGCAGTCGACTTGCAGCAGCAGTTGAATTAAAAGGTTTGTATCATATTATTCAAAATGCCAACGCGCGCGCTGTTTGTAAAATGCATAATCATACAAATTGCGTGACAACTAAATACATCACGTTTCACGTCTTTTGACGTCGTTACACGCCACATAAATGTTAAGGACGACGAGTCATAGAAAGGTCGCACACAGCGTACGTAAGTATACCTACGTCGTCCCCAGATTAGGTAGGTATATTCTATGTTAGCAATCGAGAATAAATTGTTTCCGAGTCAATTCAGTCAACTGGTGAAAGTAAGTATGTGTGTATGTAAGTAGGTACCTGTTTTGTTTACATAGGACCTTCACTGGGTATATTTGCAGTAAGAAAACATTGTTTCCTTTTCCTCAGAATAATTGATTGCTTTTTATTATCATGGCTTGGATGGATCGATTAGATGGATTTAGGTAGAATACTAATGCCAAAAGACCTGATACGTTTTTTAGCAAAGTCGAGGAAAGTTTGTGCAGAGCTTGCTGTACTGTAAGTAATTATGAGCAGGAAAGTCGATGCCGCATTTAGTAGTTGTAAGTCGCCGCGCCTGTGTAGTCTATTTGCGAGCTAGGGGAAGGTGGGGTAATTGAGAACGGCGGGTAATTGAGAACAGTTGAATATCAAATAAACCTCCCGCACTACATCGCCCGCACACATCTAAGCTGATGCACTTGCCAGCCCTTAGTATGCCCGCAAAAGTGCGAGTGAGAAGATGCACGCATTTCGTCACGGTGAGTCAAATAATCTTTTACGTAATTTTATTAAAATTTTTGTCGCATGTAAAAATCAGCACAAAAAGGATATTTTTGAGGTTAATGACAACATATTTTGTTGCCATCTTACATGTACTATCAGTTTATAAATTCCAAGTAGTTTTAAGTTCACCGCCACTAATATTGCGAGTAACGGTCATTTTGTTTCGACTTTCCAAGTTCGGGTAATTAGGAACGTTGCGTTATTGCGTTAGGTGCGTCATTTGCAATACCTGGGCACATGATAAATTACGTTACGTGTGATTTGTGCTAAACTAAATAATTATAGCACCTACTTATTAAGACTTAAGTATGTCGTTCGCAATTACCCCATATAGTTCGTGTCTCCCCAGTGGACAGATCTCAATTACCCCACACGATATCGGGTAAATACGAACACCAATGTTTTTTAGTTTCTTAATTTTTTTTATTATAGAGTTTATTTCCAAAAGTTTTGATTTAATTTCTTTGTAGCTGGATAAGTAACGTTCCTGTTGCAATAAAAGTTGATTACATTTATATGACTTTCTTTTATTATTTTACAGGGTTGTAAGTTAGGTGTTCCCAAATACCCCACTTTCCCCTATATACCTACTAACTTATAGTTTCTGCGATAGTTCCGTAAAGTTCAGCTATTCGCTAGTCTACTAGACTAGTCGTGGTGGTTAATTAACATCTACGAGTACCTACTGTTGGTTCTCTAAATAACACACAAATTCAAGGCGCGCACGGACGCTTATATTAAAATTACCTACAGATTTTTCATTGATGTTGTACTATTTTCATCACAGGAAAAACAATATAAGGTGTAACAGAAGGGGAATATTAAACAAAATACTATGAAAATAGCCCACAATAGAAAACGCACATAAGTATCTAGATACAAAATTTGTGACAAAAAACCACATGTAAGTAGGAAATCATAGCATTTATTTTGTAAGTTTGAGCTGAATTGTTTAGGAATTTCTAAGACATATTTTCTATATATTATTGCTTAGTATGTTCCCTTTGTTACACCCTGTATAAAAATTTCTCGGCCATGACACTACCACGGCAACACCACGACAACGACACGACTACGGCTTTTTGGAAGCAAAAATGTATCAAATTGTATGGCACGTTTTTCCACTGGACGACATGGCCTCCCACAGTAAATGAAGAAAAGTTGTTGTCGTGTCGTCTAGTGTAAAAACGCCCTATTGCTCTAGCTAATGTTGTTTATGAAGATAAAATATTCGTACGATGAATGAATCGTATATAGTTTAGAATAAACGATTTTGTTTTAGCTGTGCGTGATGAGGTAAACATTTGTGTTGAGCTTCATTCAGCGCAAACTCAATGACGACAGGTCCCGAGATTGTTTATGTCAGTTTTTTTTAGAAGTCTATTTCCAATTTATCGAATAAACTTGTTTCCCTACGTGAGCGTTTACCGACTCAATTCGATTTAAAGAACAGATTATTGGTAAATTTTTTCTGTCTATGTTTATTTTCTCCTCGCACTTTTTACGCAGGCGAGGCTAAAAAAACGCGGCGCGACTTTGTGAACGGTCTTTTTATGTCTTTCGATTCGCTTTACATATTCTACGTGCGGCCAAATAGCAATCTAAAATAAAGGGTTAAACTTTAAGAAATAAAGTTTCAACTGACTCGACTATACTTACAGGTTATAATACTCGTGCCATTCGGAGGGTTTTTTGAGCTGGGACACGATGGGGATAGGCGCAGCCGTGGCCAGGGCGCCCACCCACACCACCAACACCACCAGCTTCGCGGCCGCCTTGCCCAACCGGGGCTTAAGCGGGCGCATTATCGCCATATACCTGTCTACCGATATCGCCACCAAAGTATACGCACTCACGAACACTGACACCGCCTGCGAATAGTTCACCACTTTACACATCATCGAGCCAAACGGCCAATATTGCAGCACTAATGTTGAAACAAACGAAAACGGAACGCAAAACAGCGTCATCAGTATATCACCCACGGCCAAATTTACAATGAAATAGTTGGTCACTGTCTTCATTCGCGGTGAAGACTTCACAACGAAGCATACCAGGCCGTTGCCGAAAAGCGCAATCACAAACACCGTTCCGTACATAATATAAACACAGGACTGAAATATGGTGGATTTTAGGAAGACAGTGGTCTGCTCCTCGCACACAGAGTCGTAGCCCGGCCATGTAGCATTGCCGTCTTCGGTGCCAGTAACGTTGTCGGCGAGGCCGGCCTGGCCAATGTTCACGTCGCATCCTTCAACGTCGCCGGATGCATTGAACATTATGCATAATCACAACTTCACATTGTTAAATCTCTACACAATTTACTGGCACTGGAATTTACCTGTAACAAACAAGAGTCAGTTGTTGAAAAGTGGACTGATAAATTTGTTTCGTAATTCAGTTATTTTATTACAACTCATCTCGGCTGTGGGATCTCGTTTATGACATTTTGTATTTGGGTAACAGCCAGTTGGTGGATTATTAATAAAAAGACAAGGAGTAAAAGCCAAATATCGGCGATACATACCCTTTATATAAAAAAACTACAGCTATTTTATGTTTTAGATATGGATTGGATATTGATGTGTAGTATTCTATTAATTTATTAACTGACTTTAAAAAAAGAGGTCTTAATTTTTGTTAATGTGTATTACCTCAGAACTCCGTCGTTTATGAACCGATTTCAATTTTTTTTATATGTGGTCATGGTATGCTTCCAAGTTGGTCCCATATTCACCACATGTAGTCTGTTTTTATACTTTTACTGAGCGTTTTGATCACCTACATATAAAACATAACATCTGATGATGGAATTTCCAAGGCATCTAGGGATATGGGTGAATTTAGTTTATATGGCGAAATTTTATATCCACTTTCTATAACTTTTTTGTATTCGAAGTAATAGCTAAAAATATATAATATTTAGTCATTAAAAACGTATTATCTCTTGAGATATCTGCATTTAAAAATTTCAATCGCCACCGATATTATTATCAAACCACCGAAATTGTTAATCTCTCCACTGAAATTTATTACAAAGCGGAATTATAAATACAGGAGAACATCATACGTACTGTTTATTTATAAGAACTTGAAAACTTTAACCAAATTTAAGGAACACTCCTGCTTCCTAGTGAGTTTTTTCTTAGCATAAAACGTAGTGGCCATGGTATCTCCTTTAAGATCTCGCAGCTATAGTAAAATCTCGAAAAACTACCTTTTCACATGTGAAAGTGCACCTCGTTAGCTACCTTTATATTACCCCATCCGGAAATTACTTGCTTTGATACATATAAGAAATGATAAACCTTTATTAATGGAATGGTCAAGAAATATGTTTTTGCCATAGCCCCTAACTTTCAAAATAATACTGCGTCACGTGATTTAATAAGCTACTTAAAAAAACTTAAAGAGCTTAAACTGACCAATAAATTTGTCCGTGGCGCTCGCCTATAGCAATTGAGGCAGTTATCATCAAGCGTATTTCAAGCTACTCGGGTTTATCGCAGTTACTCGTAACTGTTCTCGGTTTCTGAACTGAAGGCCAAGATCTCATGAGTTTAGGCCATGAACATCAATTTAGACATTTTTTTCTGAAAAATATTACACTTATTGGTACATGACAGTGCCTGGAAGAACTTAGTTCATTTAGGAACGGTTCCCTTCCTATGATCTTATAACGTCACTTGCCGATATGTGTATTATTAGTCTATCGATTGACCTACAGTTCAGATGCATCAGGATGGGTATCGCCTACCAAAAAGGTGGACAGTTGCCGGCCATGTTAGTCGTTTAAGTAGTGCAATCGCTACAGAAAGATAAAACGAATGGAAAGACGAGTTGAAGCATCATGAGTAAAAGATTCCTATGCAATGTCATATCACCTTTGGCTTAGGACTTGTTAAAAAACATAGGATACCCTTTATAGCTGTTGGTAAGCTTTTTCAAAAACTAGTGTGCGAATTACGTGAAATCTATTTTATCAGGGTTTTAGACTTTGACAATGCCAAGGATTGGATATTGAATTATGAAATATACACGTATTTTAGTATTCATTTATTAGGTGATTTTAAAAACATTACAAAATTAACTGACTTTAAACCCAAAGGTAGAAAAGGTCATTTTCCAGTATTTTTTTAATACGGTGACATTATTATTACCTCACCGGAGCCACTGGAGTTCGTACGTCGTAATAATTCATTTTTATGATCATCGTAAAATTTAAACAGCTTTTTAGTTTTTTAAATTGACACCGTTATATGATAAATTTGGTCATGGTATGCTTCCAAGTTGGTCCCATATTCATCTCATTCATGTTCATGTAGTCTGTTACAGGTACTTTAAGTTATACTGCTCATGGTTAAATTAGTGTCTGATTCTGCGTTGCAAATGAAGTGGGGATCACCTACAAATAGATTTTGGTCTTAAAACATAACATCTGATGATGGATTTTGCATTTCCAAGGCATCTAGGGATATCCTCAAATACAGGGTGTTTTTTCGTGGCCACCCTTAACGAAGGATACGTACTCTACATCAAATAAAGTAAGTTTATGCCAATAAAAATGTTGGCAAACGACGTAAATTTTTTTGAAAGAAAAAAAAATTAATTACTTGATCGGGCGTAATTTATAGCTATTTATATTTATATTATTATTTATATTTATAGGTGAGGAATTTTTTCCATTTCTTTATTAATAAATTTGTAATTTATAGTGTCCAGTGTTTATGCTAGTTTTTTCATAGACAGATATTAATTATTTCTTGTGAAAAAATCTTGCTAAACGCGTCAATGTGCATTTATGCAGAAAAACGCTGTCTATTTACTCAACTTTGGACCCTAATATTTTGAAAACCAGACACTTCCCAGGTGTGCTTCCATGGAGAAAAATGATCGTGATGATGAGGAGATTCCGTAGTTTTCGGGAACGTTGACGACCAAAAATCATCCTGTATAATAGGCACGAGTAGACCGTTTTTAGATTTTTATAGAGAATTTTGGTCAGCTACACATAATATAAAGGAAACGAGGGTCTGATGATGGAGCCGCCAAAAAACAGACAGTGGAACTTTTTAGTAACAAAATCACCCTATGGCAGGGGAGGCTTACGTCCAGTAGTGGATTGCAATAGGCTTATGAAGATAATTGTGTTAAGTCGTGTAATTATATGTTGCGTTAAGCCGTGTCCGAAGTAAGATGGTTATCGAGGAAGAGGTAGACATGAGAACGAGATGACGGATAATAGGGATGAATGAAAGAAGAGTACCTACATATTGCACCGACCCCAAAAGATTGGGAACAGGGCAGGAAGAAGATATATATATATATGTTGCTTATATTGTCAGACGTAAAATATCGAAGTCTAGTTAGTAATTTCTCTCAGTGCCCTTTTAATGTCTGTAGTATCGCCTTTGTCTAGGTTATACGACTACGGTTTTAATATAAATAAAACTGGAATCACAGGGCAGAGAAATATTATAGTGTATTGAGACTAAAGCCCGACTTACATATTACGTACGACTTATACAAACTAGGCAAGGGTCCACCTGACCCAAGTGTCTGATTATAACTAACTGGACAGGGATCCGACTGACCACCCCTATTGCCACGCTACAACTTACTTAAAATAGTACGAGGGCCTTTTTCCTGGTGCGACATCTGCTCACCATATTACAAGCTGAGTTGCTGCTTTCACAAGAATCCCATGTCAAAAGTAAAACAAATGGGTACCTTTCCTACTAACTAAACAATACAAGGCCTATTACGTAAAAACCAACATCTGGTTGCAGTATCTATGGTCAAAAGAACCCTGTCTTAAAAATACACTAATTGCTAAATAAATTCAAGGAATACAAAGGTTTACTACCTACGGATGATTGTAGGTAGGTATATCTGTTTTGAAATTCACGGGACTTTAGAGTCTTTTGAGAGTTATGCATTGGGCTGTAGCCAAGATTAAGACGCCCCTTTAAAGAGAACTCTAATATTGGTGTGATGGGGGATACTTGCACCTAAAACAACAATACTATGATTTGTTCATAATAAAAATACAAATTTTAATGCTGGCTCTGAAAAATTTAATGCTATCAACTTATCAAGATGTTTTAAAATCATCCATGATGCATACATTATAGTGACGCCCAGCCTCAAATAAATTAGGCAGCAGTGTGTATTTCTCACCAACATTTTCCCATTTGGTCTGAAGTTGAAATCGTCGATTGTATCATTAATATCAGTACAATGCTCAAGGCACATTTCTACGGGAATCTTCGAGGAGAAATTTATCGTTTCCCTCGGGCTTCGTGGCAATATACCTAAATTAACTCTAATCCGAAGATTTGTGCTCTTCCCTCGGTATAACTTGTGGATATTTATAGTTATCTGAATATGGGAGGTATAAATTGGAAAGTGTCTGAGGCGCACCCGCGGGCTGACTTTGTTTGCGACTGGCCGGTAACCAATCGCTTAGGACATAGAGGAATAAGATGTCATAGAGTGCTAATGTCCTACTAACTGCCTGTACATTACAGTAGGTACATGAGTAATGTAGTACATTACAGTAATGCAATCTAAGTTGCCTTGACGGCCTGGAATTGTAAGGTACCAGAAAGTCTCATGGTACATTGAGGCACTTAGTAGGTCATAAACACTCTATGACATCTTATTCCTCTATGCTTAGGGTCACACTGCAAACGATATCAACTCGGAAAAGGATCGTATGCGTATGGCCTGTTTAATTGGTTAAAACTCTTTGAATTTAAAATTAAAGTATATTTTTACTAGCCCAAATGTAATCTTTCCTCTCTCCGGTCACGATTTTAATTTAAGGCAGGTGCCGAGGGAACGCTGTCGGCTCTTATTCAAGTTGTAATATACAAAAGTATAATTTTAAGTGACTGTCTACGTGGAAAGGAAGAAAAATTTTAGGATACTCGTGAGTATACTCGTATATTGTTTGGACCAAGACATTTTTAGCAATTTTTATACGTATATTTAAACGGCTGTATTACCGAAATTAGGTGGCGAGATCCCACAGCCATGTTTCTAGCGTGTGCCATTTCGGAGATAGATATAATTATTAGAGACAAGTTGCTAGCCTATCGCCTGAGAGAATGCCCGAATTACTTAGTCGTGGCTGGGGAGGTCCCATTGAGGGTTCTGCTGTAAGGGTTTGGCCTGTTCAAATTCAAAATCATTTATTCGACATGAAAGCATTAACAACTAGTTTGTCGATGGTCATTTTATATGTTACTTTCTATGTTCGCACCCCAAAATGAAACCGCTATCAAACAGAAAAAGAAGGTGAATTTCACCAACCTAAAAAATTTAATCGCAAAGCTTTTGCTTTGGCAATGGTCACCACCCCAGGGTGCGATTTATGACGGTCTGTCTGACATAAGTTGGCGATTCGGGGCTTAATAGCCACCAATGTGGAGCTAATAAGAGTTAAGGTCGCCTAAAGACGAAATACAGGAGTGCTGCTAGACAGTTCTCCTTTATGGCAAAACCAACATTAGATCTGACACACCGCATGATTCTACTATTACTGTTACACTATTTCAGTGAAGTGTCATTGCTTGGAAGAAGAAATAGCAAGAAAGTCCCCAGCGACACAGTTAAAACTAAGTAACATATTAACAAAAGAATCTTACATTGGATTAGATATCAGATAATCATAGTAACACTTAACTCACTTAGTGTGTATAAATTCAATTATCATAATACTATTTAATCAAATTCATATAAATTACATACCCACTTACACAATACAGTACAGGTCCATGTCAAATTAAAACTGTATAAAATAAAAAAATGTGTACACAGAGTACAAGTCAATGTCAAATAAGTATCTACTAAACTAAACTATAAAGTATAAAAAATTATATTTGTGTACAATACTACAAGTCGACGGTAAACGTGGTATTCAGAACTTAAATATATAATACCTATATCTGGTAATAACATTAGATTGAAGAAGTCACGCATGATACACAATAGCGCTTCTGGTCACATTCACCAACACATATTAACTTTACCTACTAAGCTAAATATAAAAGTTCACTTCCATGGCTCGCTATCATTTAAATATTCTAATACTGTATAATATTCTTTCATGCAAAGTTTTTTCTTCACAATGTATTTCAATTTACAGATAGGTAGCCCTTTGAGTGTATCTGGAAGCTTGTTGTAGAAAAGTATACATTGACCCATGAATGATTTACTGACTTTGCGGAGACGGGACACATAAGCAACAAGTCTGCTCTTACCTCTTGTATTTACATTGTGCACATCAGACATTTTATTAAATTTATCCAAATTCTTATGAACATATTATAATGTGACCCTGGACCCTAAGTTTAGAATTGCGCGGACAGCTCTTATTTGCAAAATAAATATTGACTCCCAATCAGCTGCGCTTCCCCATAATAAAATACAAATAGATACGTCGTTATACTATAGAAATAGATAAAATAAACAATTCTAGCAATCTCGACATCTGTCAGTAGACGAATTCTCTTAACTGCGTAGGCTGCAGAACTAAGTTTTCAATGTGAGGACCCCATTGTACTTTGGCATCCAAAGTTATGCCCAAGAAAACAGTCGAATCCACTTGATCCAGTGTCTCGTCGCCTATGTAAACATCAGTTCTAACTTGTTTCACGTTGGGAGTAGAAAATATTATTAATTTTGTTTTCCTACTATTTAGGACAAGATTATTATTACTAAACCAATGTAACACTTTAGAGAGAGCACTGTTCACCACGTCATATACGATGAGCTGCCTCTTTACTTTAAATAGTAAGGAGGTGTCATCTGCAAACAATACTATTTCATGCAAACAAACTAGGGCAAATCATTTATATAAATACGGAAAAGAAACGGACCAAGGATTGAACCTTGTGGGACATCTATTGTGACGCGCGATCTCGGTGATCGTTTGCTGTTCACATCTACCTTCTGAATCCTATCGTTCAAATAGGACATCAGAAGACAGAGGGCCCCACCCCGTATACCATAATGTTCTAATTTTCGGATTAATATTTCATGGTGGACACAATCAAACGCTTTTGACAAGTCACAGAACACTCCCAGTGCGTCAAGTAACTCCTCCCAAGCGCCGACAATGTGTCTTAGCAACTCAACTCCCGCATCGGTAGTAGACCGCCCTTTGGTGAAGCCATACAGCTTATTGCTAAAAATGTTATTACTATCAAAGTGCCTGGTGCCAGTGTGTATATGTCGTGGCCATATCGTAGAATTGATCATTTCATGAAATGGTCGAGCATTTCATGAAATGGTCGCATTTCATGAAAAGTTCAACTATCTATTGGCCACATCATGATATGGTTTGGGCAGATCGATGATTAAAAATCGTTTCTCGATATGGCAACTAAACGCCGATCATTTCATGAAGTGGTCAAGATTATTGATCATATCGTAAAATAGTTACATGAATCACGGTAGAGGCGCTGCGCGCGTTTTATTTATGTGTGAAGATGGCGGATTTTTCTTTTTAGGTTATAAAACAAATTAAAGAGAGTAGGGTGACTATGCAGAAGAAGTTCACGGATAGTGTGTTATATTGTATAATGTATATTAGACTTAATGGTGGTTTATAATAATATTGTTAAACAAAACCTTAGATACGATAGGTTAGGTTAGGTTAGGTTAGGTAGACTATGACAAATGACGCACGAGCCGAGCGAGCGGAGCGAGCGTGCCCAGGCAGCGTCCGGCGATATGCCAGATGCGAATCGCTTTTGTAAAGTCTTTTATGTTTTTAAATATTATATTGTGAAAATATCACATAAATAATAGCAAAA
The DNA here is from genome assembly GCA_014607495.2 of Carposina sasakii. NCBI lineage: Eukaryota > Metazoa > Arthropoda > Insecta > Lepidoptera > Carposinidae > Carposina > Carposina sasakii. The sequence goes on along the minus strand of CP053156.1, from coordinate 2,784,366 downwards.
AAAATCATACCATCATACCTTATTGTATACTTATATATGGTGTACGGTATATATTTATTTATATAAGCTCTTACCACATTCGGATTTTATGGACACCCTGTTAATACGATTTGGCCAAACGTGGATGACAAAATCGTGAATGTAGACGATTTAACGATCTGGTCAAATTGAATTGGCCACTTCATGAAATGCGACCACTTCATGAAATGCTCGACCATTTCATGAAATGATCAATTTAACAATATGGCCACGACATATACATCATCATACATCACTTAATCACTTTTACTTTTAAGAATTTCGTCATTAGCCTAATGTAGTCCACTGCTAGACGTATAGCTCCCCCAGAGCACGACACAAGGCTGTGCACTGATATGGGGGGGTTTTATTTAGCCCATAGCCACCACGCTGGGCAGGCAGGTTGGTGATCGCAGTTTGTATTTTGAACTATGTTGTCAACACGGGAGGCACTCTGTCCACCTCCCGGAAACCCCGATACCCACGGGCAGAAATGGGGTGATACGAATTCTACTGTGCCGGCATAACGCGGCAATTTATAAATATGGATAACAATAAATGTTTTTAAACTGCTGAGTCTATTATGGGGTGTTTGATTTTCCAAACGATCCCCTTAGACCCTGCAGTACGTTGGTAAGCAGCTATAAAGGGCGTGTCTAAATTCTTCGGAGCAAAGATGTTTTAACGTATTATCGTAGAAAGGAAAAAGATAAAATCAGAGTTACTCGCATTTGTAGCGAGTTTAAAATAGAAATATCCAGTGACTTTTTAACCGACTTCAAAAAAAGGAGGAATTTCTCAATTCGTCTGTATGTATAATATATATTTTTTTATGTATGTTCACCGATATTTCCGTCAATTATAAACGGATTACAAAAATTTTTTTTGGTTGGATAGAGTTCACTTCTGAGGTGGTCCCATTTTCACCAGGTCAGGATCTGATGATGGGATCCAGGAGAAATCTAGGGCAACCACCGAAAATTGTATGCTCGTATGGTGCTTTTGTTACGTAATCATGTCTTACTCAGGTATATGCTTCAGGGTGTCAATATCTAATGCTGCTGTGCTGATGATGAAGCTACAGAACTCCTTAACGGTTAGGAGTTGGGATACAGTACTGCAATTGGTCAATGGAAACTATTTAGTAGTATGTAGGGCTTACGTGTTACTTGAATCAACATCTGATGCTGCTGTGCTGGTGATGAAGCTACAGAACTCCTTAACGGTTAGGAGTTGGGAAACAGTACTGCAATTGGTCGATGAAAACTATTACACACAGACGCATATTTTAGTGTGGTAGTCCATTTTCGGCGTGCGTCTTCTGCGGGTGGGAGACTGGAATGGCAAAAACGTGCGGATATTTCACCGCTGTGCGCGTATTGTACAAACACCGGTTATTTTTCCTTGCGGTTATAAAAACGCACCGCAAGTCACCAAAACTCTGTGCGCGCTAGATCTTAGTAGTGACAGGTTGTCAGCCCATCGCCTACAAAATACCAAGACCCTCTTGTCTCTCTACTGACTTGTACAGTATGGATTATCCCTGAAAGAGAAGCAGCTGTAGTATTATAAATTTTTTTTCACTCTCAGAGCAGCATAGAAGACTTAATAATAATATAGCTTACATATCAGAATAACACATATGCTACTATTCATTATCCCGGGAAATATTATTATCTCGGATGATAATTTCGATATTTTATTTTTTCTGCAGTCCACGCAGACGGAGTCACGGATATCCACTAGCAAAAAAGCGGTGGTAGTCCAAGACGTGCGCCTTTATGTCGAAAAGCGTGTGTTCGAATCCAGTCACGGGCCTGTATCACTGAATTTATTTCGTACATGAAAGTGAAGTGATTTTCTAAAATTGTCACGTAATTTTCTAAAATTAGCCGGCCGTAAAAAATGCCAAATATTTAGCAATGTGAGTTTGGAAGGAACGCATATTGCGCCGACCTCATAAATAAGATGATAATAAAGAGTAGATAATAAGGGGCTCGGATCTGGTTTCTCACCGCGACTGAGTTAGTTGCTTATGATCACATAAGTAGTTAGTCGTCAGATTCGAGTGTTAGCGGATGGTGTAGGTCCCGGTGGTTGATTAAAATTAATTATTGTTAAAATTATATAATTATTTACTTAACATACATACATATAATCACGCCTTTATCCCTTAAGGGGTAGGCCGAGCACCAAGGGCTGATAGAACCACATGATGCCACTTTTGACCAATTGTGACAGGTGGTCAGCCCATCGCCTACAAAACACCAAGACCCTCTTGTCCCTCTACTGACTGTATGCCCGGGAAGAGAAGCAGCTGTAGTATTATACGTTTTTTTTTCACTCCCAGAGCAGTATAGAAGAATTATTTACTTAAATGTGTATTAAATTCAGTTTTTAAATAACACAAGTACCTACAATGCTGATACCATGTATTATATATTATAGTGGTCGTATATTATAGATATCGAACCACAAGTTCTACTATCGCGTCTTAGGTCAGACTACTTTGATGATTGATGATACATTCATTATTATTATAGGTATATATGTACATACTGGGTTTAAAAAGACAACTTTGTTCTTTTAATACCTCGTATTCTTTGTAACATCACGATCATTTTTTTCTATGGAAGCACTCCTGGGAAACCTCGGGTTTCCAAGATATTGAGGTCCAAAGTTACATTAATATTATCATTTTTTTTTACATTAATCAATCTGAAATCGGTTAACAAACATTTTTTTTTTCAAAGATACTATGTCAAAATGTTATAATGTTAGTTTTGTAGGTACTTTACGCATCAAACGAATACATTGCTTACAATAAAATGACAGTATTTTTACATATTTTTTTTGTCGTTTCCCAGGGTTGGTTCCATAGAATAAAATGATCGTAACCTTACAAAGAATACGAGGTATTAAAAAAACATTGTTGTCTTTTTACACCCTGTATATTTATGAAAGCAGACGCATAGGTTCCTATGCTCAAAGGAGTCTACCCACTGATCCTATCATAGCATAAGCGTAATTATAACTCGTACCTGGGAGTGTGTCTGTTAGTTTGAAAAATTAAGATAGGTACCTACAGTTATGTAACATGAAAAACTGATCCCAATTATAAAATAACAGCAAAATAAATACATAAAATGAAATGTTTCGTTTTTCGTGGGCACATGTGTATTTTATCTTCAACACTAATTAAATTACACTAGGAAATTCAACCATAATATTTTAATTGATGAATTGTGTGTATTGTAACAACAGCTTAGGTCTCGCTTGGCGAAATTAAGAGGATGGCCGCGTAGTTTCCAAATACACGCCAGCCCGTTGGATATTTGATGCTACGAATACCACATAACACGTGATGCTACGACCAATGGGCGTGTTTTCACAAGACGACACGGCCACGACCCGGCCACGGCTTTTTTGGATGCTATGTTTGCATATGACGTATGTATGTGATGTTGGTGCGCCTAATCTTAATAAATAAATAAATCTATTGGCATTCATTGATGCTGAGTAATCCTACCTTCTATTTTATTTTATAAAATATGTATTTATTTAGTTATATGGTTTACATTGTGTTTTTATGATTTGGTTATGCACGTGTGATTTCCTCATTTTTTGCTAATCACTTAATTTTAACTGGTTGGCTAGAAAAAAAATCTAGCCTTAGGCAGGAAGAAGAAGAGAAGACGCAGAGGGAGATTCCAAATATTAATCATAGATATATTTGCTAGTTTTATTACGTCTACCCCGAAAATTACGATGCTCAGTCTTTTCTGAATCCCCGCGGTAGGAGTGGAATATATAAAGGTATCTTACAATATCTAACAACAAGGAGGTACTTATCATAGGAAAACTTGTAAACTTGTGGATAGTGGATACCAATTTCACCCCTTTAGAGTATTATCAATAGTTTAATATCCGTCACCGGCGGCAGCAGTTATTTCCGAGTCTGAGATGGAACAGAGATTGGCTCAGTAACGCAAGCGGCAAAACATAAAAATCATCCATACTTACCTATGAATATAGGCGTGGGTCAACATGTAGGGTATTTGTAATGAAAGGTATAAATTCCATGAATATCTTTTATTTCTATTGTTATTCAGTTCAATACATATTCAATTATTCCAGTGATAAATTACTAATTAATTAGATAAGCAGTAAGCAGTTAATGCTTTAAATGTTTTGGCTGCGTGAAGGCGTGACTCGTTATGTATTGCATAAACCTTAAAGGTTTTTAATACATAATAGTCACAATAAACTGCATTGTATCAAATTTAATGAACAAAAAAAAAAAACAGATATACAATAGGCACTGAACGATAAACATAAATTCTATTCCTATTTATTTCGCATGGAAAGTTAAATGAACCTACTACCGGGTAACAGTTCCTCCTTTCATATACATTGCTCGTTGTACATTCTATTAATTGGTTTACTTTATATTGCAGAGCTGATCTCCTCTAAAGCCCGAATACCTAATATTTCAGAATTCCGACAGAATATTCCGGTTGACATACATTGAGAATCTTCGGCTGTTCCGTATCTCAAAGTTTTCTTTACATCGCCGCCAACAGTAGAAAATTCTTGTCATTTTTACACAACAACGGCAATCAATCTTTTTTAATTCTAAACACAACACTTGTTTTGAGCTAAATAGCGCCAAGTGCGTCACAAAGGGTTGAGGGGTAATTTTCAGCAGCAACATGATGACAGGTTATTTGATACGTGTTTGAGCCCATGGGTGTTTGTTTTAGGTAAAGTTGTTAAAAAACGGGTGCCCATTTTTTATTACGCAGTTTGTGAAATTCCTCTCTACATCTTAACTAACAAACAAACAAAATCTCGTGAGTTATCATCAGTATCCAGATCTCTTGAGACAGATTTTCATAATCTCATGAGATCTCGTCATGGCTATAATCTCGCAGATTGCATTTCCTACACCCCATACGAGTACTACTAAGCATAGACTTTAGATGAAATAAGATCTTGACTACAACTAATAAAGCAGTTTATGTTCTTGTGTGTTTAGCGCAAAACTTTCCTTTACGTAACTTTTAAATAAAATAGCTTGAAGGAGATCTTATTTAGGTAACTCTGCCGTTTTTGAAGTTATTCGAATGAAATTCAGTATGAAGGTTTTTCATTGAATGTCATGAAAACGTGTGTACGTGTGTTTTTCGAAAATCATCCCTTTAGAGTGTAAAAGAGGGGTGCAAATTTAGTAGGTATAAACGTTTTTCGTATTTACCGTAGTGCTACCAAACTTTTCAGAAACGGCTTGACCGATTTTTATGAAATTTTATATGAAGGTATATTCAGTAGGTCTGGTCTGGATTTAGTTGTTCGCTATTAGATTTATTTTTGATTAGATAATAATTTTTATTTCTTTTGCGAATAATTAAGAGTGAAATATATAAATCCAATGTTAATTATTCCATCAAAGGTCTCATATTAACCGGGTAAGTAAACATAAAATAAGCCACATGCTTTTCCCCCCTATAAAAACCCCGTATTATTATCTGTGTCCCAAGTCCCAGGTAAAAAGTGCTATTTCCAACCTTTATGCAAATTAAATAGAAATTTGGTCCAACCGTTTCGGCGTTGTTGAGTCAACCGCATCCGCAGCATTCTGTAATATACATAATACCTACTTGGGTCCCATCTTGTTTGCAAACCAGTTTCATTATGTAGCATAAAACATACATTTAAGTATATTATTCCTACTAAAGAAATTCCTATTTTCGATCTCATTTTGGTACATAGGTAATGGACAGACGACATCGAGGCGATGTACCTGATTATAATCTAGCACACCTAAATTTAAAGTAGATACCTAAGTAGCAGTAGGTATAGTAAAATAAGAGTAAATAAAATTAACTGCTTCAGTAGATCTAGAGTTGTCAGATTCAAATATGCTCGTGCGGCGGTTAGGCTTAGGAGACTAATAAAATATGTTTTTAGTTCCTTTTATTTCGCACCGTGAGATTAATTGGGTCGAGTTGACTGACCTTCACAGTTATATGTCTATCAGAAAATCGTTAAAGCCCCGAGCACACCGGATGCATATGCGTCTGTGATATGCGTAGGTATAGACGTAAGTGTGACGGCAAGCGGTGTGTCCTGTCTTATACAGTAACTTGTGGTACGTGCACGTCTACGCTTGCGTGTGCGCTTCCGGTGTGCTCGAGGCTTTAGATAGCATATCGGCAGATACATTCTGTACTACCATAATTTATATAAAATTATTCAGGTGCTACAATAAAATGAATTTGTGTGAAATAAATAGCACGAATGCATTTTTTTAAACTAAATAAACGGAATGCTGTTGTAACTAATAAATTATAGGTACATGCTAGTTATAGTGTTTGGTTTAAATCGTTATAAATTAATTCAGATGAATATTCTCGTCCACGAAGATGATGTCTTATGTAGCAAAATAACATTAGGTGGTTACATTTTTATCAAAGGTAGGTATTAAATCTTGTTCTGATGCGAAGCTTGACGAGAAGAGTTATCTGCATCAATCAGCTGAATTATTAATATTTTAGAATTCCTGAATTTACGGCTAACAACTAATTGTATGTAAATAATAGGTAAATGAAAATCTGTTAGTTCGTAGATTATGTTTATTTAGTGCATACTATGATGCCGGTTATTGATGGGGAAGATTAATGAGAAAATTTATGGAAGATTAATTTTGGTAATAATTTCTATCAATAACAGCCAATTTCCGCCGAATAGCCGCGTGGTGCCGGCAGAGTAGAGTTTGTACCACCCCTGCCTGCCCGTGGGTATCGTACGAGGCGATTAAGGGTTCCCGGGAGGTGGGCAGCAGCGCCTCCCGTACTGACAACATAGTCCGAAATTCACACTGCGATCACAAACCCGCCTGCCCAGCGTGGTGACTATGGGCAAAATCCCCCTGTGGCAGTAGCCTTGTGGCGTGCCCTGGGGGAGGCCTACGTCCAGCAGTGGACTGCAATAGGCTGAAGAATTTTATGCCTATTTCAGATTAAATGTTCCATTGTTTTCATAAAAAATTTCAAAATTGGAATTAAACAAAACCGAGATTCTTTATGATCTCTAGTATTGAAATTGGCCGTCAATGAAAGCAAATTATATACGAAGATCGTGTAACTTTGAAAAGCAATTAACGATGAGTAAACAAGACAAGAGGTAGGCATATACAATATACTTGGCGAGACTCGCTTCCATACAGTTAAGCTCTACATCAACATACTATTAAAACGATAATCGGAGAACATGTAGTTTTACACATAGAAGCATATTTCCATTCACATTGGTAATTCCACCACTTGGTAATTTTCCTACATACATGGATACTAGTGCGTATAGAACAAACGGCTCCCAAAATGGGATATACAGGAGTAAAGTATCACGAAGGATAGTTCACACCCATACGCGCATTGTTTGACGTGACGAAATGAAACATAGTTTCAGTGACGAATTGCTGGCTATATATTAACGATCTCCCTGACATTACATTACACGAAACAATACTATTTGCTGATGATACAACAATTTTGATTAACTGTGATAACAAATCAGAGATAGAAAATGAAATTAACCTGACTGTCGAGAAAGTAATAGCTTGGCTAAATGAGAATAATCTCAAAGTAAATATTGAGAAGACCAAAATGACATACTTCAGAACCCGTCAAGCGATACCAACGCCGTTAAACATACAATATTGTGGTAAAAGTATTGAGATGGTCCAATATACAAAGTTTTTAGGGATTATAGTCGACCAGCACTGTGACTGGAGATTACACGTGGAAAACGTATGTTCGAGACTCCACAGATTTGTATACGCATTACGCCGCCTCCGTGAGGTGGCTTCAATAGATGTTGCTTTGTGCGCTTACCACGGATACGTTGCGTCAGTACTGCAGTTTGGTCTACTGCTATGGGGCAATTCTTCTGATGTGCTTAGGGCATTTAGAGTACAAAAAAAATGTATAAGGGCAATATACGGGGCTCACTTTCTTGACTCCTGTCGCCCTCTATTTAAGAGATTTAGAATTCTCCCACTCCCTTGCCTATATATTAAACAAATGGCAATTTTTGCTAAGCAGCACCCTGAATTTTATCTGACGCGAAAAGATGCCAATACACCCCAATTTAGGGCTAAGTTAAATAGTAAATTGAAGGTTCCAATCTGCAGATTAGCAATGGTACGGAAGAATTGCTTTTACATGTCGATTCGGATATTTAACAAATTACCTTATGAAATACGCGATCTGTCTCTTGATAATTTTAAACGCAAAATCCACAATTTGTTACTGGATAAATGTTACTATTCTGTTGATGAGTATTTGGGTACTTTCTAATCTAATCTAATTTAATTTTTTTATTTTTTTTTTATTACTTATACAGGATGTTTTTTTGTGGCCACCTTTAACAAAGGGTACGTGCTCTATACATCAAATAAAGTAAGTTTATACCAAAAAAAATGCTGGGAAAAAAAAATTTTTTTTTCAATATTTTTTTTTATTACTTGATCTGGCGAAATTTATAGTGTCTAGTGTTTATGTTAGTTTTTTTATAGACAGATATTAATTATTTCTCGTGAAAAAATCTTGCTTCGCGCGTCTATGTGCATTTATGCAGAAAAACGCAGTCTATTTACTCAACTTTGGACCCTAATATTTTGGAAACCAGACACTTCCCAGGTATGCTTCCATGGAGAAAACTGATCGTGATGATGAGGAGATTCCGTAGTTTTCGGGAACGTTGACGACCAAAAATCATCCTGTATATGTATGACACCTGCAATGAATAATATTATTGAGTCTGACTTGTAATAGGTACTGAAATCTGCATGCTTATATAGAATTTGTCTACAGGGCACGTTTAATTATTTAATTACTATTTCTGATAAAAATATTTGTACGCCTAAATAGGCAGATTTTCGCGGATATTACCAATATTTAAGACACCATACATTGACATTGTATAATATCATTGTATTATCTACATACCGGAAATCAGACAAATAAACAATATTTCATTTCATTTCATTTCATTTCATTCTCAATGCCTGAGAGAGCGCCCTTGATTTCATTTTGACTCTTAGATTACGACAGCTTTCATACCTAGTTAATATTATTATTAATTTATAATATTACTAGCTGACGCGGCAAACGTTGTTTTGCCATGTAAAAGGGGTTGATCCTAGAGGGGTGAAAATTCATGGTTGTATGTATTTTTGTATGCTGTATCATAAAAAAATAAAAACAAAAAATTTTGTCAAAAAAAAAAAATTAGGGGTGCACCACCCTTAACATTTAGGGGGATGAAAAATAGATGTTGTCCGATTCTCCACCCTAACCGATATGCATGCTAAGATTTACGAAAATCGGTCGAGCCGTTTCGGAGGAGTTTAACTTCTAACACCGTGACACGAGAATTTTATATATTAGATTATATTTTGTAATATTAATAATTTATTTTTATAAAATATTAATAAGAAAATGAAAAAAATTCTTCACCCGAGTGAGATTTGAATCCACGACCACTCGCAAACCGTGCTTTCACTCTAACCAACTGAGCTATCGGGTCAAATAACTCGGACGACGAATTTTACCATCTCTTTTAAATTACATTATTGGCAACGTTATTTTTTCATTCCGATAGCTATACACTAGCCAAATCTCGGTAAACAAAGCTGAATCCCTCAGCACAATTTATCTTTATCTTATTATAATATCATTAGATGATACCACGATGGTATTCAGATACGATGGTTCAAATCCACGGCTAGGAAAGCCACACACTATTATTATAATCACATTATATTTAATTCCAAGTCTAATTTAATTATCTCCACTGAATAAGTTCTGAATAAATCTAGCACAAAACCTGCTAATAGCTACTCACAATACGTAGCTTTCTCATTCATAGTGGTAAAACTTACAAGTCATAGACAGTTAATAACTTTTCATTGTGAATGAACAGATCCACGGAAATTGAGAATGATTTACTAAAAAGTTTTATATAAAATCTATAGCTTATCGATTCTATGCGAGAATAAAGATAAAAATGTGTTAGTCAATGTAGACCAGCAATCGCCGATGCTAGCGTAGTACGAACCAACCACAGGTCTACATTTGCATGTTTTGTAATTATTTTTTACAAAAACCGCGAAGATTTCTTAAACGTGAAAGAGTTGCCAAAAATTATAATCGGTTTTTTTTCCTGTTATTTTTCTGTCTTTTTCATTTAGACATTTGATCTCAACCCAAGGTGAATACTTTTAAATCAATACAAATAAATATTAATATTTACGTAGAAGCATAAAATATAAATATTTAGGATGACCTGTCGCCATTATTAGAATGTTGCAAGTCCTTAATATGTATATTTTTACTTAATTTTTGTATATACGAGTATTATACCCATGAACATATAAAGAACAATGGATGTAATGCTGTCACTGCACACTGATTGAAGCACCGAAATGGCGGCGTGTTGGGCATGTGTGCGTATTTTCCAGTAGGTGCCGAGCTTACTATGGTATGTATGTGTGGGTGGATAACGCGTCAATACACATCCCTACTCCATTGAATATCGTTGCCAAGCTTACTATGAATGCTTCACTCTGTGTAGTCACAAAACTCTGTCCGTTATTCTTTATATATTCATGTATATGCCTATACTTTACCTACTGTGTAGGTAGACGGTAGCTAAGGAACCATTAGACTATCTAATCGCTTGGGCTATTTCCGTGACTTTATTTTCCACAAAAGATAAGCTCGCCTTAATCCATTTCCTTTGTTGATATAAATTACAGCTGACGGGTAATTATTATCACAACCAGGAAAAAATTTGAAGGGATAAGCCAATCAGGCAACTAAAACTTAAATCTCAAAGGGACAGACGTCACTACGTTTGTATGTAGGTAGGTATATTATTTTCAATTAATTAGATATAATTTATTCCAAAATCCGTCCCAGTTTATTGTCGAGTATTCTCAAGACGTTTATAGTAATCAATTCTAATAAAACTTAAATCTTGTTAATGAAATGCGTCAATTTAGCAGCAATTAACATAGACTGATATTGATTGACGTGACCATAATTGAGTCTTTGTTCATTTCCACCACCAAGTACCTAAGTATTAAACTTATTCTAAGATAAATAAAAAATTATTCATTTTCACTTAATGTGAATTGGACCCCGACGCGTTCGCCGCGTGCCCGTTGCGACAACGCAGCGTGCTCGCTGCGTTTTACCAGCGTGCGCCGTATCTACAGCGTGAACGTTCAGAACGTCTTACTCGTCGTACTAATAAGCATAAGTACAACGTCACGATGACGTAGTGAATTTTCTAGTTAACAATGCAGCAATAATTTATAGATTACCTCTGTACGATAATACAGAAACTTTAATTTGTTTCTCTGTGCAACAGCCATATAAGAAATATCGAGGTAACTATGGCGCCGAGCAATGTCTTTGGGTTGGTGGGCAGATGAAGCCTGCCTCATTCACTAAAAGATTCGTCATCGTGACGTAATGGTGAGACGTACCTAATGCTTCTTCTTTCTATGATAATTCCGGATGGATACCCTCTGAAATAAGGAAATATCACTGATATAGTGCGTGCGTGGACATGGCAGGCCTCTCGTGCGGTTCGGCTCAGTGGTTTTTGAGGCTATGTCGCGTAGGGTCCTGAACCTGCCCTGATAAGTGGCATTATACGCGAGAATTCATGTTACTGTGTGTGATTTGCACACTTCTGCCCAACCTCTTTGGGGGATATTGGGCATGAATATATATTATATATGTATATATTATATATTTATGCCACTAGAAAATAAAAGAAAATTAAATCTTAATTAAATATTGACACTATGAAGTATAAAGTACATAGGTAATATATTGTGTTAATTTTATATACCTAGAGAAAATTCCTCCTTTTTATGGGTCATTCTTCGGGACTCGTTTTTCAAGTGGCTTCGCTGAGAAACAATGGAAATCGAAAAGCCAGCAAGCAATATTTTTTCTGTGCTGACCTTTAATCCTCTTTTAACTGGGTCATTGATAATTTTTCAATTATCTGTACATTCAATATAATAATAAAAAAATAAAACGCCCCCTTTCTTTGATTTTCGTGGAGTGTCCCAAACCCCAATCTGGTTATTTATTAAATTATATTTCGAAAAGTAAACGCCATATGCTTACAAAAAAAAATACACTAAATCCTGAGAAGTTGACAATGCTATGAAAAATAAGAACAAAGTTCAAAAGCATTACATTAGCTAAAAAAAAAATTAAAATTAACTGTCTCGAGGTAGGCACTGATTTGCGTAAATTCACTAGCACATCCCTAATTTCGCGTCCTATGTTACGGTCATCCTAATTCAAGTTAAAACTAGTCCTTAGGCATGGGCTAATCATATCCGGGAAAGGATTGAACATGTAGTATATCACTCCGACTAAGGATATATATCCTTTTAACATATCCAACTCCGCGTGCATATCCGGGAACGAAGAGATTTAAGTGACGCGAGATATGACTGGGATTGGTTTGGTTAGGTTGTTGTGTGTCCTTTTAACAGATCCAACTCCGCGTACATATCCGGGAACGAAGAGATTTAAGTGAAGCGAGATATGACTGGGATTGGTTTGGTTAGGTTGTTGTGTGTCCTTTTAACAGATCCAACTCCGCGTACATATCCGGGAATGAAGAGATTAAGCGAACCGAGATATGATTGGGATGATCTATCCAAATAATAATTAGAATATTTGATAGGCGTATTTAAAAATCACAGTAAAACTAAAACTATTGTCCTAAAAATAATTCCAAATCCAAACAGCTTTTATTTACATTAAAAACAAAATACTTAAGATCAAATATAAAACGGAATGAATAGAAATTTTGAAAATTATAATTACGAAAACAAATATTTATACTAAACGGCATGCCTGTCGCTCGTGAGTATTCGTATATACTCGTGTAATGTCGTTACATTCGCGCTCATGCGTCTACTGCGATAGTACCGCGCGTTCCGGCGCGTTCGCATTCCGTCTCGCTCACTTATTCTTATCTTCGGCATTATTCGGTAGGTCGGAGTGGGTCGGATATAGGATATGGCAACTTTTTTTAAAGTGAAGGAGTTGATTCATATCCACCTCTGGATATATATCCGAGGATATAGTTGTGTCCGGAGTTATTCATGTCTACTAGTCGTGCTCCGAGTTTCCGAAATATAAAGGTAAGAACCACATTGCGTGGGTATGGTTTCTCAAAACGTTGATTTGCGTGGTACAATTTTTTCCGATAGTTTTGACCTTATTTATTAAATAAAATATTGATGAAATAACTACTTACTTAAGAGTTTCGTTATAGTTTCGTATAATTTTTTTAATGTCACAGTTGGTCTCCTGATTTTATAAATACCTAATAATAATAAAATATAGTGATAGATTAGGTACCATTATTAAATCATTCTACTATTACTACCTAAATACAGTGTAGTATTAGTAGTAGACAGCAAATAAACCGAGCTACCCGTCACCTTGGAACTCTAATTCGATTTTCTCAAAAAGTATCAAACTTATACCTACAGAAAGTGCATTTAATTGACAAACAAAATTAATTGAAGTTTAATTAAAAGTATCGTTAACTCACGTAATTAAGCAACAAACACAATGCTAACAATTTTGGTCTGTTTTGACTTGAGTTCCCGCTTAGCGTTTTTGTCTTTTACAGTGACGGTAGTTGGATATTTCTTATCATTTCTTTAGTTTCTGTGCATCGTTAGCTTACACGCGTGTATTTTTGACACTTTTCCCTTTTCTGTAGGCATAAGTTTGATAACTGTAAGTCTGATACTTTTTGAGAAAATCGAATTAGAGTTCCAAGTTTGACCTTTTTTACAGTTTACATAAATATTTTTAGATTCTAACGTAACTTGAAATAAAATACCATCTTTAAATATTGCCACGCAAATCACCAAAGAATGACTTGCTCGAAGAAGCACCCTTATGTCGGTAAAACAAAGTAAAAATCTGGCCACTTCCTCTGAGCACATTAAAAACTACAATTAAACAAAGTGGTTTTTAAATTTTCAGTTCTTAGGTATTATGGTAATATGTTGTAAAGTATGTGAATATTCATTTATTTATAATAAGCGGGATAGGAAATAACTATATACAATATTGTTACATAATGCTTTACATTATGATACAAGTGAGCTAAATAAGATGGTAGTTACGCACGATGCTTAGTGCGATAATTACCAAAGCTCACGTTTGTCACACGGAATTTTTAACTTTTCTTGCGAATAAAGATAAACACCATAAATAGTTTTAGAATTACGTTGAGAATTAATAAAAAAAAACCCCCAGGCCCAAAAAAACTTACATATTTTTAACTTGGAGTGGGGTTTTTAATTCATTTTATTAAATTATTTTTATTTCATACCTTTTAAAGTATACTAGTGGACACCCGCGACTCTGTTCGCGTAGACTGCAGAAAAAACAAAATGTCGAAATTATCCGGGATAAAAACATTTTCCCGGGATAAAAAGTAGGTCCCCTCTTAGGTGGAACCTGTCACAATATATTCATGAAAACTGAGATTAGATTTCTGAGATTAGCGTGCACAAATATACAGACGTACAGATATGCAAACATACATACAAAATGGAAAAACATTGTTTTGGGTTTCTTGCGTGTATAAAGTCCGCCCATTATAACTTTTTCAATATATTCTTCATGTACAGAAATAGATACAATTTTATTATATGTAGGTTACTAGAAGATATAGAAGAAGATTTTGTAACATTAGATTTTTCATTGCCACTTTCACTTCTCATATCTTTCAAAAGACTTACCGGCTTTTATAAAATAGCTAAAACACTCTCGACTAACCCATCTTTCAAACAAAAAAAACATAATCGAAATTCTCCTTTTGCATCGGGGGTTAAAATGGTTAAAATATTTTTTATTTGTTTTGTTTAGTTTATCTCGAAGGAAAGGTAAGGTAATGTATACGCATATAGGCATTGTGTTCAGTATATTATTTCTGAATTTTATGATGGATGATAATGATGATGTATCGAAACGTCGGGAAAATACCTACCAAAGAATGAATGTAAAATTAGTTAAAAACAAAAGCAATTGCAAAAAACAACTTACATTAAGAAATCGTTTTCCGACTCAAATTTTGCTCAGCTTATCTGAATACGAGTATAGAACCATGCACACTAGTGCATGTGATTCAAATCACAAGTAAACAAAATATAACTTATCTACAAGGAAACATCACTTTATGGACATGCCATTTATAAATAATAATTGATTTTCACATGAAAATTACACCCGCACCCTTCCAGCTTTTTTCGCCGAATCTACGCCAAATCCGGTTAAAATTAATAATAAATCCCACAAAATCTTTGTTTATATTATATTTTCTTAATAGTCAAAAATAGGGACAGTGGAACAGACAGCTACAGCCTATATGAAAAATTATCAAAACATATAGTGTACAATTTTAAGTATTGTATATAAGTTAATGTAAAATAATAAAAACAAAAAAAAATATCGTAATCAAATGTGAATTAATAATATTTTGTGACGAATTTTTTTTTTAAGAATTTCAATATTTCTATTTTTTTGGTACCAATACAATAGGTAGTTCCATCGCATCGTGATTGTTTTATGACAATTTACAGGTGCGATAAAGTACCTAAGTATGAAAATCCATTATTGCACAGTTGTAAACGTCATCAATATAAATGTGAGTAAAAAGTTAGATTACGTATTTAAAATCGCTGGTGTTAGGTTAGGTTAGGTTACCACTTTATGAGCTAGAATGTTTAAAATATTTTTTTTAAAACGAAAAACCGACATTCTCCCAAAACTCGAGCTTACCAAAGTAAAATTTTACTAAAGGGCAAATATATATTGCGTTAAGCCGTGTACAAAGTTTAGAAGGCATAATATTGTCAGATTTATATGCCAGCAAATGATTAAATAGGCCACATAACAAAAGAGAGAAATAATTTTTTTAAAACGAAAAACCGACTTCCTCCCAAAACTCGAGCTTACTAAAGTAAAATTTTACTAAAGGGCAAATATATATTGCGTTAAGCCGTGTACGAAGTTTAAGAGGCATAATATTGTCAGATTTATATAATTTTTATATATATTATATAATGTAAAATAAGCCACATGACAAAAGAGAAAAAGGACTAGGCTTCGAAACTTTACGTCTGACAATATGATGATTATGATGATAATGATGACCTCCGACCAATTTCGGTCATGGCGACCACTTCTACTCCTAGATATTACTAAGTTGGCGTTCATGCGCTCGGAGATGGCGTCAAGGTCAGCTTGACGCTGCTCCTCGAACTCGTGTACTTGCTTTATCACCGTCCTGCGCCACTTGGTCGTTGTGCTGACAAAACTTCCCATTTAGATGGATCTATATTGCATCTCTTCATGTCTTTTCTGAACATCTTTGTATCTGAGGAGTTGCCCGCCGCGTTTCCGTTTGCCCTCCTCTAGTTCAGAAAAGAAGATGCTCTTAGCCAATCTCTCCTCCGCCATACGAGACACATGACCGCACCACCGAAGCTGCCGACGCATTAAGTAGGCCTCAATGGCACTTACATTGGCTCTTCGCAATACTTCGGTATTACTCACTCGGTTGGACCATCTGATTCTCATGATGGATCGGAGGCACTTGAGGTGGAATCGATCCAGAGTGCGTATGTGGCGACGGTACATGCACCACGCCTCGGAGGAATATAAGAAATTTGGCAGCACAACAGCCATGTACACACTTATTTAAGAAACATATAATTACACTCCTTCTTCCTGCCCTGTTCCCAATCATTTGGGGTCGGTGCAATATGTAGGTACTCTTCTTTCATTCATCCCTATTATCCGTCATCTCGTTATTCTCATGTCTACCTCTTCCTCCTTAACCATCTTACTTCGGACACGGCTTAACGCAAAATATAATTTCACCACTTAACACAATTATCTTCATCTTCATAAGCCTATTGCAGTTCACTACTGGACGTAGGCCTCCCCCTGCCATAGGGGGATTTTGTTACTAAAAAGTTCCACTATCTGTTTTTCGGCGGCTCCATCATCAGACCCTCGTTTCCTTTATATTATGTGTAGCTGACCAAAATTGTCTATAAAAATCTAAAAACGGACTACTCGTGCCTTTTATATTTGAGGATATCCCTAGATTCCTTAGAGATTCCATCATCAGATGTTATGTTTTAAATGTAGGTGACCAAAACGCTCAGTAAAAGTATAAAAAACAGACTACATGTGCCTACAATATTCGAGGATTGCCCTCGATTTCTCCAAGATCCCATCATCAGATCCTGATATGGTGAATATGGGACCAACCTGGAAGTATACCATGACCAACTATAAAAAAAAATTTGAAATCGGTTCATAAATGACGGAGTTCTGAGGTAACACACATAAAAAAAAATAAAAAAACATACAGACGAATTGATAACCTCTCTTTTTGAAGTCGGTTAAAAACAGACTAGATGTGCCTACAATATTTGAGGATTGCCCTCGATTTCTCCAAGATCCCATCATCAGATCCTGACATGGTGAATATGGGACCAACTTGGAAGCATACCATGACAAACTATTTAAAAAAAATGTAATCGGTTCATAAATGACGGAGTTTTGAGATAACAAACATAAAAAAAAAAAAAAACATACAGACTAATTGATAACCTCTCTTTTTTGAAGTCGGTTAAAAATATACATGGTTTTACTAAAGTAGAATCGCATTAGGTAAACACCATCGGTATGATTATCTTAGGATTATAGCACGACTAAAAATGCTTTGGCAACAGCTGTGAACTTTAGGAGATTAAATTGCCTTGTTAAATTACTGAAAGTACTGTTACTGTCTATTACGCCCACCTAATCTTAAGAGATTTTCTCAAAAGTCGTTTTATTATTTAAGTAAGAAATAACGTTGATATTTAAAATTTTCTAGGAATTATGTGATATTACATTTCGTACGTTTCATTCTTTGATATATTTTTAACACATGTAGTACTTCTATTGTACTGGCAACTTCGCACAATTTCAGAGTGGGTAATTCGAAAACAGAACTACCCTACAACCTACGACACTATTCCTAGTCTACCGATAATTTCCTTTATTCTTTTATTGTGCGCGGCAACGAGCACACGTTTTCAATTCTAGTATTATAGTTTAGTTTATTCTATTTTTCAAATTTATTATCAGAGTATTAAGAACATGCCTAAACGCAAAGCTTCTAGTGAAATTAACTATTACTTAAATAAAATTAAGAAATTAAAAGAAAGCCAAAACAAGAAGCGAAACAGAGTGATTCTTTATTCGTCATCGTCAGATTCTGAGGAAAATGAAGGTAAGAAAATATAATGATCTCTTATTAAATATTCTTGTACACGAGTCAAAATGTTCTAAGACAAGTTCTGTATAATTTTTTTGTGAACTAAAATAAGCATCTTTAAGTTAACCTGGAGGATATCACAATGAGGGTATCACGAAGGTTTAACATGATGCATAAAATTAACCGGGAGGTTGACTGCGGGTCAACACGACGGTATTCAGAATAAGCATCTTTAAGTTAACCTGGAGGATATCACAATGAGGGTATCACGAAGGTTTAACATGATGCATAAAATTAACCGGGAGGTTGACTGCGGGTCAACACGACGGTATTCAGAATAAGCATCTTTAAGTTAACCTGGAGGATATCACAATGAGGGTATCACGAAGGTTTAACATGATGCATAAAATTAACCGGGAGGTTGACTGCGGGTCAACACGACGGTATTCAGAATATAGTGTGTATAGTCAGATATTCAATGATGCAACAGAGTCCCAAGAGAAACTGGAAAATACTCCGGTAGAAGTTAATATAACCCCGGAAGCTCAAAACGAGACACCTGACCTCGACCCGGAGCTTTTATTAGCGTTGGGTGATACAACGGACGAGCAACCGATGTTTGGTGAAAAAATTCACCACACTCTGGCACAACGCTGGTTGCCTATATTAGCGAAGGGACTAAATAAAGGCCTAAAGGAAAAATTGCTTAAAAATACCAGGTACCTGAAAATTGTCAATTACTAAAAGCACCGACATTAAACGCCGAAATAAAAGCTGCTGTATCTGATATCACTATAAATGGCAATAAAAATATTCAGTTAATAAAGACCAATTAGGGCTTGGAATAACAGCAATTAATAAAGCCATTAATTACATTACTCCTCCTTGGAGATGACAAGAAAAAAGCAATAGAGGTACTGTCGGATAGCTGCAGGATCTTGACTGACGTACATTAGATAGAAACAGAGCTCAGAACAAAACTTATAACACCTTGCCTCGATAAATCCTTTACGCCATTAATCAAAGATCATGAACGAGACAGCACGCTCTTTGGTGATAAACTATCGGAGACCATAAAAGCCTCAAAAGCTATTTCCAGACAAGGTCTACAAATTAAGAAACCGACACATAAGACAGCACCTGCACATACAAATTCCGCTGGCCCATCCACTTCAAGATCTCGCCTTCCGGGAAACGAGATTCGCCCCCCTTCGTTACACATCAGGGAACAGGGGGGGGGGCGCGGAGGCTTTCCACGAACAACGACATCATACAGACGCGGAGCCACATCGACGACGACACTGACACGATCTCGTGCCTACCCGAACCAGAGCACTCAGCAGCGAGCCTACACGCGACATTAGATAAACAGGTACATGCGGGTCGCCTGCAATATTTTTATGATAACTGGATGAAAATCACTAATAATAAATTAGTTCTTTCCTGGATAAAACATGGCCACTATAGATTTAAAAGAATCATGTTTGTTAGTGCCAATTATGTCATCACAAAGAAAATACTTAAGATTTTCATTTAAAGATGTTACATATGAATTTAATGCTATGCCTTACGGCTTATCATCTGCACCTAGAACATTCACGAAAATAATGAAGGAAGTCGTGGCTCACCTTAGATATCGCGGATTTATATCTGTTATATACCTAGACGATCTTTTATGCATCGGCCACACACATTCTGAATGTTTATATAATGTAACGGAAACAGTGGCACTACTTGAAAGCTTAGGATTTGTTATAAATTATGAAAAAAGTTCGTTACGACCTTTACAACAGACAAAGTTTCTGGGCTTTATTTATAACACTCTTGACATGACATTATCATTACCTATGGATAAAAGATTATATATACTAAAATTAGTTAAGAAATTTCAATCCTTACCATTATGCACCATAAAAGATCTTGCTTGTCTCATTGGTACCCTTACTGCAGCATGCCCAGCAGTTAAATACGGCTGGGTTTACACTAAACGTCTCGAGCAAATTAAATACTTAGCATTACAAATATATAAAACATACGAAGCTAAATTTCGTCCTTCATCTATAATATTGCCTGACCTAGAATGGTGGTCAAAAAATATTTTATCGACATCAACCCCATTAAAATCGAGTAGTTTTGAACTAAAGATATTTACAGATGCATCCAGGTCTGGCTGGGGTGCATTTTGTAAAAATCAAAGAATAAATGGGAAATGCAAAGCTAGTGAAATAAATTTTCATATTAATTTTCTAGAGTTGCTTGCAGTATTTTTTGGACTCAAATGCTTTGCACGTAATATCCGAAACTGTTCTATTTTATTACGTATTGACAACACTATGGCGTTGAGTTACGTTAATCGCATGGGTGGCATAAAGTATCCTCATCTAAATGATTTAGCGCGAGAAATTTGGCAATGGTGCGAGAAGCGAAATATATGGTTATCTGCTTCTTATATTAAAAGTAAAGACAATAGAGAAGCTGATGAAGAGTCCCGAAAGGTTGATACGGACATTGAGTGGACATTAACAGATGAAGTATTTAATATACTAGTAACGGATTTAGGTAAGCCAGATATCGATTTATTCGCTTCTCGCACTAATGCCAAATGCCAAAGATATGTGTCGTGGAAGGCAGACCCAGATGCAGTTGCTGTGGATGACTTCACTATCTCGTGGAAGGGCGTATACTTTTACGCTTTTCCACCATTCCCACTCGTATTAAAGGTCTTGGAAAAAATTATATTGGACAAGGCTGAAGGCATTCTAATATTTACATACTGGCCTTCCCAGCCATGGTTCCCACTGTTACAAAGAATGGTTACATCCGATATTAGTTTTATAAATCCTGAAATTAATCTTATATCACCTTCTTGTATGAACCCACAACTCAAACCGGTTACCCTGGGTGCAGCCAAACTCTCAGGGACGCGTTCCTGAAACGAGGTGTCCCTATCGAATCATTGGACCTTATGATGGCTTCTTTGTCGAAAAATACTTTGCAACAATATGGTGTCTCCTACAAGTATTGGTGGCAGTACTGCACTGAGGCAAATATAGATCCATACACATGTTCCGTTCCAAGAATGTTGACCTTTTTGACAAAACTGTTTAATAAAGGTGCGGCTTATGGCACCTTGAATAGTCATCGTTCGGCTCTAAGTTTGCTTTTCGGAGATGAGTCAGGATCTCATGACCAAATTAAAAGACTATTGAAAGGTATATATAAATTAAGCCTAATATTCCAAAATACGCATCCACATGGGACCCTCATACAGTTTTGCAATATATTACCTCATGGGGCCCTAATAAGGATTTAACTCTGCCAAAAATTTCTAAGAAACTCGTGATATTGCTGGCCTTATGTACTGCGCATAGAGCACAGACACTTTCTCTCATTAAAGCTAATAATATCCATATCAGCCTGAACGGTATAAAAATTGTAATTTCAGACATTATAAAAACATCAGCAGCTGGGCGCGACCAGCCAATTCTGTTCTTATCTTATTTTACAGAAAATATCAATATATGTCCTGCTACAGTTTTGCAAGATTATTTGTTAGTTACAAATGATTTAAGACCGAACACAGTCGAAAATCTCATAATAACGTCTAGAAGACCATATAAGTCTGTTAGCACCCAAACCATTAGCCGATGGATTAAGGAGATCCTGGCGGAAGCCGGGGTGGATGTGACAGCATGGAGTTCTCATAGCACACGACACGCTGCCACATCTACAGTGCGAGCGCAGGGTGTCTCATTAGACGTTATTAGGAGAACTGCTGGCTGGTCGCAGGCCTCAGAAACATTTGGTAAATTCTATAACCGTCCAGTGACTGATGATGCTCACTTTGCAAGATCAGTCTTTCTGTCCAATCAATCATCATAAATTTAAAATAATTTATAAGCAGATTTATCACTTGTAAATTAATCTAATTTAAAAAGTTATATTTATGTTATAAACAAAAATTTGTAAAAATATAGTGTTCTTTTTTCCCATAATTACAATAATAATTAGGTATACAACTCATTAACCAGGATGCTTGCAAAATTTTCACCTCTAAACATCTACATGTGTTAAAAATATATCAAAGAATGAAACGTACGAAATGTAATGGTGATTAAACGAACTTACCTGTAAGTGAAGTTCTATCACAATTATATGAGTACGTTTCATTCGAAGATATAAGATAAAACCCTCCCTTCCCAGATCCCTTAAAACTAAGAAAATTTTGTGATGCTCTAAAGAATGAAGGAAATTATCGGTAGACTAGGAATAGTGTCGTAGGTTGTAGGGTAGTTCTGTTTTCGAATTACCCACTCTGAAATTGTGCGAAGTTGCCAGTACAATAGAAGTACTACATGTGTTAAAAATATATCTTCGAATGAAACGTACTCATATAATTGTGATAGAACTTCACTTACAGGTAAGTTCGTTTAATCACCAATTATTCGTAATGTAAAAGAGATGGTAAAATTCGTCATCCGAGTTAATTGACTAACTAGCAAAAGCAAAGCGATAGCGAAAATTTTACAAAAATCGCTGATTGTTTGTCAAATTCGTATTACGTTAAATGAATGTCAAAGGAATTTTGACATTTCAATGCGAATATTGTACAATTTTGGCTATCGCTTTGCTTCGGCTTTGCTATTTTACGTAATTAGAGGGCTGATAGCTCAGTTGGTTAGAGCGAAAGCACGGTTTGTGAGAGGTTGTGAGTTCAAATCTCACTCGGGTAATTTTTTTCATTCCTTTAAAAATTTATTTATTGGGCCTATTACCTGAAATAAATGAATTTTGAATTTTGAATTTGAATTAATAATTTTTATAACAGATAAGAGCTCATTGGATAAGAGATTTTCTCAAAAGTCGTAAGTATTATTACTTTAGTTAGAAATAATATTGACATTATACATTTCATAAAATTATTAATAAAGAAAATGGAAAAAATTCTTCACCCGAGTGGGAATCGAACCCACTTCCGCCCAATCTGGGGATAATGGGCGTGACTATAGGTATATGCATGTATATCTATACTAATATTATAAAGCTGAAGAGTTTGTTTGTTTGTTTGTTTGATTGAACGCGCTAATCTCCGGAACTACTGGGTCGAATTAAAAAATTCTTTTTGTGTTGGATATTTAAGAAAATTATTCAACTTTGGAGACTTCCGTTGCGTGCGCTGCGTAAACGGTTCAAGTTATCCAAAAAATATGTATGAAAGAATAAAAGCTGACGTCCCTAGAAATGATATGAAAGAAAAAAATTGAAGGTCTAGACTGCCTGATGCAGAACCCTTAGCAGCCCAGCTAAACTTTGAGAGATATGAAAATACCGTCTTAGGAAAAGTGGTTTTGCTCAGCATGATAAGCACTTTCTAATAACGTAATAAACGATTTTGAAGGTCTAGATAACCTGATGCAGAACCCTTAACAGCCCAGCTAAATTTTGAGAGATATGAAAATACCGTCTTAGGAAAAGTTATTCAACATTTTAAAAGAATTCAATTCCCTGTTAAGTTATCTTTTGCTGTAACAATTAATAAATCACAGGGGCAAACGTTTAAACACGTTGGAATTGACTTACGTCAAGACTGCTTTTCACACGGCCAATTATATGTCGCGTTGTCAAGATCGGGTTGCGGAGAAAATCAGTATGTTGCACACTTCTGCCACAAGAAAATAAAACAAAAAATGGGGATAATTTACGCAGAAGTACTTTAAAATATTTTATTCTGTTTGTTGACGCGGACGAAGTCGCGGGCAACAGCTATGTATATTATATGAGGTAAGGAATCGTCTTTGTCGTAGAGAAAGTAAAATATAAGATTTAGATACACTTCAAAAGGGACGATTTGCGATATTAAATTTTGTTATTTACCTACCTGCTCTTACTTATTTGTTTTTAAGCAGGTACTGTAACCATGATACATGAAATTCTATTTTGGAATCAAATAAAAGTTATACATAGCATGTAGTTTACATGTTGATGCATTTTTAGCAGAATTCCAGCATTTATGGTGAGATGTCTATAAAATGAAACAATTATTTAAAATCTTAATCAGACAGAATACGCAGTTACTTGAATATAAATTTCATCAATTCTTTAAAAAAGCGACATTTTGAATTTTTTTCGAAGAAAAAATTAATAATGCAACTGAAGTCGGCAGTCTAAAGTTTGGAGGTGTGTGCAGGCGGTTCAAAAGTGATAATAGGTGTCTGGCAATGGAAGACGTAACTTCTGATACTGCAGTTAATACTTAGATTGACACCTTTCTTACGAATAGTACCTATATAATTACTATTCGTAAGAAAGATGTCAAGGTTTGGTGAGATCAAATACGAAGTGTGAAGTGAGGTGCAAGTTCGAGTTTAAAAGACACTAAATTGATAGATTGATTTCAAGTATTCTTTTCGTTGTACTCTTCAAGACTACAACTAGATACAGTAGTACTATGGTTTTGATACCTACTCTATTTATCCGGTTGTTCTGATATATATCTACATCATTCGTTTCTCCTGATTGGTATGTACCTAAGACTGGAAAGACATAACGAAAATCGTGTAATTTTATAAATCCTTAACGTGGAACTCGGATCATTCATCAATTGTTATTTTCAATTACTCTTATAATGCTACTACTATTTGTCCCAATCACTCTTGGGAAGAAGTATTTATTTATTAAATATTAATTAATAATGTAGACTTTTTCATTAAATTTTATTATCCAATTTTATTTCTTTCCATAACAAAACTGTCTACTCTGTCGCAAAAATATAAAAAATAGACCAGGAAAATCGTCTATTGTATCCAGTTTTGTTGGAACAAAGCGTGTTTGATGGACAGGAAAATAAAAAAAACTCTTAGTGGATTCCACAGTCTATTTTTTTCCTTTGAAAATTGATAGCAGTTTTACCGCTACTAGTCAATCTATGCAAATACCTACCCATATAAGATACGTAAAGCGAAAGTTAAGTATATGATACTAGCAATCCGCTTCGGCATAACACGGATGCAATGCTGATATACACACAAACCTTCCTATTGAATTACTCTATCTATTTAAAAAGAACCGCATCAAAATCCGTTGCGTTTGAAAGATCTAAAGATACTTATAAGGACAAATAGCGGGAACAACTTTGTTTTATACTATGTTAAGATTATGATGTAGGACGAACCTAACGAATATCCGTATCTATCTATCGACAAACTGTCAAATCTCATAGACAATTCAATTCAATTTTGTTATATGGCGTTTCGCTCTCGCTTACACGAAGACTCTGCCAATATCACGTGATCTCATAGACTTTGCTTGTGAGTCTATAGCGTTACGCAGCAGAAAAAGAGTACGTAGATTTCTGGATTTAGTTCTGTTCAAAATCCCGAAAATATTAAAAATATTTTTTAATAGTGTGTGTATTCAAGAGAAACTTAAATTTCCTTATTCTTTCCTACTCGCAGGAAATGCATTTTTAATTTCATATATGCATCAAATTGGCATTCGGGACCATCGTCAATAAATCGAAATTAATAAATCAATAAATCGACTTTTACGTTACGTGAAAAATATGCGAGATAGTAACGTAACGTAAACGTCAGCAAAATCTTTGAGATTTGGCATAAGCGCCTCTATCGAACGTAAATGGTGTTGCAGGCAACATATAAAAGTACACTTAAAAAGTTAATGTTCCTTTTTTAACTGCGCCTTCTAGTAAGTCCTAACTTAGCTTCGTATAAGGATACATTACGACACAGGCTATAATTTCTGTTTTCCTATATTTCTATTCGTGTGTGCACAATACAAGTGAAGTTCTAATATTGTGTTTTTCTTGACTTTCTTATATTATACCAAGTGCGCCCTATTCACTAAAGTATACAGTCCACTAAATCGACATCTTGGTGAGACAGTCCAACATAGGTAAAACAACCAGGCTGTCCCGCACAAATGGAACGAATATATGGCAGCAGGAACATATTTTTATAAGTATCGTATCGTAAAGTACCTAAACGTCAAACTAATAATTTTTCAATATTTCGATTGGGCTATTGTTAAACCTGTTTACCAAAACTTTATGCCAACAACAATAAACGTTATGCTATGCAGATTATGTATCGCGCAAAATTTTGGTAACGTTATAGTCAAAATACTGTGAAACGCCGTAACATGAACATCCTAAACAGTGCATTTTTTTATTATTCATTATAAATTTACCTAATATTAATAATATAATGACGCGTTCATCCTTCGAGTATTATAGTGCATAAATAATAATAATACAGTAAACAAAAACCCATGAACAGGATGTATATTATATTTGGTAAGAAGTACAAACATTAAGCACTTGAAGAATTTAAGTTTCTTAAAGGTATAGAAATTATAATATCTACACAATACCATAGAGGAATAAGACTACACATTTTGGAATTTTTCTATAACATACTGAATCTCTATCTCACTCTAAGTACCTACTATTCTTTTATCCGAAAAACTAAAAACAACGACACAAACTTACCAAAACCATACGCATATAGGTACCGCAAATTTCACATATTAAATAACATTTCCTATTACAAACAAACAATCTCTGTAATAGCACTTGAACTCAATTTATTCACAATCACTAGATCAACTTGTTCCTTAAATCATCTGTAACTCCAAACAAGTTATACATTACGTGTAAGTAAACAAAGTTTGGTTTTCAGATAGGTAAGACGCGCGATGTATGCGGGCTGCCCAGTCGCGGTTGGTCGCCATTCTCTCGACAACACGACTCATTCTACTATGACACGACGCCCGTGCTAGCTCAAGCTGGCCCAAGGGCGCGCGCACGGTACAACTTCAAGCCAGAGCGTTTCCCTGAATCATTTAGGGATCTCGTAAAAAGCATTTATCATGCATCATAATTAGACTCATTGTTTGGCGCGCTTGATTTATAACGTCCCGGTTGACCCAGTAAAGTGGATGGAATGAATTATACATAGTTGGGGTTTTTGCAAGGATTTCTATTCATATAACTTGGTTATTACCAGTTAACTTGGGTATCCGGTAAAAAATAGAGTAGGTACCGCCCACACTGTCTGAGGAATGTTATGTACTTACTTACCCAATGTTTTTATTTAGGTTTGTCTTTATTTTTAGAACACGGATTTTCCCTATTTTGCTTAATTACGATGTGCTGATGCGAGGTTTCACTAGAATACATCAGCTGCATCTCCTTCCGTGCAGGTCGTCTCATGTCAGGTGATAAGCTAGCAACTTGTCAGTGATTATTTTCATCTCTCCCCGCTATGCTGACACCAGTTAGCCTATTAAGCCCAGCGTGGTAAGGGGTGAGCCGCCGCCGCTTTTCGGATACAAATATAGTCTAGCAAACGGTAACGAATCTTATGGGAATAATCCGAGTCATAACAATTGGTTTGGGACTAGCCGTCATCTTTAGTTTGAACACAAGAAGAAGTTTTTCTTAAATAACTTATTACCGGTAGGCTGTATCTAGTTATATGGAAAACATTGGCTGAATATTTTTCACACTTCATAGTATGAGGGCGGCACTGAAAGTTTCGGGAATCCGGGAAGTGATACATCATTTTAGTGGAATTCCATTAAAAAAGTTGAAAGAATTCCATTCAGAAGTTGGGGTATCCAAAATGACCGTTTTGTAGGCGTCTACAGCTTCTTCAGGTGACGAAAATCTTTGACCACACAATTTTTTATCTTAATTTTGGGGAAAGTATAAAAATCATAAGGTCTTAAGTCAGGACTGTATGGTGGATGATCTAATAATTCAATATTTTCTTGCTCCAAAAACTCTTTCGTCCTGTGGGCGGTATGAGAGCATTGTCGCAATGGCGGATGATGCGTCGGTTGCAGTTCTCTTTACGGAGTTCAGAGACCACCTGCGGTAAACAAATGGTAGAATACCATTCTGCATTGATCGTTTTTTTGTCCCTCAAGAGGAATAGTGGCAACATGGCCGGTTGTGGAGACAAACGGGGCAACCATTTCTTTTGCAACGCTTCAACTCATTTTCCAACACCAATACTCGTGACTGTTTTTTGTTTCGGGTTCGTATACATATATATCCAGGATTCGTCACCTGATACCACGCTGTATACAGCATGTGAAGATCCTCCGTGGAATTTCTGACGTGAAGTTCTGACGCACCAAGTGACGCGAGCCGCATTTTGCTCCTCACAGAGTGAATGCGGGATCCATCAGGAAACAATTTTTTTACGCCTAAATGTTCATGCAAGATTATTTGTATTAGACTCATGCCAATGTTCAAAGTTGCCTGAATTTCCCGATATGTCACATATCGGCTCACGCACAGCATCAACGTTATCTTGGGTGACTCCAGTTTTTGGGCGACCTTGACGGGGATCGTCACAGAGCTTGACACGTCCACGTTGAAATTCCGCAAACAAGCGATAAATTGTGGTTCGAGATGGGGCTTCATCACCAAACGCAGAAAGCATCCGATCAACGCACTGTTTTTATGTTAAACCACTTCTAAAGTCATAATAAATCATTGCTCTTGAATTTGCTCGAGTCTATTCCATTTTCACGCTGACTTCACAAGTTTAACAAGAGCTTGAGAAAGACTGCGTTCTTTTTTTTTTAAATATTTAAACGGTATTCGATAAACAAAGCCAAAAAGTTTTCGATCAATAAGACTTTATTATGTCAAAAACAATAGAAATATTCCATTCCCGTTACTTTTAGTGCAGCCTAGGTACCTATTATTAGGTTTTCTTAAAATAACTATAAAGTAGAGAGCGCTATTCGTAGCATGTGCTACGAACCGCTACGTAGCTACGAATGACGTAGTACAATTAACAACTTAATAAATGAGAGATTTTCTGACAACTATTAAAAGTAAATAATATATAATAATAATGTTTTTTATGATATTTTTCAATAATGATTGAATTATATAAAAATTATATTAATGGAGAAGTGTTTTTATAAATTTATCTTAGTCAAGATATTATATATTATAAAATATTATATTATATATTATAAAAGTGGCTTAGTGGTTATAGCGGCTCGCACGGTTTGCAGTGGTCGTGGGTTCGATTCCCACTCGGGTGAAGAATTTTTTCCAATTTCTTTATTAATAATTTTATATTATATAAAAATATCTACTACTAAATCTATTACTAAGTGTTCCTAAGCTACCCACAACGCCTGGGCCGCTTGGAAATATTTACACGTTCTAAATAAAGAATTGGATTTACTTAGCATTTATTTAATTTTTTTTCACCCAAAAACATCAATTTCAAATACCAAGTTTGATCCCGATTTGTATGGTCAAGCATATTATACTTGCATGTATCACTAACCGCTGCTGCACCGCGCAACATTGAGACCACTGAGACATTGTCTGTGAAATTACACTTTGTAAAAACTATATTGTGTTCCGGATCATACAATTATTACTATGTTGAGTGAGACGAGCTGGTGGAACCTTACAGAGTAAGGAGACTGGACTCGGGAGAGTACCACCGCATGAAATTAGTGAGAGCAAGATGTCTCACATTTAGGATTTACGCGACTTTACAGAGATATATAATAATTAGACATGTATGTAAGTGTTATGTACTTCAAGTGTAAAAAGGGATTGCAAAACACGTTTTTCAAAGCAAATTCATTCAATCTTAGCTTAAAAATGTCCATTCTAATACTAAACTCCGCAGGTCTGGAAATATGACTTTTGAATGTGAGATATCTCGCCCTCACCAATTTCATGCTACGGGCGCATATCATTGCACGGACATGTTTTTCTTTCTAAGTCCTCTTTTTTCGTCGTTTTTGCTGTACGACGAGGCTCTGACGCTATTGCTACTCGTATAAAACCTATTCGGAAACATTTCCTATTGGATTCGTTACTGGTAGCTAAATTGTTGCATTTGTGCCCGAAAAGTGGTTGTAGGCTTAACCCTTACCACGTGGGACTTTATAGGTGTAAAGTGGGTGTATAAATTGCACATTATTTTTAAAAACGTGATTTTTTGCTACCTTACAGTACTGGCAAAAATACAACTTTTTTACAAGTTCAAGCATCGTCCATGCATTAACTAATCGCAAATTTTACGTGATGGCGATATCCCTGCCGCTATTCCACCACCATTCTATAACGGGGCTTAGGGGCTTCCAAGTTATACCTACATAGAGCTTGGATGTTACTAACACCATCCCTCCTAGCATGACCACGCATCGTGGATATCGTATCGTCTCTATACAAAATTCAACATGGCGGCTATATTTGTCATATTTTGACAGGCTAAATGTCAATAAATCGGTTTATCATATCGTGTTTTGCAGGTCATGCTACTAGAGCAGGTCTCGATAATTCACAAGAGCCGTAGGTAGGGTCGAAGCTGAGAAAAAAGTGAAGTAAAAACTGCTGTACTGTTAGGGCCTTACTAATAAAGAGTTTTTAACTAGATTTTGCTATCAAAAATCAAGTAGATTTATAAGCAGCAAGATTAGAATAGAAAAGAAATGACAAAATAGAACAAAAAAATTTAGAAGTACCTAACTAAAATAAAAAAGAATAACTTAATTCACCCATCTTTTATTCATCAAATAAACGTCTGGATGTTATTACTCTTGTTTAATCATACTTGAATCTTAGTTTGAGAATGTAACCCAGCGAACAGCTTATTTCTCTGGTTTATAAAGCTTTTTCATCACATCAGGCCACAGACAAAAATAAATCAACATTTTCAAGATTAGATTTTGACAATAGATAGAAGATATACATGTTGCAGTTGAGGAAAGAGAAAATCGCACTGTTTTTTGAAAATGTTATCTTCACCTGGGCCCTAGGTGTAGGTGTGTGTATGAGATAGAAAATCTCATAGAAAATCTCTCTTAGAAGGAATATTTTTTTCACATTTTTTCGACTTTGTATCTAGTAGTGACGTTGAATAAACTATACAGGGTATTTTTTTATTTCCACTGTTTACGAAGGGTACGTACTCTATACATCAAATAAAATAAGTTTATGCCAAAAAACTTGCTGGGAAAAGATTTTTTTTTAATATATATTCATTCTTTATTCTTTATTGTACTCATTCAATTTAGCTTAGACAGTATGTGGTAACAGAAATAGTATAAAGGCGAGCTTATTTCTAAAAGAGATTTCTTCCAGCAAACCATTGGGTACAGAGAAAATTTTATAATATATAAAAGGAAAAAAAATATTCACTTAATTGCGCAAAATCTATGGTGTCCAGAGTTCGTCTTAGTTTCTTTTTATAGGCAGATTAAAAAATTTTATCTTTATCAATTCTTGTTATACGCGTCTACGTGAATTTAGTCAAAAAATGCAGTTAATTAACTCAAATTTGGACTTTAATATCTTTGGAACCAGACACTTCCCAGGTTTGCTTCCATGGAGAAAAATATTCGTGATTATGAGGAGAATCCGTAGTATTTGGCAACGTTGACGACAAAAAACATTCTGTATAATCTATTCTCAGTGAAAACGTATTTTGTAACAGGATATTCAATTAACGATTTTTCTGTGATTATAACTAAATCGTATTTTAATCAAAATCCGTTGGTTAGTTTTTGTGTCAAAAATCCAAACATCATCACATTCTCACAAACGACGAATTAAAATGTGAATTTTGACATGGCTTTTATAAATAATTTAACTATATCGTCATTTACAGCCCTGGAAAGTCCACTGTTGGACATAGGCCTCCCCCAACAACCTCCACTTCGACCGGTCGGAAGCAGCCTGCATCCAACCGACTTTAACTATAAACCTACCCAAGAATAGGTATAGGTGTATATTTGTTGATTCACAGATAGATAGATAAAATTCTTTATTGAACTACAAAAAGAAACATTATGTACAAGGGCGAGCTTAGTGCCTTGTTAGACATTCTCTACCAGCTAACAGAAACGTGGATAGCGAAAAACAATACATTCGTCTAAAATTAAATATCATTCACATTACAAATATGTATTAATAATCTAATTCAGTGAATAAATACTTACTTCATACACACTTTTGCAAGCAATTCGTATATTGTCAGCAGCTGGCTAACAAGGGTCTAATGCCTTTTAAGTCACTGATATTAGCCTTTTATTGTGAACCAAAAATAACAAGAGCAAGGATAACAAGAGAGCACCCAATTAAGAGAAAAGTAGATATGTTATTACAAAGGAAAACATGCCAATGATATAATGATTGTATCAATTGATTAAGCAATTTTAGTAACTTTCCTTGTAATGTGATCTACCATTAAAAAAAATGTCCTCATACGACACGAAACCATTGCTCAGGTTTGTAAAAATGAGTTCTGTTGCTTATTTATGACTAACGAATTCGTCCGCGTAAAGGGAAATTATGTATCAATAACGAACCCGTGAGAAGCCAGGGCAGGTCGCTAGTCTATAATATAAAAATGAATCACTGAATGTGTTGCTAAGCGCAGATCTCGAGAACAGCTGAACCGATTACGCATTTTTTTTTAGAATATTCCTTAAAGTACGAAGATGGTTTCATACAAAGAGAAAAGTTTAAAAAAATCCCCGAATGAGTTTTAACACTTTTCTATACTTTTCTACACTTTTCTATGCCCACGACTTTGTCCACGTGAAAGGGCATTACTTACACCCGTGCAAAGCCGGGGCGGATCGCTAGTTATACGTAATAAATCTTCCCCTTGAATCACTCTATCCTATCAAATTTAGAAATCAAAATGCGTTGCGTAGTTTTCGTTTGCGTAGATCTAAGCATTTATAGGGAGAAACAGTTGGAAGCTGGAAGATCCTATCAAATCAGTATTCCGGTAAAAAAAATTATTAGTATCTATATATTCTATATCTTCTATCTTCTTCTATTCTATATATTACATATAATAAAATTGTTACGGATCGATGTCTGCGCACGCTAATCTCAGAAACGGCTGGATCGATTTCGATGCCGTTTTCAGGAATATATTATGACAGGTCCCACGTAACATATGGGCTACTTTTTATCCCGGGAAAATGTTTTTATCCCGGATAATTTCGACATTTTGCTTTTTCTGCAGTCCACGCGGACGAAGTCGCGGGCGTCCACTAGTTGTTAATTATTATTGAAGTGTTGTTATTATCGAAGACGCACAAAGCCCATGTAGTGTTGTAGTAAGTTTGAGTGAAGTTTTGATGTTCTATTGTATTGGTCATTGTTATAATTGGATATCTTTCAATTTGTGTAGGTACTTACCAAGTGATCCCACAATAATTGCTAAGTATTTGCTAAAATCGATCAAATACTATATTAGTAAATTATATCAACACAGGAAGCGATACGAGAACAGCATCAATTGGGCTATAAGCTATAACTATATTATGATACTTTTTATCATTTCCAATTCCAACCACAAACTGAGGCAACAAAAGCCATAGATTTCCCGAAAATTTATCAATATTATTGTAGCCATTTTGGAGTCTATAGGGAATATCAGTGATCTGTTGTGATATTTAAGGCACTATAAAAATTGTTTCATAAAACGTTATCTATGGTTTGCTTCTATACAGGACATGAATATAGCCTACTTTATAGAAACTATCCATAAAAATATATTGGGAGACATGAAATCACATGATTATTTTTCAAGATGGTATGAAAATTTCTGAGTTGTTTAGTAATTCTCAATACTGCTTGGAAAAATAAACATGTCCACGGTTTTCATAGTGTCAAATTTTGTATTTCTCTATGTTGGGCTTTTGTCCTTATTTCGCTTAACATTTCCTTTTTGTTACATTACTTAAATCATAAAATTTTATCAGACGTCAGTATCCGAAAATTTCCAATTGGGATTTATCCACCACCAGACTACGGCTCCTCCTGCACACCTATACAGTATCCTTTAATCAACTATAGACAAGATTTGATATTCCTCATCGTGAAAAGAAAGTTTTCTTTTATTCCTAAATTAATTAAGTTTGGAAATATCTCGTCGTTAGTACGGTCTGGACAAAAAATTCGAGTA
This sequence comes from Carposina sasakii, assembly GCA_014607495.2. NCBI lineage: Eukaryota > Metazoa > Arthropoda > Insecta > Lepidoptera > Carposinidae > Carposina > Carposina sasakii. The sequence goes on along the minus strand of CP053156.1, from coordinate 2,749,951 downwards.
CCTAAAATACGTAACTTCTGCTTTACTCCTACGAAAATTGTCATTTTCACTGTCTAGATATACCTACGTTCTCGTTAGTTACGCTCAGTGCCCTACAGTAAAACGCTTTTTGGCAATCCAATTAAATCTAAAAAAAACTGTTTCAGTGGGTGACTAGCACGTCTATTTATAAAGAAGTTTAAGTTTATCATGACATGCTTATTTTTACCTTGTCTTAAATACACATTAACATACATACACACTGCCTATTAAAGTCCACTGCTGGACGTGGGCATCACCCGGCATGCCGTAAGGCTATTGCATAAAGGTTTATTTGTTTACTACAGAACCCTATAAAATTGTGTTACGGAGCAGAATATATACTAAATAAATATTCTTAAACAGAAAGATAAATGGATCGGTTTGACTTTGACATACCCTCGCCAGAGATATGATAAAACCCCAGAAGTTCATCTGTCAATCCCGTACTTAATCTTTCTATTCTATTATTGAAGCTCAAGCGTATTCACGTATGTATATTACGTAACTTGCAAAGAAAAACAATGCGATCGCGAAGATTGTGAGTCTGAGTTATCACTACAATTCTGGCGATCGCATTGCTTTGGTTTTACTTTTGTAATATGTAATCAGCCTAGCGAATATACAATGCCACTGTCTATGGAGGCAGGTTTATAAATCTCTTCTCGTTTCCTTCTCACTGTCCGCTATTGCTTATGGGAATTGTGTATATTTTTGTCCAAATATCTGACAAAATTCTAGCCAGTGGTTTGTTAGTTTGTCTCTGGTTTTGGACAGCCGATTAACCAACCAATCACTATCGAGGATTTTGGTAAACATTCATTTAAAGTCTAATGTCCTCTAATTATGCGGGGCTTCAATAGAATACATCATCTACCTCCTTATATATCACTTAGTCGACTAAGGAACTCGGGCATTCTCTCAGGCGACCAGTTAGGGAGTTATCTATCATTGATAATTTATATATATCTCGTCTCCGCTATGCTAAACGTGCTAAACAGCCGTATGTATATATGTGTATGTTCTGTGCTGATTCTGAGCTTCCCTAGATCACATCAGCTGCATCTCCTTCAGTGCATGTCGTAAGTGTCAACTAAGGAACTCATGGGCATTCTCTTAATGAGCTATCAAACGTTTGGCCAAAATGTGGGTGTTAAACGTGATTGTAGGATGTGAATTGTGATCCAGCAGTTCTGGTTACACCGTTTTTGGAAACATGACCTTGTCTCATGTATGTAGTGAATAGATTTCAATCCGCTGAATACTGAATCAACAGTACCAGCGGGTATCTAATCTCGAGCAATGTAACTTGTTGACGTAACTTAGAAACTCCTATTACCCTTGGGTGAAGTCAGGTACAACTTGAAATTAATACTTGAGTTATTTAGTATGCGCGAACAAATAAGAAGGTGGTTACTTTCACTTTTGAACTAAACTTTCCTAGACTATAAAACTTTTAAGTTATTTTCTCTTGAATTTATTTAAGTGTTATTTAAGATCTTAACATTATGTTACACCAAATTCTACGAATATTATTTAATAATTGTGAGAATTTGTGATGAATAAATGGATGTCGCTTAAACTTTTACGCAAAACTAGACACCGAACGGAATTTGATGAAACTTGTCATGACAATTTTAGGTTCATCACAATAACTCTTGAGCTTTGTAGATCACGGTCGTATGGCCGAAGTCGAAGGCGCTAGTATAACATATGAACTCCACTTCCTATTCTACTGTTATAAAAAAATACTTGGATAAAAAGTAGGTATTTTAAAATAAAAAAAATACTAAATACTTCGAACTATGAGACCAGAATAATCTTTACATAAATTATGTGTGTATTAGGTAGTAGTTTTTAGTATAATAGGTTGGCCTAGAGTCACAACGCGAAATTTAGATTACCTTAGTTAACGCTTAGTCTTACTCAAGCACCGTTTGACTTAGTCAAGAATGCACTTTGTTATGTAAGTGAGACCCAGTTGAATGTTGTTTTAGACCAAGAATTGACAGACCAAGTTTTAGACTTAGAATAGAATAGAAATAGCCTATCAGGCTCAAGCCTATATTTAGTTAGCGTCTTTGACTACCCATTTGATAACAAAGTCAGTAATCTTATAGCTTATTTCCATAACTGATCTTAAGAGATTTTATCTACCCAGTGTGGCGTGCCCTGGTAGTCACTTAAGTCTAAACATTGGACCATAATACCTATGTGGTGCCTGTGATTGCGATCATAAGGCGGATTTTAAGGGTGTAAAAGGACCCAGTGGTGATCGAACACCACCACCTATTCCTAACACCACTTATTCCTACCAGATAATAAAAAATCATGACTCAAAGATGAATGCCTGTTTTAGGCCCAAGAGTGCACAAAAATTTGAATTACTAAAAAAACATTAAATACAGAGTGTTTGTGACAGCCAGATAAATATTGATATGGTGACTTCAGACCATGATTTTTTTTTGCAAGAAAATAGTTTGGTTCGTTTAATTATATAACCCACTATACCGTATGCAAGATGGTTTTAACAAGCGCGAAAGACCTTTAGGTTTGGATATCTTCAATAACGCGGCTAGGTCTTGGAGGGATGTGCTGCTGTAAAATTTTTTGATTGTCCTTAATTTAACTTACTTTAATTTGATTTTATTTTATTTAATTTAATTTGATTTAGTTTGATTTGGTTTAATTTAATTTAATCTAATTTAGTTTAATTTGATTTAATTGGACTTGATTTAATTTAGTTTGAATGATGATGCATATTTGTAATTTGGATGTAGATAAGTAAGGTTACAGTTAAAAAAAATATAATAAGATGTAATATTTATGTCCTGTAAATATGTCAAATAAATAAATAAATAATTAGGCCATAGATAATTTTAAACAAAATTTTTACCAATAGATGATTTTCAAAAAAAAAATTGTCCTCAAAAAAGTTCCAATAATTTATCAACCCTAACGAAGAGTCAAAAGTGATCCAAAAAACAGCATTGTATCACACAATAACAAATAAGTCCATTTAACAAGTCGCAGGATCGCCCGATGCAATTGGCGCGGAAAGCAAAGATAATCAAATTAAAAATACTTTTCCTGCGAGTAAAAACACTGACATATAACTCAACACAGTGATACTTGTTCACCATTTCAGTATTTTCCTGGCTGTCACCTACACCCTGTATATGTATTTTATTTTTGGCAGTGCTCATTACACTATAGTATTATCATATCTGTGTCATTACCCAATGCAAATTGGAGATATTTTAAATAAATGTAAAAAACACTAAAACGATGCGAAATAAGTCATCAGTGTTTTCCTTACAATTTGATCGGAGACAAGTTAATCGATTCGAAAATCAATCGATTCGATTTATGATTATCTGGGTATGCAATAAATAGCAGTTCAACCTAATACATTATTGTTTCTCTTAGGTTTATTCAATAATGTTTTAATCATATCAAAAGAAAGCGTTATCACGTATAGTCTGTTATTTACGCATCGTTCGTTTTGTACAAAGTTTCTTGTAAAATACAAAAATATTTTGTTTACCAGGTTTTTTGTTAAGCTCTTCCACAATTGTTTTATGACGTTACGTAGTATTGTTTGCGTATAATTTAATGTCTGTGCACCGAGGGCCTAATTTACTAATGGTTTCTGGGCATTCCTCTTTATAAAATATGACTTTGAATCATGATTTTCTTCCGTACAATTTCTAAACTTTATTGAAGTACATTCATTTCCATTAATAAAAGATAAATTTCGTCCCGTCGAAACGTGCCAAGTTTCCGTATATCTTTCGCTTATTATATGTTATAAAGCCTTGTAAAAGAACACATTACACATAAAAATAAGATAAATGTTTATTATACCTTTACAACATCCTGAAAATTATATACAAAGTTCAATGCTCCCTATATCATAAAGAAAATCACAGCTTTGTATTCGGCTCGCAACAGAGTTTTAGTTCTACATAGGCAGCAGTAAACTTTTATGTAAATGTAAATACAGGTGTAAAATAACTTCTTTAAAATACGAGGGAAAACAACCGATCCGTCTTCAGGTCTTTCCGTATCTTTATAGAAATACTTATCTGACGGAAGGATATCTATCAGTTGACTTGATAAATGGCATTTAATTTTAATTTTTTTATAAACTTTTAAATTAAATTACCTATCTTCTATATCTATCTATCTATATCTATTCTATCTTCTTCTTCTATCTATCTTCTATATCTTCTATCTATCTTCTTCTATCTATTATATCTATCTATACATACAGGGTGATTTTTGGTCGTCAACGTTCCCGAAAACTACGGAATCTCCTCATCATCACGATCATTTTTCTCCATAGAAGCATACCTGGGAAGTGTCTGGTTTCCAAAATATTAGGGTCCAAAGTTGAGTAAATAGACTGCGTTTTTCTGCATAAATGCACATAGACGCGCGTAGCAGGATTTTTTCACGAAAAATAATTAATATATGTCTATAAAAAAACTAACATAAACACTAGACACTATAAATTTCGCACGATCAAGGAATTTAAAAAAAATTTTCAAAAAAAAAAATTTTTTTTCCCAGCATTTTTTTTGGCATAAACTTACTTTATTTGATGTATAGAGTACGTACCCTTCGTTAAAGGTGGCCACAAAAAAACATCCTGTATAATAAAATTGTAACGGATCGATGTTTGCGCACGCTAATGTCAGAAACGGCTGGACCGATTTCGATTCAGTTTTCAGGAATATATTATGACAGGTTCCACTTAACATATAGGCTACTTTTTAACCCGGGAAAATGTTTTTATCCCGGTTAATTTCGACATTTCGTTTTTTCTGCAGTCCACACGGACGGAGTCGCGATAGCACAGCGACAACCTTTGAATCTAAGCTCAAAAACATTCACGAAATGTGATTCTACTTTATATTCCCGAGTGGTTCGGATTATACGAGTACTTCCTATGAACTTATTTTCACCAACTAATTGAACCTGCCACGATCCGAGTAATATACTCCTTCACATTTATTACAGTGATTGATGGCTTAGCGTTGAAAATATATCTGGTTTAAGAAGACGCCCAGTAGCAAGTAAACATCTAAAATTACTTACCTGCTGAAACATTTATCCTGGTTTGAAACCTCTAGATATTTCAGACATGCGACCGCCGTGGACGGCACGTAATCTTTACATAGATATAATTACGCCTTTATCACTTACGGGGTAGGCAGAGCACCAAGGGCCGATAGAACCACATGGTGCCACTTCTGACCAAATCTACAATTCCCATTATTTACGTACCCGTATGGATATCCGGAAATACCTCCTTAGGACGTCACAAAAGGAAGTGATTGCTTTTCGAAATGACGTGAAAAAGGGATTCACGAACGGATTTTTTGCTTTGACGAAATATTATTTACTTCCACTTTTTTGCTCAATCCTAGGTTAATCCTTCATCAAACAGATTTTGAATGAAAAAAAAATCCCTCGAGACTCCCAGTCGCTAAATTACAACACCAAACTTAATTATTTTTTGTACTTCCGAACTCCCGTAAAGTCCCTAATTTGATGCTTTATTTCACTACAAAATAAATGTAGGTAGGTATAAGTTTGCCTTGCGCCGTGAAAATAATTTGTTTTACGTTTTAATGAGAAACAAGAAATAATATCTATAAATCCTAATAGTTTATCATATTTTAACTGTCTGTATCAGTTTAGATCAGTCTGTCTTTATCAGTTTACAAAATGTTACTAGTTTCAAACATGGCCGGCCCACTATAAGAGTTTATGTAAAAAACTGAATAAAATCGCCCTTATTTTTTTTTGCATGATTTACCGTTTCTATTTTTTGTTTGTATTTACTTACAATGAAAAATATCAATGTCGTGGACAGCTCAGGTTGGCGAAGTAAGTAGGAGGGTGCACTCATCCTTTCATTCGCTTAAGCGTCTTCAGAACTTTCTGCCTTTTAAAACTAAAATAAGTCTTGCCCAGACCCTTATTCTCCCTCTTATTGATTATGCGGATGTTTGCTATCTCGACGCCAATGAGGAGCTGCTAAATAAACTCGAACGTCTACAGAATTTAGGTATCCGATTTATATACGGACTACGTAAATTTGATCACGTATCTCACTTTCGTAAAGAGTTATAATGGCTCCCGATTCGTTTTCGCCGGAATACTCATCTATTAACACTCCTTTTTAAAACTTAAAATTATCGTTTTTCTCCGTTATATCTCAGTGATCGCTTTAAATATCTCTTTTCAAGAGATCGGCCTCTCCGATCCAATACGGCATCACTGCTACAAACTCCCCGATTTAATTCTGGGGCTTTTGGGTATTCTTTCTCGGTTCGGGCGGTTAAGCTCTGGAATGAATTACCCCACACGGTTAGAGATTGTCACACTGTTGGCACATTTAGGGAAAAGCTGAAGGATCACTACCTGTCCATTATATGAATATGCTGTCATTTGTTTTTTCTCCTTTTTTTCTTAATGTAGTTTTGTAGTTTCTTAGAATTTGTTTAATTGCACATGTTACCCTGTTGTTAACAATTTCTCTTTACTTGCTTGGCTTGCTGGAAGAGATCTCTGGTAGAGATAAGCTTGCCATGTACATGCATCTCTTCTTTAATGTTGTATGCCATATTTCTTTTTGTGTATGTGCAATAAAGAATAAAGAATAAAGAAAAATTAAAGTACTTAAATATAAGGAATAATTGTACAGACGATGTCTTCTATTCATACGACTCTGTCGGATGACTAACTTGATATTTTAGTTTTTATGTAACCCACGTGAGCGGACCCTCGGTAACCAGCTTATATCTACTTACCTAATACATTATGCAAGAGTCTGCAAGACCGAACTTAAAAGGAGTGTTGTAAAATCTTCAACAATTTATGCGTGCTTCACATTATTTATTACACTTCGTCGTGCATAATGAAGCGCTTGCTTAATAAATGTATGGAAACGGTGCTATTGTTTTAAATGCCAAGCTCCAGTTTATTGTTATTTAGGGGTGAACAACAAACATCTGTAGGTTATCAAAACACGCAATAATTTGGTTCCAAATCAGTGAGATACAAAGGGAAGCTAACATTTATTCATTGAACATAATTATGTAGTTGGTATTGTGTTTTAGGCAAGTGATTGAAATATTCTAAAGAAAAGTATTTCTACCCTATTTCTACTATCTTGCTTCTGTCCGTGTATCTGTAACTTTCAAATAAAACACTATTCTATTCTATAAAAGTGATTGATATTGCGATGCATGGGATAAATTGGCTTTATATTTAGTCTAAGTTGCTAAGAAGTACGTTATTTAAATTCTAAAAGACATTTTAATGTCGTCTAGTCGCTACTGTGGTATAAAGTTGTAGCACCTAACACGAATTAAGCCTAAGTACATTAATAAGTTGGATACCTATCGTAAGAATGTAAATATTTGTAAACATTTTCTCTACGTTTTGTTGGTATTTTTAAGTAAGTCAATTGCCCAAGACACATAATGATACATATTGAGTGTCGATTCCTTCTATGTGAATTAGTCGATCGAATCCGTAACCACAGCCGTAACTTCACAGAAAATTGGAAATCCTGAACACGTGTATTCCTGTCCCACATGTATGTTTAATCAGGGCTTTTGCGGTTACTTAGTAGGTACATTGATTGGTGATAAGAACAGAAAAAATTACATAGTTACATATACAGTGCCTCAAGCACGAATAATTATCGTTATCGTTATAGTAAACGTAATCGTATAATTTTGTATGAATACCATAACAGCGCCGCTACGGTCGTTTGAGGAACTAAAATTCAATAGCACGAACAATTGACGTTTCATCGTGTTATCGTAATGATAGAGTTTACTATAGCTAAAGTATGAAATCGGCAGCACGAACACATTTTTGACAGATCGTATCGTTTTATTCGACAGCTAAGTATCGTATTATCACTCACCGAGAATTTTTCAGTGAGAGAACTATCGTTTCGATTGTTGTGGGCTATAAAATTATTTATTTAATGATAATTTAGTAAATTTTAGTGCTAGAAAATTATATATATGTTATCAAGAAACCTTTCTGTAGTTATACTTCCTCTGGTGGTGTTTGGTCAATCAATGATTTTAGAGAAGATGAAGAATATTTTATGGATATGAAAGGGCACTTATAAATGCGAAAGTAGCTATGTCTGTTTGTCTCGCTTTCACTCAGAAACTACTGAATCGATTTGAATGAAACTTGGTACACATGTAGTCTAGAACCTGAGAAAGGACATAGGCCATTTTTTATAGATGGAAAAAAATTTAAACCCGGATAATTTCGAAATTTTGATTTTTCTGCAGTACCTGCACGCGGACGAAATCGCGAGCGTCCACTAGTAAGATATATAGTACCCTAAAAATATCTTTAGATACTTACATATTATTTAGTACTAGCGGCCGCCCGCGACTTCGTCTGCGTGAGAAGGCATTGCACCCGTGCGAAACGGGGTTTGGTCCCAAGTTATACATATAAACCTTCCCTTTGAATCACTCTATCTATTAAATAAACCAAATAGTTGCGTAGTTTTAAAGATCTAAGCATACATAGGGACAGAGATAGCGGGGTATCTTTGTTTTATAATATGATTTCCTACACAAAGAAATTTGCTACTACTAGAGCTGAAAGAGATCTCATAAGGCAAAAGTAAGAATCTTATTTTACATTCTCTAAATTTTATTTTTTGTTGTATAATGATTACATTTTGTACGGTTTTATAACCAATATGGTTTTCCTTAGGTTCTTGGGTGCATAGATGGATCCTTGATGGATCGTTCTCGCCATTTATTCGTTGCCTACTGTCGACCTCTTGGACCGCCCCGCGCCTATGGGCTTCACTAAATCACCATTTCTGCGCAAAAACAATACAAGAATAAGTTTCGATTATCACTTAGATACAATATTTAAAGTAGAAAGAAAAGAACTCACCTCTCCATAAAATCCGCCATCATAACAAACTGTGTTAGTGTTACTCGTATACAACTTAGTCCTCATCGTAAGATGGTTTAGAAATCAATAATAAGGAACTTTTCATTGCAGACCCTGTTATGAATTGCTTGCACATGCACAACCAACATATTGCACTCTAGATTTCACTAGAATTCCACTTGAAACTACAAGTTTTTGTTATTGAGAGAGGTTTTGTTTATGTAGAGTTGACATTGATAAATTAGGTTCGTTCAATTTTATTTTATGGGTCGGACCATGTCGATAAATACCCACTTTAATTACTATGTTTTAAGTGTTGTAACGATAAATTAAAACGAAATATTTAGTTTAGATTACTGTGATAGTTAAAAGATTATCATTATTTAATAAATATGGTAACAATAAAGTCGTTTTTTATTATTATTTTTTGTAAACCACAATGATGTTTCACAGTTTTATGAACGCGCTTACATCCATCTTGTTCTCCTGAATCCGGCCAAGGTTACTATAGCATCGTATTACAATCGTGTCCACGATAGTAGTCTAGTATAGTTTCATGCTGCCAACATAATATAGTTATCGTTATCGAATCGTAAGTGAATACGATAACGATCACGTTAAGCGGTTCGTGCTTGACGCACAGGGTGTAACAAAAAGGGTATGTTAAGCGAAAAGCTATGTAAATAGCCCACTATAGAGAACCTCTCTACAAAATTTGAGACTCGAAATCACATGTTTATTTTTCCAGATAGTATGGAGAATTCTTAAATGTCTCAGGAATTTTCATACAATCTTGAAAAATAAACATGTGATTTCGAGTCTCAAATTTTATAGAGAGGTTCTCTATAGCGGGCTATTTGCATAGCTTTTCGCTTAACATACCCTTTTTGTTACACCCTGTAGAAGCATAGCTAGTAAGATTATTACTATAACAACTGTATTGATCTATTTTAAATAACTTTAAAATATTTTATGTGTTACCTATGTAATTTTTACTAGAATTCCTGAAATGATATTATTAGTTCATCATCATCATCATCATCATTTACAGCCCTAAGAAGTCCACTGTTGGACATAGGCCTCCCCCAACAACCTCCACTCCGACCGGTCGGAAGCAGCCTGCATCCAACCGACGCCCGCAACCTTAGCCAGGTCGTACGTCTACCTTGCGGGTGGCCTTCCCACGCTGCGTTTGCCGATACGTGGTATCCACTCTAGAACTTTCCGACTCCATCGGCCATCAGTTCTTCGAGCTATGTGCCCTGCCCATTACCACTTCAACTTGCTGGACCGTTGAGCTATGTCGGTGATCTTTGTACGTCTGCGGATCTCCTCATTTCTGATTCGATCACGCAGAGAAATCCCAAGCATAGCTCTCTCCATCGCTCGCTGTGCGATCCTGAGCTTCTTTATGAGGCACATTGTTAGAGACCACGTCTCGGCACCGTAGGTCATCACCGGCAGCACGCACTAGTTGATATTTTTAGTTCATCATCAGCCTATTGCAGTCCACTGCTGGACGTAGGCCTCCCCCAGGGCATGCCACAAGACTGCCATGGGGGGTATTTGCCCATAGTCACCACACTGGGCAAGCGGGTTGGTGACCGCAGTTTGTATTTTGGACTATGTTGTCAACACGGGAGGCGCTGCTGCCCACCTTCCGGAAACCCTTAATCGCCTCGTACGATACCCACGGGCAGACATGGGGTGGTACGAATTCTACTCTGCCGGCACCACGCGGCATGATATTTTTAGTTACGGTTTTGTAATAACACTCTTTATGTTAAACAAATTACGGCCTTCAAGTCCTATAGGTATACTCGTACATTACAGTAGGTAGGTACATTATTGCATGAATCTCACTCTTCCATACAATCCTACTTATATTATAAACGCGAAAGTTTGTAAGTATGGATGGATGGATAGATGGATGTTTGTTACTCTTTCACGTAAAAACGGCTGGAGCGATTTTAATAAAATTTGGTATGGAATTAGCTGACACCCTGGATTAATACATAGATTACTTTTTATCCCGGGAAAATATTTTTATCCCAGATAATTTCGATTTTTTTTTTCTGCAGTCCACGCAGACGAAGTTGCGGGCGTCCACTATATTCCTAAGAAATAGATCAGCGTAATCAATTCATACACATTGATGTACTCATTATAATGAGTATTATCTATCTAATTGGCATTAGTATATGGAAATTAAATAATTTGAAACTTCAACTCCCTATCGCAAACTCAAAGGTTCTGTTTACCCTTGTGTTTACCCTATAATTCAGTGGAACTTATTTTCGTTCGTTTTCGAGTATCCTAACGTGACAAAGGTTGTGACGTGGGGGTCGGCAGGTGCTTTAACCTAGATATACGGTCACTTCAGATTGGACGTGTTTAAAAACAGCCTGGAATAGGTGATGGACAAGATAATTTACATACGACCGTTTTTTTTTTCTCTGACACCTGCTTTTTAAATGACTCAACCGATTTCTAATCGATCAAGATTAATATTAGATATATTAATCTTGATCTTAATCTAGATATAATTATTATTATTTACATCTCAATTACAATATGTCGGTATAGTTCCTGTCTTTTGGAAGATGCGCATCGTACTGAAGCCTATAGGATCTAATAATGAATTGCTTTTTTGTTTTTAAAATATTAGTTATAACAAATACAAAACATTTAAAAATAATTTTAACAATAAAGAAAGTAGTGCCGCAGATAGGATACACGATCTTCGCTTCTACCCTATCATTACCAACAAAAAGTGCGCCAATCCAGCTGTCAGAAGGTACGATACACATCATTAATAAAATTAACGATAACAAAAATACAAGCGTATTTGCAATTAAATTATTCAAGATTAACAAAGCCTTTTCCCTTTTGATTTAATTTATTTTCATACATAGGCATACATAAAATTAAATATTCTCTCGTGATTGGAAAATAAACCACTACAGCTGAAAAGCTTCAATCAATATTAAAGTATGGTAATCTGGGGAAGGACATGTTACATACTAGTTTCATTTCTTATTTATCACAGAATAGTACCTACTTACTACAATTACCTACCTAAAGCAAAATAAATTGCAAAGCCAAGAATTCTTCCTGTGAATCATTACGTACATAGCGCTATCATTCCTATTGCACTGTCATTGGCAATACCATGTGCTCACTCTCGCTATAAATTCGACATATACTAGATGATCAAACGAACTTCTATGTGAAGTTCGATCACTATTACATTTCGTACGTTTCATTCTTTGATATATTTTTAACACATGTAGTACTTTTATTGTACTGGCAACTTCGCACAATTTCAGAGTGGGTAATTCGAAAACAGAACTACCCTACAACCTACGACACACTGAAAAAACGTAACGGCTATAAATAAACAAGTTGCCGCTATTTACAACCGAGTAACTTGCTTCGTATGGAGCCTGCAAAGTTCGTTGTTAAAATTACACAAGTCAAATTCGTTAACATATGTTGGTAATATAAACCGAGTAAGGTGGTTAAAAAATAAGTATTCAAGGTTTGTTGCTTCTATCCTAGTCACTCAGTAAATTTGCAAACCTATTTACTATAGTGAATAGCGAGTTACTCTGTTAACAATACCCAACGTACTCTGTTGTGTTTAGCAAAGTAATTCAGTGGGCTCAAATATTTTGTTTCGTAAAACTAGCTAGGAAGCTTGGTAATGTTTATCATGTTTATTGGGTAGGGACAGCTAATCTACTTTGTTACTTCTACTCAAATCAATTTGGCATACGTAGCCAAGTTACTGGGTACTGTCAATCGTGTTCATTGGGTAACTATAACTAAATACTCTGTTCTTTCTAGTCAATTAAGATTGGTATATTTTCTAAATAGCCAAGTTACTTTGTATTATGAGGCGGGTTTATTAGGTAACCATAGCTAAAATACTTTTTTCCTTCTAGTCAATTGAAGTTGCTATTTTTAGCCAAGTTACTTTGAATTCTTAAGCGAGATTTTTCGGTAATCATAGCTAAAATACTTTGTTGCAAGTACCAATTTAAACGACACATCTAAATATACAGGTGTTGCAAAAATATCCGTAATAACTTTAAGGGGTGTTTCTACTCATTATTATGATGAACTTTTACTATGCGACCAACACCGAAATCGCGAAAAAAAAATCAGTTGTTCCATTGAAATGTTCAATACCCAATTCACAGACATGGACTTCAGTCCAGCTGATTTTTTTTCCGCGATTTTGGAGTTGGTCCCATAATAAAAGTTGTTCATAATAATGAGTAGAAAAAGCCCTTAAAGTCATTACGGGTATTTTTATAACACCCTGCATATTTTTAGTATAAGGTGACCTGTGACTGTTCATAGGCTTTACGAACAGTGCGAGGTAAGCTCATACTGAAAATATGTACTTAGTTCGATATGTTGTCATTTGTACCATTGTTACTCGCAGTGCAGTGGGCAAAAATTTGTCATGTCGAAAAAAAACCAATGAAATGTTCATGCAGTAAAACAACAGTCATTTTGCCGACAGACCAAAAATAGAAGAAACTGAAAGAAAAATATGTACATAAATAAAATAAGCTTTATTGTGTACTCGATACAATCATTTCAAGTAACATAATACACTTAAATACTACTCCTCTTAAAAATAGTACTCAAGAAACGAAACTGATGTTCCCTTTTTTAATTTTCACAATAACAGGGTGAAATTTGCAAACTTTCATGGAGTGACTCAGACCACGAACCTGAACTTTAATTATAGGACAGACTCCAACATCATCATCTTCCTGCCCTTATCCCATTATTTATGGAGTCGGCGCAACATGGTTTCTATCGAAACTCACATTGCCAAAGTTTTGGCATTTGTTGGTTTTTAAAATCTTTTTCTAGCTGTGAACAAATAAAAGAAACGTGATTATATAAAAGTACACTAAAGCAGACCAAAATTCAAAAAAACTGAACTCACTACCAATATCCTTTGGGTTTTTTGTATTGAGCTATGGTTAACTCTTTTGCAGCAATTAACCTTGACTCTGTGGTCTCTTCCCACTTTTGTGCTACAGCTGTCCAAGGTTCAGAACAATTTTTGAGCCATAAAAGTTTGTCTTCTGCATCAATCTCTTCAGTTAGTCCGTCTGGTAAACGTACCCTTGGAGATTGAGGTGAAGATCCTCGCGGTACAAAAAAGTAATTGTTTATTTTTGTCACTTCACTGTACTTCCTACCCTACTGTTATAATAAAATAAACCGGTGAAAAGTTTTTTTTTTATAAATTTTAATCTAACTTGTCTTTAAGGCTTTAACATTAACATACACGTCGTTACGCGACTATGATTTGATAGAAATGATCGAATTTTCAAGCTACACAGCCGATTCCTTGTTTATTTTTATCAAGTTACTCGGTCAAAAATAGTATTAGCTTACTCCATTGTTAATTGCCGAGCTGTGCTTATTAACAATAGACAAGTAACTTGTTTGTTTTAAGCAAGGAAAACGGTTATATGCATCGTAGCAAGTTATTTTATTTTAGCCAACTATGATTATGTCTAAAATTAAATGACTTACATATAATTAAATAATAATGTACGCTTGTCTATTTTTAACCAAACTTTGAGTAAACATTAGCTAACTATGATTGTGTGTAAAATTAAATAACTTACTAATCATGAAATAATAAAGTAGTTTGTCTATTTTTAATCGAAATCGGTAAGGGCAATATTTACCCAGTCTGTAATTTTGAAATAGATAAGTACTATGTTAATAATAGCCAAGAATATTTAGCAATACTTGCTTGTATAATATTAACAAAGCTTTATTGCGCATTTTAAATATGTCTTGATTGAAAGCAGCAGAATAATTTTTAACCGAGCTAAATTGGTACTTTGCTAAAGATTTTTTTTTTCAGTGCACTATTCCTAGTCTACCGATAATTTCCTTCATTCTTTTTTTGTGCGCGGCAACGAGCACACGTTTTCAATTCTAGTATTATAGTTTAGTTTATTCTATTTTTCAAATTTATTATCAGAGTATTAAGAACATGCCTAAACGCAAAGCTTCTAGTGAAATTAACTATTACTTAAATAAAATTAAGAAATTAAAAGAAAGCCAAAACAAGAAGCGAACTAGAGTGATTCTTTATTCGTCATCGTCAGATTCTGAGGAAAATGAAGGTAAGAAAATATAATGATCTCTTATTAAATATTCTTGTACACGAGTCAAAATGTTCTAAGACAAGTTCTGTATAATTTTTTTGTGAACTAAAATAAGCATCTTTAAGTTAACCTGGAGGATATCACAATGAGGGTATCACGAAGGTTTAACATGATGCATAAAAATTAACCGGGAGGTTGACTGCGGGTCAACACGACGGTATTCAGAATAAGCATCTTTAAGTTAACCTGGAGGATATCACAATGAGGGTATCACGAAGGTTTAACATGATGCATAAAATTAACCGGGAGGTTGACTGCGGGTCAACACGACGGTATTCAGAATAAGCATCTTTAAGTTAACCTGGAGGATATCACAATGAGGGTATCACGAAGGTTTAACATGATGCATAAAATTAACCGGGAGGTTGATTGCGGGTCAACACGACGGTATTCAGAATAAGCATCTTTAAGTTAACCTGGAGGATATCACAATGAGGGTATCACGAAGGTTTAACATGATGCAAAAATATAACCGGGAGGTTGACTGCGGGTCAACACGACGGTATTCAGAATATAGTGTGTGTAGTCAGATATTCAATGATATATAAAATAAAATTCACATATAGTTGTTCTAGACGGAACCGCACAAGATGATGTAATTCAATACACCTCAGCAACAGAGTCCCAAGAGAAACTGGAAAATACTCCGGTAGAAGTTAATATAACCCCGGAAGCTCAAAACGAGACACCTGACCTCGATCCGGAGCTTTTATTAGCGTTGGATGATACAACGGACGAGCAACCGATGTTTGGTGAAAAAAATCACCACACTCTGGCACAACGCTGGTTATATTAGCGAAGGGACTAAATAAAGACCCAAGGAAAAATTGCTTAAAAAATACCAGGTACCTGAAAATTGTCAATTACTAAAAGCACCGACATTAAACGCCGAAATAAAAGCTGCTGTATCTGATATCACTAAAAATCGCGATAAAAATATTCAGTTAAAGCAAGACCAATTAGGGCTTGGAATAACAGCAATTAATAAAGCCATTACATTACTCCTCCTTGGAGATGACAAGATAAAAGCAATAGAGGTACTGTCGGATAGCTGCAGGATCTTGACTGACGTACATTACATAGAAACAGAGCTCAGAACAAAACTTATAACACCTTGCCTCGATAAATCCTTTACGCCATTAATCAAAGATCATGAACGAGACAGCACGCTCTTTGGTGATAAACTATCGGAGACCATAAAAGCCTCAAAGGCTATTTCCAGACAAGGTCTACAAATTAAGAAACCGACACATAAGACAGCACCTGCACATACAAATGGCCCATCCACTTCAAGATCTCGCCTTCCGGGAAACGAGATTCGCCCCCTTCGTTACACATCTGGGAACAGGGGGGGGGGCGCGGAGGCTTTCCACGAACAACGACATCATACAGACGCGGAGCCACATCGACGACGACACTGACACGATCTCGTGCCTACTCGAACCAGAGCAGTCAGCAGCGAGCCTACACGCGACATTAGATAAACAGGTACATGCGGGTCGCCTGCAATATTTTTATGATAACTGGATGAAAATCACTAATAATAAATTAGTTCTTTCCTGGATAAAAAATGGCTACAAAATACCTTTTTCGAAAAAAGTTTACCAAAATAGTGTACCCTATAGTAATAATTTTACCACAGCAGAAATGCGTGATATGTCTAAGGCAATTAACAATTTATTAGACTTAGGCGCAATATACAAGTGTGAGCCACAGACAGATCAATTTATCTCTAAAATATTTTTAGCTCCTAAAGCCAACGGCGGCAAAAGATTTATATCTGTTATATACCTAGACGATCTTTTATGCATCGGCCACACACATTCTGAATGTTTATATAATGTAACGGAAACAGTGGCACTACTTGAAAGCTTAGGATGTGTTATAAATTATGAAAAAAGTTCGTTACGACCTTTACAACAGACAAAGTTTCTGGGCTTTATTTATAACACTCTTGACATGACATTATCATTACCTATGGATAAAAGATTATATATACTAAAAATAGTTAAGAAATTTCAATCCTTACCATTATGCACTATAAAAGATCTTGCTTGTCTCATTGGTACCCTTACTGCAGCATGCCCAGCAGTTAAATACGGCTGGGTTTACACTAAACGTGTCGAGCAAATTAAATACTTAGCATTACAAATATATAAAACATACGAAGCTAAATTTCGTCCTTCATCTATAATATTGCCTGACCTAGAATGGTGGTCAAAAAATATTTTATCGACATCAACCCCATTAAAATCGAGTAGTTTTGAACTAGAGATCTTTACAGATGCATCCAGGTCTGGCTGGGGTGCATTTTGTAAAAATCAAAGAATAAATGGGAAATGGAAAGCTAGTGAAATAAATTTTCATATTAATTTTCTAGAGTTGCTTGCAGTATTTTTTGGACTCAAATGCTTTGCACGTAATATCCGAAACTGTTCTATTTTATTACGTATTGACAACACTACGGCGTTGAGTTACGTTAATCGCATGGGTGGCATAAAGTATCCTCATCTAAATGATTTAGCGCGAGAAATTTGGCAATGGTGCTAGAAGCGAAATATATGGTTATCTGCTTCTTATATTAAAAGTAAAGACAATAGAGAAGCTGATGAAGAGTCCTGAAAGGTTAATACGGACATTGAGTGGACATTAACAGATGAAGTATTTAATATACTAGTAACGGATTTAGGTAAGCCAGATATCGATTTATTCGCTTCTCGCACTAATGCCAAATGCCAAAGATATGTGTCGTGGAAGGCAGATCCAGATGCAGTTGCTGTGGATGCCTTCACTATCTCGTGGAAGGGCGTATACTTTTACGTTTTTCCACCATTCCCACTCGTATTAAAGGTCTTGGAAAAAATTATATTGGACAAGGCTGAAGGCATTCTAATATTTCCATACTGGCCTTCCCAGCCGTGGTTCCCACTGTTACAAAGAATGGTTACATCCGATATTAGTTTTATAAATCCTGGGTGCAGCCAAACTCTCAGGGACGCGTTCCTGAAACGAGGTGTCCCTATCGAATCATTGGACCTTATGATGGCTTCTTTGTCGAAAAATACTTTGCAACAATATGGTGTCTCCTACAAGTATTGGTGGCAGTACTGCACTGAGGCAAATATAGATCCATACACATGTTCCGTTCCAAGAATGTTGACTTTTTTGACAAAACTGTTTAATAAAGGTGCGGCTTATGGCACCTTGAATAGTCATCGTTCGGCTCTAAGTTTGCTTTTCGGAGATGAGTCAGGATCTCATGACCAAATTAAAAGACTATTGAAAGGTATATATAAATTAAGGCCCAATATTCCAAAATACGCATCCACATGGGACCCTCATACAGTTTTGCAATATATTACCTCATGGGGCCCTAATAAGGATTTAACTCTGCCAAAAATTTCTAAGAAACTCGTGATATTGCTGGCCTTATGTACTGCGCATAGAGCACAGACACTTTCTCTCATTAAAGCTAATAATATCCATATCAGCCTGAACGGTATAAAAATTGTAATTTCAGACATTATAAAAACATTAGCAGCTGGGCGCGACCAGCCAATTCTGTTCTTGCCTTATTTTACAGAAAATATCAATATATGTCCTGCTACAGTTTTGCAAGATTATTTGTTAGTTACAAATGATTTAAGACCGAACACAGTCGAAAATCTCATAATAACGTCTAGAAGACCATATAAGTCTGTTAGCACCCAAACCATTAGCCGATGGATTAAGGAGATCCTGGCGGAAGCCGGGGTGGATGTGACAGCATGGAGTTCTCATAGCACACGACACGCTGCCACATCTACAGCGCGAGCGCAGGGTGTCTCATTAGACGTTATTAGGAGAACTGCTGGCTGGTCGCAGGCCTCAGAAACATTTGGTAAATTCTATAACCGTCCAGTGACTGATGATGCTCACTTTGCAAGATCAGTCTTTCTGTCCAATCAATCATCATAAATTTAAAATAATTTATAAGCAGATTTATCACTTGTAAATTAATCTAATTTAAAAAGTTATATTTATGTTATAAATAAAAATTTGTAAAAATGTAGTGTTCTTTTTTCCCATAATTACAATAATAATTAGGTATACAACTCATTAACCAGGATGCTTGCAAAATTTTCACCTCTAAACATCTACATGTGTTAAAAATATATCAAAGAATGAAACGTACGAAATGTAATTGGTGATTAAACGAACTTACCTGTAAGTGAAGTTCTATCACAATTATATGAGTACGTTTCATTCGAAGATATAAGATAAAACCCTCCCTTCCCAGATCCCTTAAAACTAAGAAAATTTTGTGATGCTCTAAAGAATGAAGGAAATTATCGGTAGACTAGGAATAGTGTCGTAGGTTGTAGGGTAGTTCTGTTTTCGAATTACCCACTCTGAAATTGTGCGAAGTTGCCAGTACAATAAAAGTACTACATGTGTTAAAAATATATCTTCGAATGAAACGTACTCATATAATTGTGATAGAACTTCACTTACAGGTAAGTTCGTTTAATCACCAATTATATGAGTCGTTTTATTCGAAGATATAATGATATAAATGTAGTCCCTTTATCCTACAGGCAACATCGCACGTCTTTTAGAGATACCCGATAAATAAATTTTAAAAAATATGTAGGTAGGTCCCACATTTAGCTGCTGACTTTACCAACCAACGCCACTCATTTATTTTAGAGATGTTAAGGATGCTTTGGTTTACTAATAACAAAACTTTACGTTTGGGAACAATTACATTAATTTTAATATTATAGGTAACCAGGGTAGGGTTGGTTCTTATATCTTCGAATAAAACGACTTATATAATAGTGATCGAACTTCACATAGAAGTTCGTTTGATCATCTATTATAATTCGTCGTTTTATTCTTTGATATAATGATATAAATGTAGATTTTCAGAGATAAAGTTTTGTTACGTTTTATTTCATAAGTTTCTATTTCTATTATTTAAATAAGACAGATTGATTAAGCTATTAATGTTTATTTAACTTAAATACTTTTATTCTAATATGTAAGATACATTGTATATGTAACATTTTTAATTTTAATAATTATAACAATCAGTCATAAGTTTCTTAATTATTACTACTAGGACGGATTACAGTATTCGCGAAATCATTTTCGGGTAATATTGGTCTATTATAGAAGCGGGCGAATGCCGTTGAATTGACGGACCACCCAGCTGTCTTGCGAATCATGTCAACGCTGAGGCCAGCGGCTAACGCTGCTGAAGTAGCAGCGTGGCGTGTGCTGTGTGCACCAAACACTCTGACATCGATGCCGCTTTCGGCCATCAGCTGCTTAATCCAGCGGCTGATAGACTGTGAGCTAGCAGCCTTGTGGGGTTTTTTGAATGATAGTAACAATTTGTCTGCATTCGAGGTCCTCATATTTTTTGTTACAAAAATATAGTCTTTGAGCACTGAAGCAGGGCATATATTTACATTCTCGTGATAGAACGGTAGAACCAGAATGGGTTGGTCCCGGCCGACGCCGGATGTCTTGATCAAGTCCGTTATGCTTATTCTAATATTATCTTGGCTAATTGAAATATTTTCAACTCTGATGAGGGATAATGTTTGCACCCTGTGTGCTGTACTGTACAGAGAGCCAACAAAATAACAAGTTTCTTAGTAATTTTTTCTAAACTTAATTCTCTGGGTACCACGTAGATATATGATTGAGAATTACTTGTGGATCCCAAGTTGAGGTATACTTGGGACGACTAGGATTGAGTCTGTATGCCCCCTTTAGCATCCTCTTAATACACTCGTCTGAACCGATGTTATTATTTAAGAAAAGTGAGAGCGCAGAGCGATGACTGTTGAGGGATCCGTAAGAACATTTTTTATTGAATTGTTGTGCCAAAAAGATCAAAACCAATTTCTTTGAGTATCGAAAAGGATCAAAACTATTAAGAATACAAAACTCCCACCAGAGTTTTAGACTAACACTATATTGTTTTATGGTATTATCTGCCAGAGATGCCATCATTAGTTGTACAGCGTCTGGAGGTGTTTCGCGGCGTTCGAACGCCGTCCGCAAAGCCTCGCGGCACCCAGGGAAAGTTGCGGATGCAGAGGATGATGATCCCTGAAATGTGATTGGAGGAGGTTTTTACTCGGGTTGAAAAATAAGATTTTTGAATTAATTATGCTTTTTAGAAATGGGTACCATGGCTGAGAAGGCCAGTATGGGAAGACTATGATACCTGTAGCTTCCTCGTCAACAATCTTGCGTAAACATTTCAAAATTAACGAAAACGGCGGGAAAGCATAAAAGAAATACCTATTCCAATTAATAGTGAAAGCGTCTATAGCGAAAGCGTCTGGATCTGGCCTCCAAGATACAAACGTTTCACATTTCGCGTTGTTACGAGAAGCGAATAGGTCTATATCCTCAATTATTACAGACATATAGACAATTCCCACTCCGTATCTATATTAATTTTCCTCGACTCTGCGTCCGCGCAGTTGTCCTTGGTATTAACGTAAGAAGCATAAATCCAGATATTGCGCGTTTCACACCATTGCCAGATTGACCGTGCCAGATTATTTAAATGTGGGAATTGTATACCTCCCTGGCGGTTGATATAACTTAACGCAGTGGTATTATCTATACGCAATAATATCGCACAATTATTATTGTCATTTGCGAGGCTTTTTAAACCTAGAAAAGCGGCGAGAAGTTCCAAATAGTTAATGTGATGTTTAAGTTCCTCTAACTTCCAATTTCCGTTAACTCTATTCGTACCACAGACAGCACCCCAGCCTGTTCGGGATGCGTCTGTATAAATTTCTTTTATGTATCCCAAGGTTCTCATTGGACAAAATGAAGACTGAATATTAGCATGCCACCAATTCAAATCTTGCAAAATTGTACTAGGTAAGGTGATCTTAGCTTTGTAATTACCATTGTGTAATTGCAGTGCCAAGAACTTTTGGCGTTCTAATATCTTTGTATAGAGAAAACCATATCTAACTGCAGGGCAAGCAGCTATTAAAACGCCAATTAGGTGTGCAAGCTCGCGGATTGTGCACCTTGGCAATTTTGAAAATTTATGGAGCAGTTGGGAAATATGCTCGCGTTTTTCTCTAGGCAATGCTATGGAAAAATGTAAAGTATCATATATAAAACCTAGGAAAGTACAAACTCTTGACGGAATTAACTTGCTTTTATCGTGATTAATAACGAAACCTAAACATTGTAAAAGTATTAAGGTTTCGTTTACGTTCTGTGTACAATCTTCGATTGTATCACCTATGCACAATATATCGTCTAGGTATATAACTGATTTGTGTCCGTGTTCTCTAAGATAAGACATAACTTCCCTCATTATCTTAGTAAAAACCCTGGGTGCCACGGAAAGGCCGTACGGTAACGCTGTGAATTCATAAGTACATAATTTATTTGAATTAGGCGTATTGAAATTAAATCTTAGATATTTTCGATCTGCACTACACACAGGAACTAATAAGTACGCCTCTTTCAAGTCTATCGTTGCTAGAAAACTATCTTGCGGTATTAGCTTTAAAGCGGTCCTGTAATCTTCCACTTTAAAATGTGTTCTAGTTATAAACTTATTTAACGGTTTTAAATTCAAGATAAATCGTTTTCCGCCGTTAGATTTTGGTGCTAAGAAAATGTTAGAAATGAATTGATCCTGTGATGGTTTACATTGTACTACTGCGCCTAATTCAGTAAGTTTATTAATAGCTATAGCCATTTCGCAACTTTCGCTAGGTGAGAAATTTGACTTAGGTACTCTAAGTTGAGTTACTTCCTAAAAATGGTATGGAATAACCATTTAAGATCCATGATAATACAGTTTGGTTTTTCGATATACGAGACCAACAATTATAATAATAATGTATCCTACCGGCATGTACCTGGGCTACTGTGGTGGTGCACGCGGCCTGGGCTGGTTGTAGCTCCTCGCTTGAGTTGAAACTGGTGGAGGGTAGGGCCGTCGGGGTAATAGTGGTCTCTGAACTCTGTGACTCGGACCTCCTCGCCCCCCCCTGTTCGCTGGGTACCGAGGAGGTCCTGCCCAGTTTCCCTGACTGACGGGACGGCCGACAGTAGACTGAACTGCGGCAGGTTTGTGACTTGACATTGTTCTTCGTATTTGTGAGCCCTGTCGTTCTATAGCTTTACTGGCTTTTATTTTTTCGGACAGCGAGCTGCCAAATAGTGTGTCATCACGTTCAGACTCTTGTATGACATGTAGAAAACTTTTTTCCAAGCATGGAGTGATTAGTTTTATTCTATCTTTTGTTAAACAGTGATGCAAATCCGATAAAATGCGACAACCGTCACTTAGGTATTTCAGGGCCTGAATTTTATTATCTGATAAGAGCAGAGTATCCATAGCTCTGTTGATGGCCGAGGTCTAAGTTCTAAGCTGTTGTTGAAAGCGAAAAAATTTTTTGTCGCGACCTCTTACCACGTCAGCCACAGCAGCTGAGATCTCCGGGTTAAGCTTCGGTGGTTGTAACATTTTACAATTACTAGGTATGAGGTAATTTTTATCCTTCATAAGATTATCTTTGATGTCGTTTGGTAAGCCGCCTTTTAGCAAAGGTGTCCAGAAGTTGGCCAGATTGTCGTGTATGCTATTTCCGAACTCGGGTGTGTCGGCCGTGGAAGCTCCCAAAGCTGAAAGTATATCCTGGTCTAATGCTATGTCCGATACAGGTTCTGGTGGTACTGATATAGGTGGATCTACCACATCCTGCAGTATCGGTTGCTCCTCCGTTAACGGAACTTCAGATTCCGGACCCCCCTCGGGTTCCGGTTCGTTTAGTACACTATTGATTGTATCTAGAAACAAATTATTTAATTGTAAAAACAACTATGAGAATTATCTCGAAACGAAGGTAGAATGGGAAAAAAGGGTATGCAAAAAAATATTTGCGTATGTATTGCCCCGCAGACAATAGGGTGTAGTTAACGAACGTCCATCTCAGATCGCGCGTAAATCTACGAAATATGTCATAGATATGACCCATAATTAGCCCGCAGCTAATTATGTTATCGTGATTGACCCGCAGTCAATCCCGATTTATCTACCTAGAGGTGCAGTTTTTCCAAGAAAAGATAATGACAATGAGAACACGACGGTTAGAAAAACTATAGAACCTGTTTAGAAAAATAATTACTGATACCTCGTATTTAGTTAAGTTGATTTAAATGTTAAATCTATTATGACCAACCTGGTAAAACTTCATCATCCTCTGATGATTCTATACGTTGAATCCGGCGACGACGTTTCGCATTTTGTTCTTGTTTTTTCCTCAGTTTCCGTAATTTAGTTTCATAATGTTGCAATTTCTCTTACGCACTACGCTTCGGCATTTTGCTTAGGCGCGTACGCTCGTTGCCACGCACGAAAAAGGAATGAGTGGCATTGGTTGGTAAAGTCAGCAGCTAAATGTGGGACCTACCTACATATTTTTTTAAATTTATTTATCGGGTATCTCTAAAAGACGTGCGATGTTGCCTGTAGGATAAAGGGACTACATTTATATCATTATATCAAAGAATAAAACGACGAATTATAATCGTAAATGAAGTGCTATATAGGTAACTCCTAAATGGGGATAGATAAACATAAATGTTATTGTTTATTTTGATGGATGTATCGAACGAAAATATGAAATGTGCATGCGAAAAATGTAATATCATCTTGAACCATTGCAATATTTCCACATACTTCAACATTAATTGTATATGATTTTCTTCTTTGTATAAAAATAGCAAGGACCCTTTGGTATATATTTTTATAACGTTAGTAGTCTGAAATTTTCATATTAGTCAGACGTTTATATCTTGCAATATTCGTGAGAAAATGGGACTTAACCTATTTGATCTTGAGTGTAGCGAATAAAACTCGCTTATTCTTCTCAAATAAGAGTAATCTAGACATATATTGGGTAATTAAAACTGATAGATTTATGGCCGCTTTATGGTGTTTCTTTTTAAATCCACAGAAGTTTCATTTATTTACGTTTCTCGCTTACTGAAGTATACAAAAATAAATCACTCGTTTATAAACAAAACCTGTCTAAACCGTAATCCGGGAAATAATATGTTTGGCCTCATAAAAAGTATTAATTTCTTAACGGATGCGATGATACGATTATAAATATTTTTTATGAATATTCCGATATGTTATCGTCGAAAATAATATTGAAATCATTAAAAATGTTATATGAGAACTTTGGTTTGAGAGCACGTTTAAAAATACTCGTAGAAGGGGGCATTTCTTGAAAATTTTTGAGCCAAAACGCAACCACTAACGAACCGTTAACGAAACGTGGTGCGAAGCAATATATACTTACCGCTTGAGTAATCTACACTAATATTATAAAGAGGAAAACTTTGTTTGTTTGGTTGTAATGAATAGGCTCAAAAACTACTGGACCGATTTTAAAAATTCTTTCACCGTTAGAATCCTTATAGGACCTGGATGAACATAGGCTATAAGAATTTCCCGATATTCCCACGGGAAGGCGACAAACGGGAATTCTATATTTTTTACGAAAATCACTATACATATGAAGCTGAAATCGGGCATATATGTTCATTGGGGAGAGCAAGGGAGGACTAAAAACGGATTTCCCGAAATTCCCACGGGAAGGGGACAAACGGGAATTCATAATTTTTACGAAAACCGCTATACATATTAAGCTGAAATTGGGCATAGATGTTCATTAGGGACTGCAAGTAAGCACTAAGGACGAATTTCCCGAAATTCCCACGGGAAGGGGGCCAACGGGAATTAATTATTTTTTATGAAAACGGTTACACATATGAATCTTAAGTTGGGCATATTTGTTTATTTGGGACCCCGAGGAAGCACTAGGAACGGATTTCTCGAAACTCCCACGGGAAGGGGACAAACGGGAATTCATTTTTTTACGACAAGCGATACATATGAATTCGAAATTAGACCTGTACGTTCATTAGGGACTGCGAGGGAGCGCTAAGAACGAATTTCCCGAAATTCCCACGGGAAGGGGACTAACGGGAATTCAATTTTTTTACAAAAACCGCTGTACATGTGAAGCTAAAATCGGAGACTGCGGGGAAGCACTAAGAATTGATTTCCCGAAATTCCCACGGGAAGGGACTGTCTGTGCGTTTGTGCACGCTAATCTCAGGAACGGCTTAACCGATTTCGGTGCAGTTTTCAGGAATATATTGTGACAGGTCCCACTTAACATATAGGCTACTTTTTATCCCGGGAAAATGTTTTTATCCCGGATAATTTCGACATTTTTTTTTCTGTAGTCCACGCGGACGGAGTCGCGGGCGTCCACTAGTAAGGTATATTTTAGCACGCATCGGTCGCGAGTACGAGTATGACAGAATAAAAACAAATATCTGTCTCATGCTGAAATGTGTCTGATTACGTTACCGTAAAGTTATTTTTGCTTTGTTCTGAGCGTTTACAACGGTTCCGTTTCGGCTTCGTTCCAACCCGAGACTTTTAGGTTTAGGTTTAAAGAACTTTATTCTCATAAGAAATTTACATTTCACTTATAATAATATATATATTAACTAGCGGACCCGACAGACGTTGTCCTGTCCCACGCATTAAATGCAAACTTTCTCAAATAAGTTGTGACAATATGGACCGTTATAAAAATATTGTCTAATTGACCGAATTGTGAATCTAAAACATTTTCGAACCCACTTGAACACACTAATAAATCATCAAAATCTATTTAGCCGTTTTAGAAGAACTTCAATTACAAACACACGAACAGAAGGTTTAATTAATTATACCTATATAAAGATAAAGAAAACATTTCCGAGATATAACAACCATCTACCAGGCGTAACTGAAACTAAAGTATTCTTGTGAGTAATCGACACAGCGACTACAGCGCAGTCTGCCGGATCCTATGTAAAAGCTTCTCTAACATCACAGAACAGGTAATATTACCTGTTCTGTGTCTAACATCAACTACAATACAAATCTTCTGTTAGTGTGTTTATGATTGAACTCCTTCTAAGCGGCTGGACCGATTTTCATGAAGTTTTTTGTGTGTGTTCAAGTGGATTCGAGAATGGTTTGGTTAGATTCACAATTCGGTCAACGACATTTTGTTTTTTTCTGCAGTCCACGCGGACAGAGTTCAAAAACATTATTCAGTTGATCGAATTATGAATCAAAACTATCCTCGAACCCACTTGAACATACACAATTTTTTTAAATCAAAATCTGTCTAGCCGTTTAGAAGGAGTTCAATTAAAACCACACGAAAAGAAGATTTATATTGTTGTTTTGTTAGTACCTATAGTATATACATCAAATAAAGTAAGTTTATGCCAAAAAATGCTGGGAAACGATGTAATTTATTTTTACATTACTTGATTGGGCGAAATTTATAGTGTCCAGTGTTTCTGCTAGTTTTTTCATAGACAAATATTAATTATTTCTCGTGAAAAAATCTTGCTACGTGCGTCTGTGTGCATTTATGCAGAAAAACGCAGTCTATGTACTCAACTTTGGACCCTAATATCTTGGGAACCAGACACTTTCCAGGTATACTTCCATGGAGAAAAATTATCGTGATGATGAGGAGATTCCGTAGTTTTCGGGAACGTTAATGACCAAAAAACATCCTGTATAGGTCTTTTGTTGGCGTGTGAAATGGATAGTGGAATAAAGATTTTATAATTTAGTTTTGCGTTCTCAGTAATGGACAAAGGTTAGTTGGTGCAGCAGATCACCAAATTTCAATTAGATAATTTAAATGGGATTTTACTAAGGAGCAGTAGATAGTGTGTTTAATCTGTTTAGGTATACAATATGCGATTTTTCGAAATCCTCCTACCAAAGATGTTAGCTTGGATCTACATGCTCAATATGCGGTCTCCGTGTTAACATATCGTCTCTTTTTGAGAATTGGCCCCGTGAGGTAACAGCACTCAGTATAAGGTTCTTTTGATCTCCAAGTTGTACAGTACTGACAAAATCCTTCAGACGAAACAAATGCAATCACTTTATTTATTTTATCTACGCTTCTCATCTGAATTTGCGTTGTTTGTTCTTTCCTTTGATTTGTGTGCCTAGGTACACAGTGTTTAATATTCCTGATCATGCTATTAAAATAATTATAGATTCCAGTATTCTAGAAGCGGTGTAGCCAGAACTGCAAGCTCTTAAGGAAGATTCCACAGCCACGTTCAGCATAGCGAGGATAGATGTTGATGAGTAGATCAGTGACAAGTCGCTAGCTTATCGCCTGAGAGCATGCTCGAATTCTTTAGACTCTTTCGACATGCGAATTATGTAATTCTAGTGATGTCCCGCATCAGCATTAGGACTAATCTTAAATAGATAACTAACATAATAATAATAAATTACTCCCGTATCTATAAGAAGAAATAATTACCTGTACTCAAATTATTTCTAAGTATAATGATTTTTATTTTATCATAAACTATAGAATTCTGACATTATTAAGAAATTTGCACAAACCACAAGTAAATACTTTAATAATTACGAGTACCTACTGGTAATTATGTTTTAATCTATACACACCAACATATTATTAATATCTTAGAATAAAGATTCGCTCCGTTTCGCTCCCCTCTGTAGAAGTAGTCGGCCTAATCATAAATTTAGCAACAAATACTCTGCCGTATACGTCAGACACGAGATCGAACCTCCACAGTCTAGTTGTCAACAATATGCCATGATGACTACTGTCAGTTTTATTAAATTTTAATCATATTTCGTAGTAAAATTTATGTTTACATTAGTAAATTTGTGTAAATAATATACTACAATATATAAAAAAGAGACTAGAAATCACGTACCATCAGTATCTCATAATTATGAAATTTCAACATAAAATTATCATGAATAATAAACGGCATTCAGTGTTGCGCCAATACAAAAATAGTTCCCCGTGGTGCAAATTTTGTAATATGTATGTGAACTTGTTATTATTATCTAAGAGTAAATGATAGGTGCGCATTAGAAATTCCATTGAAATAGAGATAAATTAATGTCAAAGGATAATGGGCAAAAATGTATGAGTACCGATCAGTAACGTCTGGTCCTTATTGGTCTATGGGGATATTTTGCCCATCCTCCTTTTATCTAAATTAGTTAGTTTTTGCATAAACAAATAACTGAGTAACAAACATCCAAAATTTCTTTGCTTGGTGCAGATTTCCTGCTCATCCAGTTATTTCTGATCGTTGGACTGCTGTAGACAAATTAGTCGAGAAGAAAGTTGGTGGAAATCAGAAAAACGAAGTTATGGGATCTAATCTCGACGAGGATGCATTTTTTAATAGTTAATGCTTATGATATAATTTTAAAAAGTAATATTAATTATTTTTTCATTGTCAATAAAGTAAGGTACTCTTTCGTTAATTGCCTTCCATTCATCTTCTCCGAATGACCAAACCATGGAAGCGTACCTTTCTCTATTCTTGTCACTACGAGTACGTCTTCTTTCACGCCACCCAATTCTCTTAATATCATAATCAAATTTTAATTTATTGCAAAATTTTAGTTGCGTTTCCTTCATTCGGGTAACAGTTAAGCAGTTGGCAACACAATCCTTCACGCATACTAGCATCCTTGCAAATTGTCATTGATGATTGTCATGTCAGTCATGTCATCAATCATAATAAAATTGCCGCATTTACGGAGCTATTGTTTGTTGATAGTATTCCATCTAGTCAGAGCGGAGCGAAGACCTATCATTAATCTAAGATTAATATTGATGTGCATCTTTATGACACATACCTACAAATCGACACAATATCAAAATTTCATCGTACTATGTAATGTGCCAGTGTCCTTTCTTTATATAGCTGTCATTATATTTAAGGTCATCGCTTACAAGGACTATTGTAGGTGTTAGGTTAGGTTAGGCACACAAAGGCTAGTCTGCAGTATTCTGCACTCATCCTGAGTGCAGCTATGAGCGTCGCCGCATTCTGTCCATGGTGTCCTTAGACAAAGTAATATTATTTCTCGATCGAATCGATAGAGGTTCGTCACCGACACGTTTGCTCTAATAGGAAGCATTATTTTTTGCGTGTGTCAAGTCACGTGATGAAGTGTAACAGCTATTGGTGACTGTCACGAACGTCGATGCCAAATGATGTTACATTGTCTAAGCTAGAAGCTAGAAATTTCCCAATACCATATATAAAATCAGCCTTCACTATGGTTACCAAAACTGAAGTTTTGAGTTAGTAATGTAAAAACATCCGGTTAAAGCTACAATTCATATAAAAATGTTGTAAACAGGTCTCAGGGTTTTAATGAATACATGATATCGCTTAAACATACAATTTATTACAGTTAACAAACAACAGCTCATGTAATTTCAGATTTTCAAATTCTTAATCGAAATATTAAGAAACATTTCTTTATCTATTCTACTATAAACATACATCAAACAGTTAAACTCCAAATATCACACTTCTCGACAAACGTATACCTACTTTCACCGGGTCCTTATTTTAAATCTACTTTGTTTCATCCCAATTTTTAGATGCCCTTTTACTGAATCAAACACCGTTTTACATCGTAATTTGATCTCTCAATAAATAGGTACACGAAAAAATAAAATTTTAATGCTATGAAAAAAACAAGAAAACGTATTTATCTCACAAATTGGAAATCAAAATAGAAACATCGAATTAAATTCTATCGGTTTTGATTACAATGATTGTATCGGCACCTCAAAGAAAATAGGTAATATAAATATTTTGTGACAGTTCATAATGATAATCACTCAACTTAATGAACTGGAAGTGTGTGTTGCCAAAATTTCTTCAAACAAGGCATAAAAGCTACTTCCTTAGAAGAGTTTTAATGAGTGATCGTCACTATGAACTGTTAAAAGAGAGCCGATACGTGGGCAGACCGTATTTCAGTTACGGAGAAATCTCAACGGTGAACTTGAAGGGGTATGTAATGTTCGGAAATCTCGCCACGCCCCTAGCGGCGCGCAGTGGAAACGCGCTGACAGCCGTAAGTTGAAGTCTAAAAATCGGCCACGCACGCTAACTGGCGTCGGACGCAAAAGTAATACGGTTTTTCGGTTCGAAACGGTGCAAACGGGTTAAGGTTTTTAAGGAAAAAACCTGAAGGAAAGCGCTCGGGTCGTTCCTGAAAGTTTTCGGAAACTCGGTGGACATTCATTATACTAAAATATTCGGTAGTGAGTGAAAGTCTTGCCGGAAAGACTATACAGTGCAAAGATAAGTGGATTTCCAGTGAAGATCGGGTTGCTACGGAGCTGCTTTCAGGAACACTTTACAGTATTTATATACTTTATTTAGTATTATAAGTACACATTTTGGTAGGTCATGAGGTTAACTTCATTACATACAGGGGTTCATTGAGCAGTTAAACCTGGGCCTGGCAGCCAGCTTATGGAAGCGATACTCAGGTACGGACAATTGCCAGCACATGTCCATTAACATGTTAGGCGAAAAGTTATATCATGTGAATAGCCCACTAAAGGACCCACAAAAGTTTAGACTCGAATTACTGAGGGCTGCAAAATGACAAGTTGTCTGAGATATTGCCCCTGAGTTTCTTACAGCCTTACTTAATTGCTTTAGATTTCTGAGAGATCTAGATCGTATTCACAGATCGTGGGAATTAGAAACAAGTAATCTGGCAACTTGGCAGACGCGTGGTGCCGGCAGAGTAGAGTTTGTACCACCCCATGCCTGCCCGTGGGTATCGTACGAGGCGATTAAGGGTTTCCGGGAGGTGGGCAGCAGCTCCTCTCGTGCTGACAACATAGTCCGAAAATTACACTGCGGTCACCAACCCGCCTGTCCAGCGTGGTGACTATGGGCATAACTCCCTGTTGCATTAGCCTTGTGGCGAGCCCTGAGGGAGGCCTACGTCCAGCAGTGTACTGCTATAGGCTGGAGACGAGACAATCTGGCAACTTATCCATATCTTGAGTATAGCATTTAGCCATAAGTTCACTGTTTACTCTATAGTTCACTGGCACGTGAAAGATACAGTAAACGTATTCTAATGAAGCTCTGAATCAGAACACCTTAGCACAGATAACATAAACACATAAAAAATGTAGAATACCTACTCGTACCATTATATCGCCTGATTATATTATATCACTAGCGGTCACCCACGACTTTGACCGCGTGAGGGGGCATTCAACCCATGCCAACCCGGGGCGGGTTGCTAAAAAGCCTATAGCCTTCCTCGATAAATCTAACAATGAAAGATATTTTTAAATCGGACAATTAGTTCCTGAGATTAGGGCATTCAAACAAACAAACAAATAAACAAACTCTTCAGCTTTATAATATTATATAAGTATAGATTGCTAGGGACTAAGACTATGTAACAATTTTACGAGCTTTTCTTCCTGATCGGAAGATCCAGTGAAATGTTCTTAACAATAACACCTTCACATAATTCTTCAACCATTATTTAGATACATATAGCTTTTTTGTGTAAAAACATACACAGGACTGTAGGATTAATAATCCTACAGCCACTTTTGGCATAGCAGATATATAAATAATAAATAAAATAATAAAGTACTTACATAATAAATAAAAATAAAAATATATCGTAAACAAATTAAACAAAAGAAATAAGATCAGTGACAAGTTGCTAGCTCATTGCCTGAGAGAAGACCCCCGAATTCCATAGTCGACTCTTATGACATTCACGGAATATTGTATTTTATTGACAAAAGATAACAATAATGTCATCATCGTATTTTTTCCATTCACGACGCGGTGACTAATCTCATCATTGGCGCTAGAGATATCAAAGTTCACAAAAACACAGTCACACATCATATCCGTTTTTAATCAAAGTTTGATCGTACGGAGAGGACCCTCGCGGGTGTCGAGGTTCCCTTCATGATACTGTCTGGAGTCAGGATGTTGGACTGACGGAAGGAGGTGCAAGAGCAGCACTTCCTACTGCCATCTGTGGTGCACTTGCAGGCGTTCGGGCGATGGGTCCTCAGCCCTTTTAGGCCCACCATTTCTGAAGTAAAGGAAAGAACAGAGTTATTGATTTTGTTGATAAAACTATACAGGATGTTAGTGACAGCCAGACTTATATTTATATGGTCACTTCCAAATCATGTCTGAAGTGAAAATCACTGAGACGACTTCATAGTAAAATTCCGTTTTTTTTTTAATTTAGATAGTTCGTTTAATGATAGCGAGTATATACTGGGTGTAAAAAGACAACTTTGTTCTTTTAGTACCTCGTATTCTTTGTAACATAACGATCATTCTATGGAAGCACCCCTGGGTAACCACGGGTTTCCAAGATATTGAAGTCCAAAGTTACATTAATATTATAATTTTTTTACATAAATCCATCTTAAATCGGTTAACAAACATTTTTTTCAAAGATACCATCTCAAAATGTTATAATGTTAGTTTTGTAGGTACATTTGTACTTTGAGCATCAAACGAATACATTGCTTGCAATCAAATGACAGTATGTTGTTTTACAGGGTTGGTTCCATAGAAGAAAATAATAGTAATCTTACAAAGAATACGAGGTATTAAAAAACATTGTTGTCTTTTTACACCCAAATTTGACAAGATTTCAATCATACACGATTTTAATTAAAAGGTAGGCCAGTAAGTTGAAGTAAAAAAAAATATTGTATAGCTCAAAATAGTGGTACGTGTTCAGCATTTCAAAATCTGCTTAGGTGTCACTCACACCCTGTATAGTATACTATACCATACATATATATATACATGGCTATGTTGCCAAAATAGGGTAACCTAACATAACAGTAATATACATAATCTATATTTAGAGAAAACTTGAGTTCGATTTCTGTTCGGATGTAGTAAATTCATAAAGTTGATCCTACTAACAAAACAAAATTGAAGAAATAAAGTATACTTGTGTGCAGAAGGTAGTTCTTCTACTTTGTTAAACTGTGCATGTGCTTTAGTGCATGAATCCAGCAAAACATATTCGGCCCCCTGATTACGTAAAAGCAATAGCAAAGCCGAAGCCGCGCGATCGCGATAATTGAGAATGTGTGCGTGCATTGCGTGCGCGCAACGAGCGCTCGGCGTCCTCCCGTGCCCCGCACCTCGCCCCGTGCACACAATTATCACTCTCAATTATCGCGATCGCGCGGCTTCGGCTTTGCTATTGCTTTTATGTAATCAGGGGGCGGGCAAAGTTTGTTGGTTGAATATTTCAACATGGGAAAATAATAAGGATTTTCGAAACTCTACTTCACGCCATCGCCTAAAGTGTATGGCACTTTTTGACTACTTAAAACTGAGGATTAATATTACTACACGCTATAAAACAAGTCGCATCCCATGTCTGTCTGTCCGTATGTATGCTTACATCTCTAAAACTACGCAACGGATGTTGATGCAGTTTTGCCTGAGTGATTCAAGAGGAAGGTTTATATGTAAAACTAGTGGACGCAGCGACTCCGTCCACGTGGACTACAGAAAACATTTTCCCGGGGTAAAAAGTAGCCTATATGTTAAGTGGGACCTGTCACAATATATTCCTGAAAACTGCATCGAAATCGGTTCAGCCGTTTCTGAGATTAGCGTGCATTCCAAAAATCATTCTTTTGGGTACTATTGCGTTGATAAAGGTTTCCTATAATATTTTTTCTCATATATCTTCCATGTACAGATAGCGATCCGTATATATTTTGCACCCGAGTGATACACTCTACTTTTCATCACCCACTATGAGAAATAAAAACCTCATATTTTATTTGAGTTCTATACTTTCACTGTCACTTGAAGAACTCATTTTTCAAAACAAAGCCATGAATTTCTAACAATACGTGAAAATTGACGAAAACGCGGGCTGTAGTTCGCGCGTTTTTTATTTGATTTCTTTTTTTTTATTCGGCCGGCGGCGCGACTATGGGCCGTGTCACCAGCCAGTCTTTATTTAAACAATATTTGCGTTCGATTTCTTTGGCGCTGAACACTAAGATGTTCCAAATTCAAAAAGTGCGCGAGAGGATTTAAAACTCATTACTGCCCGCTAAAATTTTCTTATAGAAAACACCACCTTTAGGTGCACTTAAAGGCGAACCAAGTCGTCCTTTTCGAATAGATAAGATGAAAATAATGTAACCTACTTACACCTACCGTTCAGTATTCGTATTAGTAGTGAGTAATGTATAAGTAAAGATCAATAAGAATGTAGGTACAAGCAGTTACCATGCGGAAACTTCTCGTAGTAGAGCTACGGACTACCTGCTACGAACTACGAGCCTACTACAGTTTGTAGGACTCACATCCCATTAGTAGCATAATGAGATAATTTGTGTGAACTAATTATTTGTTTTTGAAAATTTATAAATTAATCTATGCTGCTGTAATAACGATATATTAATTCAAATAACTAGTCGTTTTGGCGTGCAGAGGTAAATAATAAACAAAGTTACTTTCGCAATTATAATATAAGTTGGGATAAAATAAATAATTCAAAGGTATATTAAAAAAACAGCAAGTTCTAAGGCGAAAGTCGTAATAACATATTTATATAATATCGAGTAAAGAAATTGGATAACCAAGCCATGGCTATCCTTCTCACTTTCGCGTCATTTGCTTCATTCGTTTCCCTCTGCGGCATGCCATGATAAGGGACCACGAGGTGGCAGGCCTCTCTGTTCCGACTGAACGCGCAGGAACAGTCGATGCGAAGAAGCCTGGGTAGGAGGCTGGAACGTGGGGTAATTCCGCATCCCACTACGCATCATGGGGTCGAGCTCCCCATTAGGGGGAAGACGAGGGGGTCCGGTGCAGTATCAAGCTCTGCATGTTTTGGCAAAATGCTCTGTGGCACGGGACAACCGGGGGTGCCCACCCTCGGAAGTTTTTAGACAACCTGTCATCCATTGCACCACGCATCACGAGATGTCCTGGGGCCCTCGCAGAGTTCCCCGAGGAGCGTCCGCCCACATAACCCGCAGGCAGACCCAGCGCCCTTTCCAGGGAGTGCGTCCGTAAAGGGATTCCCCCACGTAAAAAACATCACGTAAAAGAAATCTCTTGAAGAGATAAGCACGCCATTGTACATTTCTCCTGTACCTATGTAATTTATGTGTGTATTTTAATTTGTGTGCAATAAATTATAAGTATAAAAAGAGTACTGGACAATGTAACAGAGCTTAATGTAATACTCGCAATAAGCATGTTACGATACGGCACAAAAATCCATGTAAAGGCGGCTCGTTTCTCGCAGGTTTCAACGTCACACTACATACTGACTGCATGAATGCTCGCCGTGTAACATGTAACATGACCCTGCTGTTTTTTACCCAACTGCGCGACGCAAAGGAGTAGTATTGTGTTTAACAGCCTATGTATGTATGAATGTTTGTATGTTCCTTTGAAGCACTACACAGACCTAACGCCTGGGCCGATTTTTATTACGGACTTTCCAGGGCACGCCACAAGGCTACTGCCACAGGGGGCTTTTGCCTATAGTCACCACGCTGGGCAGGCGGGTTGGTGACCGCAGTGTGATTTTTAAGACTATGTTGTCAGTACGGGAGGTACAAACTCTACTCTGCCGGCACCACGCGGCTAGCATAGTATTAAATATTATGTTAAGCGTTAGATGTAGAAAATATAATTGCGCCTCAAATATCTACAATTCTACACGTTATTGGTTTATGTTCATTCCCTTATGCTACATCACTGGGTATTCGATGACATACTTGTAATATTGAAAGTACTCGAATATCTCACCTGAAAGTGGAACACCTTCGCAAACACTTGAACGGTGACACGATCTCCCACTCTCCAAGTCCTTGCGACAAAATATGCTGCCCAGGACCTGTAACAAGGAAAAATGTCATATTTTCGTGTAGGGTGTACTAATAATTAGTATAAGTTTTCTATGGTGGAAAGGCAGCTTAATACTATTAAAAATATAATAGTTTCAAAATCGTCCTAAATTAACAATGTAAGCAACTTAGCGCACTAATGGGCTTCACCATGGCTAAACTTTAAATAATACCTAAGGATGACACAATAATAAAAATAGTAACATTGTAAAAGAATTGTTTCTCTAGCGGTTAAACTTCTCGAAAATTAAAATCACATTTTCGACTTTCCCGTACACTCGCAAAACAAACAAAAAACTCCGTACAAATGCTAAGTGCTACTAGTACTATTATACTCGTATTATGAGATTACACCAAAGTATTTTGTATGCGCGCAAAAGATCTTTTCTTTCATTAGTTACACTATTTATAACTCACGAACAGCTATACCGATTTGGCTGAAAATTAGTCGGGAGGTAGCTTAGAACCAAGACACGGACATAGGATACTTTTATATGGGAAAATATTTTATATTAAAAAACAAAAAAAATATTTTTAATCCACGCGGACGGAGTCGCGGGCGTCCAAAAGTTAAATAATATTATTGCATTTATAAATAAATATAGGTTGGTCACTTTGAAAGCGTAGGTCGCCTTATTTGGACATAAAAAAATTTAAATTATTATTTTAATAATTATTTGTAGAAAACTGTTGACAATTTTTGAACATCCCCAAACTAACTCTACGTTCCCACTTACACTGGTCTTAAACCAGACAACAAATTAGTATTAAGCATAGTTTCTGT
The DNA here is from genome assembly GCA_014607495.2 of Carposina sasakii. NCBI lineage: Eukaryota > Metazoa > Arthropoda > Insecta > Lepidoptera > Carposinidae > Carposina > Carposina sasakii. Next base: position 2,712,101 of record CP053156.1, on the reverse strand, counting down.
AGCGAATAGTATATTAATAATCTTGTAATATGTAATAATCTTGTAATAACCTTGTATTATGTTAATTTAGATTCATTCATATTGGCTCAGCCAATCACAGCTCAGTAACATAAAATTGAAATGTAAATGCCGCCCCGTTATCACTTCGTACCTTACCGTACTTGAGCATGTATTTTCGCATATTTTGTAATAATCTTTGATGTAAATTCACTTGGAGTTATAACTTAGAATCTTGTAATTGCCTTCAGCATTGAGTAATATCTGTATAATTAATCATAAAACTTAGCCCTAAATGATGCGTATCTTAAATACATAAAGCATCATAACATTTGTATAATCTTACCTTAGTTTCATTAGTTTGTAGGAGTACATACCAACCTGTTTGCTTAATTATTTTGATGAAACTTAACGTAAAATCTTATGTATGTATTCCAATTAGTAAAACAGCATTTTATATTGTAAAGTATATATTTCTCAACATAAGTACAAATAGTTTGTATCCATTGTTCGTTAATTACCTATTGTTTTGGATTAATTTAGAGTCATAGTGTAAAGAATATAGGTAAAATGTGTAATTTATGTATCGTAAAAGCTTTCTATATCCGCATAAACCTATCCTGTAGTTAGTAAGGATTAATGTGTAACCTTTCCTGGACTTGTCGCCTGAAAAACAGGCTAATTATATAATTTAACGGTCATTTTAGCGGTCTTTCAGTGATAGAATCATATTGTACCATTTAACTTCATTAGCAACTTAGAATCTTATTGGAAAAGCCTAAATGTAATTAGTATGAGTTCAAATAACTAGAAAAACCTTAGTTTTTGTATCAGTTTCGTATTAATTCTGTATTACGCAATACTTGTCAATATTGCATCATCTTTTTCCTTGAACCCCTCACCCCTCAGGTGAGTTGTCTAAATTGTTCTAAGCATTGTAATTGGTTAATAGATTCAAAATACCTTCTTACCATAGTCTATCACATAAGTAGTGTCTGTATTGCATAAATATAAGTTCAATAAAATAAATTAGCCAGTCTTCGTCTGTCGCTGGAACCGTTCACATCGCGTTATTATTTCACACTCCACGCTTGTAACCCAGTCTGCAGCAAGTAAGGGGCTTGTGGGCAGAGTGGTGTCTAGACACCGAGGGTAGAGGGCCCTCAACAGTTTGGTCCTACGGAAGCCGGGTATCAGCGGGAAGGAAAGAAGGCGCAGTGGACGCAGGGCGGCGAAGATTCCATTCAGGGGCTCGTGTGGTGCGTGTCTGGTTCGCCGCGAGTGTTCTGGTAGCCCGGATCGGGGAGGTGCCGGAAGGAAGCACTGGGCCCGTGAAACGCTACGAGTCAGGTCTGTTGCCTGCAGATCGGGTCTGTCGCCCGAGGAAGCGGAAGTCCGTGTGGTGCGTGTCTGGTTCGCCGCGGGCTTCAAGAAAATTTTGTCGGGTCTGTTGCCCGAACACAACGAAAAAAGAAGCAGAAAGCAGGTGCTCACCCAGCGAAGAAATAGGCTGTGAGTACCTGTGAGGAGGACGGAGCTTGGAGTACCCGTCTCAAGGCTGTACAGCCGCGGGTACAAGAAGCAGATGTGCAGGTGCTCGTTCAGTGCTAACCCAAGCCACGAGTACCTGTGAAGTAGATGAGCAGGTGCTCACTCAGAGCATAAATAGCTGTGAGTACCTGTGAAGTGGGAGGAGCCTTTGGAGTACCCGTTTCAAGGCTGTTTAGCCGCGGGTAATAGAAGCAGAGGTGCTCGTTCAGTGCTAACCCAAGCCACGAGTACCTGTGAAGTAGATGTGCAGGTGTTTGCTCAGGTGCATGTTGCCCGCAAGTACCTGCGAAAAGGAAACCTGAATTGTCACGAAGAGGTGGAGCGTGAGGTGCCCGGTCAGAGCTGGGCAAGCCACGGGTACCTTCGAAGCCAACACAGTTTACTGTGGCCTAGTGTCTGCCACCTAACGGTGCCAAACGGTGGGCACTAGGTTAACCGCCTCATAGTAGCGGGTGTGGTGTGATCGAACAGCACCACCCGGCTGATTAGCAGCTGACCTAGTTCGGCCGGCGTCGGTAAGGTGTACGTGGATCATGGCTTGGCAATCATGGAGATTGTTTAGGCACGCGATTTCTGCTGAGCGTTCCTCTCAGTAGTTTACACTTGTGTTGAAGCGTACCCTCTCTGCCGGGCGGTTCCTTGTCCTATACCCATTCCCTCCTTAGTTTCCTGTAGGCAGGTAGGGACAACTTGCAGGTAGGTAGGGGTCCGTGGGTAGTAGCCGTAGGTAGGTAGGGACCTTGTCTCTTCATCTACAACTACGGCCAGAGCATCGGGATTCGACATGACTAGAACAAGAAGTCACAATAAGGGTAGCGAACAAACCTCCGTAAGTACAGAGCGAACGGGAGAATCGTCTGCCACTGTTAGTACAGAGCAGACCACTTCGACTGAGCGCACGATGTCGACCGACCACACGTCGGGTACGGAGCGTACTGATAGGGTTTCGTTACAAGGTAAGGTGGATAACGTCGCGGTAGCGTCCGGTAGTAGGGTCGATCCGCCATCCCGGGATGGAACGGTTGTCAACTGTCCGGTAACAACGCGTAAGTCGGCGGGATCACGAGCGTCGAGTAGTTCGAGTCGGCGACGACGAGCATTACTAGAGGCGCGTATCGAATTTGAGAAAGCGGAAGCGGCGCGGACAATAGCTAAGTCGCGTCTAGAGCTTGCGCAATTGGATGAGGCAGAAGCGTCGGGTTTAAGCGAGGTAGAATATAACCGCGATAACGTAACAAAATGGGTAACGAAGTCAATCGAGCAAAGTAAGACCGCAAGTAAGCCGATTGAACCGCGAGTAGTAACGCCGCGTAGAGTTCCCGAGTTAGAGGCGCCGAAACCGGAGATAGATAACCTCGCCTCCGCGTTAATACAGGCCATGCGATCAATTAGTCAACCGTCATCTAGACAGGCGCCGCGGTATATTAACGAGTTACATAATTTTGACGGCAACCCACGCGAGTGGATAGCTTTTCGTGCGGTCTTTAGGGACACGCGCGAGTACTTTAGCGACATAGAGAACATGGCTAGGTTACGTCGCGCTATACAGGGGCAGGCTAGGGAGGCTGTAAAGTCTATGCTTTACACGCATTCCGACCCCGAGGAGATAATGTACATGTTAGAGCGTAGATTCGGTCGTCCGACCCATCTTATTAAGAGCGAGATTGAAAGTTTACAAAAACTTCCGCCCATGTCGCAAGACGTCAAAGGTATAGGGGCGTTCGCGAGCGCGGTTGCTAACAGCGTAAACACAATTAAACAAATGGACCGAATCGAATATTTGTACTCTAGCGACGTATCCGATAGAATAATAGATAAGATGAATTTGTTAGTCAAGTTTCGATGGTACGAATACAGGTCGCGCAACGAAAAGGAACCTATTCTTATAGCGTTATCGGCTTTCCTAAACATCATAGCGGATCAGTTCGAAGCGTACGATAGCACGCCCGCGTCGGAAAGGCGTTATACGAGACATAGGGACGTTCAGCCGCCACCGCCGCGGCGAAATAGAGTTCACGCGGCCGTAGTACGGGAGACGACCTCTGACGAGTCAGATTCATCTCACTATTCAGACAGCTATTCCAGCGAAAGCGAGTTAGAAAGCGACCACCAGGTAGTTGCGGCAGCTTTCGGTGATAGGGATAGGAAATGTGTAAATTGCCGGGGTCGAGACCATACTCTAGAAAAATGTCCGCAATTTATAAAAGTAAATGTGAAAGAGCGATGGAACATAGTAAAGCGCTTAAGAGTATATTTCGATGTTTGAGCAGTAAACACATTAGCGACAAATGCAAGTCGAAGCATTGCGATGTAGACGGTTGTAGACGTAGGCATCATAGGTTGCTGCATAGCGAACCGCCTCCACCGGTGGAGGCGAAACCGGAGCCTCCGGCTACAGTATCGGTTAATCACTTATCCGAGCCGCGCGCATATCTTAAAATGGTACCAGTAGATCTATTAGGGCCAGAGGGCAGCACCTCCGTTATCGCATTGTTAGACGAAGGGTCAACCGGGACTCTATTGCTCGACGATATAGCCAATAGAATAGGGGCCGTAGGTCCGGTAGAAAAGTTAGCAATAGAGGGAGTCGGGGGTCACCGCATTAACAGTATGTCGCAGCGTCTAGATTTAAAGATCAAAGGTAGATTCACGCGTGATTACGAACCTATATGCGCGTTAACTATAGCCGAATTAAGCTTATCTTCGCAGGGCGTGTATAAGCGCAACCTTTCAAATTATACTCACTTAGCGGACATAGCAGATCAGCTCACATACGATCAAGTGAGACCTTCACTTTTGATAGGACAAGATAACTGGCATCTTATCGTAACTAGGCAACTTAAGTCGGGCTCTTCAAGCCAACCGGTAGCTTCATTAACCCGTATTAGCTTTGCGTCGAATGTCAGCTAGGCGCGGGTCTCCGAAGACACTTTATAGCGATAACGGTACGAATTTTGTTGGCGCGAATCGCGAGCTTAAGGAAGAATTCGAGAAATTAAAGATCGATATCGTTGATAAGGTAGAGTCGCGCGGGATTAAATGGAAGTTTATTCCACCCGGGGCCCCTAATATGGGAGGTGCGTGGGAACTAATGGTTCGCTCAGTCAAAGTGGCACTATCTGTTACTCTCAAGGAAAGACAGCCCCGCGAGGAAGTCCTTCATACTCTCCTACTCGAAGCAGAACATCTGATTAACTCGAGACCATTAACTGACGTCAGCCTAGATCCAGATGACACTGAGAGTCTAACGCCAAACCATTTTCTTATCGGGCGTTCGAACGGCTTACCTCAAATTGGCCTGTTCAGTAATAGCGATTTAATCGGCGCAGCTACGTGGCGTACTGTTCAAAGATTAACCGATAAATTTTGGAATCGCTGGGTGAGAGAATACTTACCAACTCTCACGCCTAAGTACGATCGCAACACCGGCTTCACTAACCCTAATGTCGGAGATGTTGTATTGATTATAGACTCGTCATTACCGCGAGGTGTATGGCCCAAAGGTGTAATAACACATACTTATCCTGGTCCAGATGGCAAAGTCAGAACATCAGACGTAAGAACTTTAGCTGGCACACTGAGACGTCCAACTTCGAGGCTCATAAGATAACAAGTAGCTCAAAAATCGTACCACCTGATATCTGTACTCAGACACTGTCTTCGCACGGAGGGGGGACTGTTGACAATTTTTGAACATCCCCAAACTAACTCTACGTTCCCACTTACACTGGTCTTAAACCAGACAACAAATTAGTATTAAGCATAGTTTCTGTAGCGAATAGTATATTAATAATCTTGTAATATGTAATAATCTTGTAATAACCTTGTATTATGTTAATTTAGATTCATTCATATTGGCTCAGCCAATCACAGCTCAGTAACATAAAATTGAAATGTAAATGCCGCCCCGTTATCACTTCGTACCTTACCGTACTTGAGCATGTATTTTCGCATATTTTGTAATAATCTTTGATGTAAATTCACTTGGAGTTATAACTTAGAATCTTGTAATTGCCTTCAGCATTGAGTAATATCTGTATAATTAATCATAAAACTTAGCCCTAAATGATGCGTATCTTAAATACATAAAGCATCATAACATTTGTATAATCTTACCTTAGTTTCATTAGTTTGTAGGAGTACATACCAACCTGTTTGCTTAATTATTTTGATGAAACTTAACGTAAAATCTTATGTATGTATTCCAATTAGTAAAACAGCATTTTATATTGTAAAGTATATATTTCTCAACATAAGTACAAATAGTTTTGTATCCATTGTTCGTTAATTACCTATTGTTTTGAATTAATTTAGAGTCATAGTGTAAAGAATATAGGTAAAATGTGTAATTTATGTATCGTAAAAGCTTTCTATATCCGCATAAACCTATCCTGTAGTTAGTAAGGATTAATGTGTAACCTTTCCTGGACTTGTCGCCTGAAAAACAGGCTAATTATATAATTTAACGGTCATTTTAGCGGTCTTTCAGTGATAGAATCATATTGTACCATTTAACTTCATTAGCAACTTAGAATCTTATTGGAAAAGCCTAAATGTAATTAGTATGAGTTCAAATAACTAGAAAAACCTTAGTTTTTGTATCAGTTTCGTATTAATTCTGTATTACGCAATACTTGTCAATATTGCATCATCTTTTTCCTTGAACCCCTCACCCCTCAGGTGAGTTGTCTAAATTGTTCTTAAGCATTGTAATTGGTTAATAGATTCAAAATACCTTCTTACCATAGTCTATCACATAAGTAGTGTCTGTATTGCATAAATATAAGTTCAATAAAATAAATTAGCCAGTCTTCGTCTGTCGCTGGAACCGTTCACATCGCGTTATTATTTCACACTCCACGCTTGTAACCCAGTCTGCAGCAAGTAAGGGGCTTGTGGGCAGAGTGGTGTCTAGACACCGAGGGTAGAGGGCCCTCAACAAAAACATAAAATAGCATTTAAAATCAAACGCGAATATTCGCGTCGAATGCATACATTACGGGAATTATCCCGGAATTAACGAGTATTAACTCGTGAAGTAAACATAATAAGTCACCAACATCAAATCAAATGTGTTTATTTGTAGATCATAGGTTAGGAACAGATGTTATACATAAAAAAGGTACCTCATGTGACTTTCTATGTCCCGCCCTAAAGGCATACAAATGTGTATTAATTAAATTGCACAAGAAATTAAATCATGCATCATTAAAAAATCAAATTGGTAACATGCAAATGTCATATTAGGCCACACCAATTTATAATTATTATTTTAATACAATTAATTAAAATTAAATACCTATATATACCTGAATATGTACCTAAACATACACACATTGTTAAAATTTGTCATTAAAATATTCTTGCACCGTGTAATATGCCTTTTTTTCGAGAAAAGTATGTAATTTACATTTGAGTAAACCTATAGTACGGAAATCACGTATGCTCCTTGTGAGCTTATTATAAATTTTTATTCCCATGCAAAATATGCTGTCCTGTAGAAGTTTAGTTTTCGAAGGTATCAAGCACAGCTTGCCCATATGACGCTGTCTTTTACAAGTTTCAAACAAGTTCATATTAGAACGAACAAATAAGACGGATTCATAAATATATAATGAAGGCATTGTTAATATGCTTAGTTTTATAAAATATGGTTTACAGCTCTCTATCATTTTCAAATTACACATGGCTCTGATACATTTCTTTTGAGATCTGAAAACATCGCTTTTGTTTGTCGAATTACCCCAAAAAATAATACCGTATCTAAGGGAGGATGCTATATAGCCATGGTAGGCCGTGAGTAGCGCTGCACTATTTACAATTTTAGCAAGATGAAAGAGTTCATATGAGAATCTATTAATTTTTTTGCATAGGGTTTCAATGTGAGATTTACAATTAAGTTTATTGTCTATATGTAGTCCCAGAAATTTCGTAACCTTAAACTCTTCAATATTTTTTCCGCCATAATTTATGTGATACATTTGTGTTATAGAGTCTCGTTGTCTGAAGTTCATAATTTTCGTTTTGTCTAAATTTATTCTTAAATTATTAAATTGTAACCATTGAATTATAGTTTTAATTGTGATATTTATGTCAGATTGGAAATTTGTCATGTCAATGTTATCAGAATTTATAAAAAGAATAGTGCTGTCATCGGCAAATAGAGTCAAAGTCACAGTCATCCTGTACGATTCTTTTAAAGCTTGGCGGGTTAAAATAACTGAACTCCTACCGTACGCTAGTCCCCTTTTTTCACCAATGTCACGTGTTCCCCTGAAGCGTGCAGCGCATGTTAAAGATATGACATTATCAACATAATCTATGTTAAATATGGCTTTAGGATTTAATTCAGTTCCGGCTACCCTATTCTGGGTACAACCGTATATTTGTATATCAACATAAGTATAGGGGATATACCCATCACTTTAAAAGGGATAAAGCACAGGATTAAACTGTCCGTGAAACATACTCGTACTAAGCCTTAAAAAACCAGGAGCAAATGAAAAGGTACGTTGCTAAATCCGTGTAACGAGCAAAAATCTGTTACCTACCTTATGTACCCAAAATCTCTATAAAACACACATTTAGGAAAAAGCTTTTTTGTGTTACGCCGTGCCATGACCGCTGTTAATTTACTTTGTGAGGCAACACTTCGAAATACACCCCCCTTAAATAAATAACGGAAATCGAATACATATGGTGGTCTTGTCTTGTTGATCATTGTTTATAATCAAATTCTTGTATAGATACGATTTAGTAATCTAAATTATAAAGTGATTCGGGTATGTTTTTATTAACTAGTGGACGCCCGCGACTCCGTCCGCGTGGACTACATAAAAAACAAAATGTCGAAATTATCCGGGATAAAAACATTTTACCTGGATAAAAAGTAGCCTATAGTGGGACCTGTCACAATATATTCCTGAAAACTGCATCGAAATCGGTTCAGCCGTTTCTAAGATTAACGTGCACAAACGCACAGACAAACCGACAAACTATTGCGTTGATAAAGGTCTCCTATAATATTTTTTCTCATATATCTTCAATGTACAGACAGCGATCCGTCAATCCGTAGATTGATGATATAAAAAAGGAAAACTTTATAGGTATGTGTTCGAAGATAAAATACTCATCTTAATTTTAAAAAACCTTTCTACTAGTGAATCCACGTCGATTGCAAAAAAAGTCGTAATTTTAAGCGGAATAATATCAAGATTCTTAGTTTTCTATACTTTCTCAGACTCTAGCTATTTTTAGGGTTCCGTACCTCAAAAGGAAAAAACGGAACCCTTATAGGATCACTTTGTTGTCCGTCTGTCCGTCCGTCTGTCAAGACCCTTTTTCTCAGGAACGCGTGGAGGTATGAAGCTGAAATTTATATCAATTAATCAGGTCTACTGTCCCTTGAAGCTGTGAAAAAATCAAACTTCTAAGCTAACGCAATCAAAAGATACAGCCGTTTATGCCGCAAATTTTCGACACTTGCAAGGGAATCAAAACCTACAGGGTGCTTCCCGTGAACTCAGAATCTTGAAATTTGGTACGAAGCAACGTCTTATAGCATAGATAAAGGAAAAATTACGAAAACCATAAATTTTTAGTTACATCACATAATATATTTTTTTTAATAATTTTAAACTTACTACCCATTTCCTCATAAACGCGTAGAGGTATTAAATTGAAATTCATACCAAATACTCAGGTCTATAATACCTTTAAGCTGTAGCAAAATCAAACTTCTATGTCAACGCAATCAAAAGAAACAGCAATTTAAGCTGCATATTTTGAAACTCGCAAGTACTCGCAAGGGAATCAAAACCTAAAGGGTACTTCCAGTCGACCTAGAATCTTGAAATTTGGCATGAAGCAACGTTTTATAGCACACATAAAGGAAAAATTCCGAAAACCTTAAATTTTTAGTTACATTACAAAATATATATTTTTTAATAAATATAAACTTATTACTTTTTTCCTCATGAACGCGTAGACTCGATTGTCGTAATGAACGAACTTTGTAAACCTTGCAGGTTTGTACGGAACCCTCGGTGCGCGAGTCCGACTCGCACTTGGCCGGTTTTTTTTATATTTAAATCAGTTTATTGGTTTTGGCGTGACTTGATTATTTATTATTTCAGGAAAGAATCGATAACTACCTACTAGGCATATATAATAGGAATCGATAATAATTGTTTGACTGTTATGTCTCCACATTATTTATTATTTTTTTAATGGAGCCTGCTTTTTTGACAGTAGATCGCTCTCTTAATGAGTGAGTCACATACTAATTAACCGACTTCAAAAAAAGGAGGAGGTTCTCAATTCGTCTGTATGTATAATATTTATTTTTTATTTTTTTATGTATGTTCACCGATATTTCCGTCAATTATAAACGGATTTCAAAAAATTTTTTTTGGTTGGATAGAGTTTACTTCTGAGGTGGTCCCATTTTCACCAGGTCAGGATCTGATGATGGGATCCAGGAGAAATCCAGGGCAACCACCGAAAATTGTATGCTCGTATGGTGCTTTTGTTACGTAATCATGTCTTACTCAGGTATATGCTTCAGGGTATCAACATGTAATGCTGCTGTGCTGATGATGAAGCTACAGAACTCCTTAACGGTTAGGAGTTGGGAGACAGGACTGCAATTGGTCGATGGAAACTATTTAGTAGTATGCAGGGCTAACGTGTTACTTGAATCAACATCTGATGCTGCTGTGCTGATGATGAAGCTACAGAACTCCTTAACGGTTAGGAGTTGGGAGACAGTACTGCAATTGGTCGATGGAAACTATACAGGGTGTTTTTTTGTGGCCACCATTAACAAAGGGTACGTACTCTATACGTCAAATAAAGTAAGTTTATGCCAAAAAAAATGCTGGGATTTTTTTTTATTACTTGATCTGGCGAAATTTATAGTGTCTAGTGTTTATGCTAGTTTTTTCATAGACAGATATTAATTATTTCTCGTGAAAAATCTTGCTACGCGCGTCTATGTGCATTCATACAGAAAAACGCAGTCTATTTACTCAACTTTGGACCCTAATATTTTGAAAACCAGACACTTCCCAGGTATGCTTCCAAGGAGAAAAATGATCGTGATGATGAGGAGATTACGTAGTTTTCGGGAACGTTAACTACCAAAAATTACCATGTATAAACTAGCATCTATTTAAGTCCACAACGTATTAACACAACTAAAAATCGAGAAATAAACTGACTTTTTTTTAAAAAAAAACCGACTTCAAACTTTAACTAAAAAGCGATAAATAACGTAACTAATTTATCTACTTAATACATATTAAATATCTCAAATTATTTAAATATTTACAACTTAATACCTAATACTTTAACAAAGTCATCTTTAACTATTTAAATATTTATAATTATCACTTTTTTTTTGTAGTCGGTGCCAGCCAAACAAATAAATGTAATTAAGAAAACTGACCCACACTAAATAGTAAAACCAAGAATAGGAAATTGCATTAACGCTGCCTACTACACCGTATTGTATTTTGCCGTGTGTGTGGCTTTGCCAGCCGCGCGCGTCCATCAACACAACAGACTACGTTACCTAGGCTGGCACCGACTCCAAAAAATAAGTGATAATTATAAATATTTAAATAGTTAAAGATAACTTTGTTAAAGTATTAGGTATTAAGTTGTAAATATTTAAATAATTTGAGATATTTAATAAGTATTAAGTAGATAAATTAGTTACGTTATTTATCGCTTTTTAGTTAAAGTTTGAAGTCGGTTAAATTTTTTTTTTAGTCAGTTTATTTATTGATTCTAGATCCGTTTGGAAGCTTATGTGTCATTTTATTTAGGTATATTTAAAATTGGGCGTTTACGACTAGATATCGATATCAAGTACATAAATAAATATTTACACACTTTTACAACACATGTAGTCCCACACTAAGATCCCTAACGTATTGTATCGTGGTTACTAAGCAACGGTATATAAATACATAGATAAAATTATAGAAATACGAGTATATCCATGACTTGGAAACAAACATTCGATATTCTCATATTATGTCCTATTATTTCAGAAGTTTATTAGCTCTGCAATAAAAGAAGATATTATAATGTATAGTATACTCGTAGTTGGGTTTTAACCAGAAAATTCCACTTGATATTCATCAACAAGCACCTAATCGTGGGTTGATTTACTCGTTTATATTTTGGTCACGTTGTCCCCCTGTATTATTCCATCCATCGGCGCCTGTCGCAACCCTTCGAAAATACACCTTCTGATTGTTTTATAATGATTAACATCTGTTTATTATATAAAATCAATGGTTACTGAACGGGATTAAACTTACGCACTTGAGTGCTCTCGAACACGTCAAATGCATGCAAAGAGCTATAAATCATCAATAATGACAAAAAATATCGATTTGGAGTGTAAGGGTCAGCTCACATCGAGACGTGACGCGATGATGTGACACTGCGCGCTCATTGATTCGTGCTCGCCGCACGACATCTCGAGACGCAACGTCGCGAGAATGTCGCGAGGTATATCGCAAAATCGTTGGCAGCATGAACGATTTTACCGCCGCGCGTACCGTTGATGCACCGATGCACGTCGCGGTGTGTCGCTGCGCAATGCTGCGTGGAGCAACATATTCTGAATTCTCATGATGAAATGTGTATTTATTCGAATAGTAAATAAAGTATATTTTAAGACGCTCTATATAAATGTGTGCAGCGTCGCGTCGCGTCACGTCTCAGTGTGAGCTGACCCGAAAGCTGTAGAGTATATTCAAATTTACAAGGGTAGGTATTTTATTCACATGAATTTATAAATGGTTAGGATATAGCCGTTATTTGTGAAGTGAGTGAACGATGTTAAGTTTACATGATTGCAATAATTTTGTATGAAAAAAAATTGTATGTTTTGTTGATGATTTCGTCCGGTTACAATAAAATAATTATGTAGCAATGGCAAATTCCACTGTAAATGATGTCACATACTAACAATAGCACTGAAGTCACTGGCTCCTGAAATACATATTTCTAGCGCCCGTAGCATGAACTTAGTGAGAGCGAGATATCTTACATTGAAACTTCATATTCACAGAGCCATAATAATAACTAGACAAAGTCAGTGTTTGTATATTGCATGTACAAACCGAGTTGGGAGTTAAAATAGATCGAGTATCTATTCTAAAAGAGGTGTATTGGTCACGGCTGCTTCCGACCGGTCGGAGTGGAGGTTGTTGGGGGAGGCCTATGTCCAACAGTGGACTTCTCAGGGCTGTAAATGATGATGATGATGATCTATTCTAACTCCCAACTTCGTTTTTACACACAAAGTACATACACTTGCTTCTGGAGCCAGAACTGAATGAATTTGCGCTGAAAAAAGTGAGTGCCTTGGCAGTAGATATAATTGCTCTCCTAATCATCACGCTTGGAAGCTTATGATTCGTTTTATTTAAGTACCTACATTTAAAATTGGGTGTTTTAAGACCATATTCTTACTAAAGATTGTGATTGAACTTCATATACCAAGGTAAGTTCGTTTAATCACTAATTACAGCTCTGTGGATTTGTCGCATAAATGTTAGATCTCACCATGGAGGATGAATTTTTATGTAAGTAACACTTAAATGTATGGCATAAAACATATTTATTTACAGATTTTAATGTTGTAAAAATTCTCTATTGAAGAAAATTGTCACTTAGCTCGTGCCTTGGAAAGCACGTAAAATCGTTGGTCCTGCGCCTGATCTCTCTCCGGTCGTGTCGGCTTCCGTCCCATCGGACTATGAGAGTAACGGAATAGAGAGTGCATCTGTGTTTGCGCACACACTTGTGCACTATAATATCTCCTACGTACCTGGCCAATCTCTGTAGAGATCGGAGATCATCATCATATTTATTTCGTTTTCATTGATTTTGTATGAGAACAAATTGTTCATAATAACCTCAGTTTTGCGATAATAGTAAAGCTAAAACAAAATTACAAGTGGCTTGATGGATAGTAATATCATGGATCTTTTCATAAAGGCACAATGAAAGGTTTTTGGATATTTCCGCCTATTTCAAGTCGATTTTCTATCGTTTTATTATGAATGTAAAGACATTATAGATAGGTTACGAGTAATATATTTTATTTTCTAACACAAGAATAGTTACGCATAGTTAAGCTTAGTTAAAAAGTTAGATTACGTATCTAAAATTGGTGCGGTAAGTACCCCTTTATGGGCAAGAATGTTATTATTAGGTACTGAGTTTGGCGATACACAAAAAATAGCAGTAATATCAGCCAACTTTAAAAATTCTGCTAAGTGCAACAACGTATAAAAAATTCAAGAGCAGCGGCTACATCGGGGACATCAAAGTTTATTTTCCAGGATAGTCGGGTTAACAGAAGAAAAAGTTGTGCCATCACGAAGCCGGATATGCAAATTTTCCGTCTGCTCCCATAAAATCCGGATTTCGTTGTTGCTTAGTCCGCAAAGTTCCGACCCACTCGATTTTGTTTTGTTGAAAGCTGGTAATGTGTGCGATCAATCTTGAATAAGGGCGGTTGTGTCGCGAGGGCTTAATTTATTCATAGATTTATTGTTTGCGTACTATAGTAGAGGCACGCTATGATCGGTGGTTGGCGCTAATATTCTATGAGATATAACACTATTGAAGTATTTGATAGTTTTTGTTTATTTATAAAGAGATCGATATATCATGCGTTTTAGAGGTATGTACCTACCCCACCCACCTACCATAATTTCACTGGCTAACATTTTCTGAGCAACGTACCAGAAACAGCAAAACTTTGTGCAATTATAATAGCTCTTATTAAACGAAATCATTAAAAATAATACTTAGCTACTTTATTCATATATTTTATGTCTAAATCAATATTTTTACGTGCGTACGAGAGGCAAATATATATTCAATATGGCAAAATGAAAGGTTTGCAAGATAAACAAATCGTGCCGAAAAGTGGGACGATGCAGAATAATATATATCTAGCATATATGCTTTGTTCCCAAAATGGAGTCGCGAGAACTGCAGGATTAAGAAGGCCATGAACTAGAGCCATATTAGCATGGCCGTCTAGCCAGATGTCAATAATCAGTTATGAGTTCACATTCTTACGCATCGCATGTGAAAATACCCCTGAGTTCTTTAGTCTAGGTTTAGGCGATGCGATGTATGTAGGTATTCTATTGAACAAATATATGTGTGATGAATTCAAGTGAAGCCCTGCATAAGCACGGAATTAGTAAAGTATATTTTATTTATAATTAAACACCTGTTTAAAGCCCCGTCGATACCGCGCGTTCATGTAGCAGTAGATGATGGGGTTGTAGCAGGAGTGCGACATGGCCAGCCAGTGGCACATGAACCACACGTAGGGCATGCCGGGCCACGTGCCCCACTCGTTGTCACTCTCGTGCACTGTCCAGAGCATCTGTTCAATAATATATAGATATTTAGAAAGATAAACATATAAATCTAGCAAAAACCGGTATAAACGCTTCCTCTGTATTTAAAACTATTATAAAGTTATTTTTTACTCACAATAAATATGTTGAGTGGTAGCCAGCAGACGGTAAACACTACGACAACTGTCACCATCATTTTTATCATCTGAAACAAAGACTTACATAAATAAATTGAAGTTTTTCTGAAAAGTTTGCTGATGCGGGATTTCAGTAGAATACATTAGCTGCATCTCCTTCGTAAGTGTCGACTACGTAAATCGGACGTTATCTCAGGCGATAGCTAGAAACTGACTGATCTAATAATTCATACACGAATTTTGCGTACTGTGGGGTAAGCACGAACCATTTTACGCGGCGTAACGCGACTCGCTAGCAAAATCTATGTATGTGAGTTGACAGTTTGACGATAGCGTTACGGACTATCGAAAGGTACTCTCAAAAAAGTTCAAAATCAGTATCAACCCCAATGGAGAGTCACAAGTGGTCTTAGAAACAGTAATGAACTAATGAATCACACAGTAACCAATAAGCCCATTTAACTAGTCACAGGATCGCTCGATATAATTGGCGCGGAAAGCAAACATTGCGGATAACAAAGTTGAAATTTGGTAGGTTAGGTAATCAAGTAACCCAAAACAGATGTGTAAAGTAAATGGGTGAATTTCCCAGGTACGTTTTTAGCGCGGCGTGGATGAAAATCGTAGTGGAAAGTGCAAAATGCACATTTATTAATTTTTATTCATTAAGTTCAGACAGTGATCTAGACTAACGTTTAAAAATTAAGACCAAAATCTATTTGTTTACGCATTAAAAAAATTATCAAAGGCTCTAAATCTAATTGCGGTGCTATGTCCCCACTTCATTTGCAAAAATAAATTTGGCTATTTCAATTTTCGGGTGAATTAATTTAACAGAATACATACATATTTTAAAAATACATTAAATGACACTATTATTTACACCATGAGCAGTAATTTAACTTAACCCGGTAGTACCTGTAACAGCTTTTTAAAAATGTCCCGCGGAAAAAGTCAATAACGCTGGCGCATTTTGAACATTACATTATTTCATCATAATGAATGAGATAGATGCTAAGCTATCTTTACCTGCACTGCTCTGTCAAGCTATCGTATACCAAGTACAAGGATGTTTGATACCCTGAACAGTTTTCCCGCCAAAAACGTAAGTATAACCTGCGGTGGCGCAGGAATACAAATTTATGATATAACGGTGTCATGTGTATTTAAAAAACTATAAGGCTGTTTAAAAATAAATTTTACAAATGATTAAAGATTAGATATATCGACGTAATTGCAAAAGAATTATTACATTTAAAATAATAGTGTCCGTTATAATTTGTACTTTATTAAATAATTCTAAGAACGGTGTCGCAACTCCAGTGGCTCCGGTGGCAAAAAAGAGGGCCACCGTAATTTAATAATGTCACCGTAATTGATATTTTGTCTTTTTGTATACATAATGACTGGAAACCGGGTATTATTTCTATTGAGATGTAAAATACAGCCCATTTTCTACCTAAATGGGTAGGAAGACCCATTAAAAAAATTATGGCTTCAGGGTTATACCCCATTTTGTAATGTTTTTAAAATCACCTTATTATTAAATAGAAATGCATAAAAAAAAACTAAAATACGTGTATATTTCAGTAATTCAACTAGATAAATAAGTAATCATTTGAGACAAAACAACAGACATCTACTTGGCATTGTCAAAGTACTCGTACAATTACCAAAAGTTTTTTTTAATTTTTTTTCCTGATTCTTTCCTATTCATTCAAAATAATGATTTCACGTAATGCGCACACTTCATTAAACAAAAATTCAAAAGGTATAATTATGAAAAAGCTTACCAACAGCTGACTAATAAGAATTTTAAAAGGTGCTATCCTATGGCGCGACAACCAGTGTTGCCAACTTCAAAAAACTAAAAAACAGCAACTCGCCTAAAAAAAAACAGTAGAAAACAGTAGGTAAAGAAAAAAAGGCAGATTTCATAGATTTGCCCAAGCACAAGGTGTTGTGACTATAAGACAATACGATACGCAATACAGTAGGCGTGTAGCTGTCATTCATAAATTGGGATTTCCCCGTGTATAAAAATATGATTGTCAAACACATATAATGTGGTCGGGAATTCCCTCGAATCCCGACTAAAGAAGATACTGCCATCTAGTGTCATTGCGTTTTATTACGTAGTGGTTTGTCATTGCATGCGTTTGCAAAGTAGTGTAATAGGTGGCGCTGAGCGGTAGTTGAAAAACAGTAGAAAATATGAATGAAACAGAAAACATGGACATTAATGTGAAAATAGCAAATCTACTGTTAAAACAGTAGGGTTGGTAACATTGGCGACAACCTTTTTAACAAGTAACCTAAGTTTGTAGTCAAATTTAAAAAATATAAAGGTGATGAACTGACATTATTATATATAGCATAGGAGTCTTACTGCTATCCAAAGGCCTTTTCATGATGCAGTTCAACTCGGATCGAGGTCATACTGCCACCTCCATCTCGTCTTACTCCTACCCTAGGCAGCCGCTCTGTAGCGTCCAGCCAGTTGCACTGTTCGTCTATCTTTCGGTGTCTAAACGACTAACATGGCCGGTATTTTTACTGTCCAGTTCCTTTTTGGTAGGCGATTAGCATACCTAATGGTGTTCCTGATGCAGTCTGAGCACTGTAGGTCAATCGATAGACAGCATAAGTACACATATCGACAAGTAGACGTTATAAGATCATAGGAAGGGAACCGTTCCTAAATGAACTAAGTTCTTCCAGGCACTTAAGATTCATCCCTCAATATTAATAGCTGACCAATAAGAATGTAATATTTTTGTGAGTCCTGATTGTTCTCAGTAAAAATATCTATATATTGAATATTCTACTGGCCTAAGTAGGTGTACTCATGCACATAATTATTATCTACTTCAATTCCACGTTTTGTGATATTGATTATGACTTGGCCTTTAGTTCAACCTCAAGGAAACCACCCAAAATTGATACTATACATGAACAGTTACGAATAAACCCGAGTAACTTTGTGATAAACCCGAGTAGCTTGAACAAGTACGCCTGATGATAATATAACAGAAGAGTTACCTCAATATAACACTGCTATAGGCTGTAGCGCCACGGAATGTATTTTTCGAAACCTTTATTGATCAGCTGCTAGTAAGCTTTCTCATAATAAGTTACACCTTTTTGAGTAGCTTATTAAATAAGGAATTTAGTTTGATAAAGGGTACGCATGACGCAGTATATTATTTTGAAAGATTAGGGCCTTAATTGGCGAAAACATTTAACAAATTTTGCTTGACCATTCCATGTTGATAGATTTTTGGGAGGTCAAAGTATAAAATATGATTCATTTCTTATATGCCATTCTACTTCTCTAAAAGGAGATTTTAAAAAAATCATATCATTGTCATATCTCCGACACCGTGAATTTTCGGATGGGGTGTTCCTTATATATAAAGGTAGCTAACGAGGTGCACTTTCATATGTGAAAAGAAATTATCCTTATTTCTGGTTTTCGAAGATTTTTACGTACATATAAATAAATACGGCTAGGTTCCTGAAATGGTGTAGTCAGAACTGCGAGATCTTAAAAGAGATACCATGGCCACTACGTTTTATGCTAAGAAAAAACTCACTAGGAAGCATTTTAAAGTATGTAATAAAATATTTCTCTAACCGTTAACGTGTTCCTTAAATTTGTTATCATAGTTTCTAAGCTATAATCATGATGATAAACATTATTACCAAATTATTACTAAACATTATTAATAAACGAAAAATATAAAGTTTTCAAGTTCTTATAAAATAAATAAATAGGTAATTCATATGATGTTCTCCTGTATTTATAATTCCGCTGATTGTACTCAATTTCAGTGGAGAGATTTACAATTTCGGTGATTTGATAATAATATCGGTGGCGATTGAAATTTTTAAATGCAGATATCTCAAGAAATAATACATTTTTAAAAATATGTACCATATGACTGAATATTATATATTTTTGGCTATTACTTCGAATACAAAAAAGTTATAGAAAGTGGATATAAAATTTCGCCAGCGTAATTAGTCAAAAATCGAGGTTGTTGAAATTCACCCAAATAAATAATTTAATTTTCAAATTAATGGTCACTTTCAGGAGATAAAGGATTAAAAAAACGTTTTATGAACTGTAGTGTGTTCAAGATCTTAAATATATTATTGTTATTTTAAAATAATTAACTTAAAATATAAATGTGCACATACATTTGTTTAACCTCGTTGAATATAAATATACACAATAATATTAATAGATTAAAAATTTGGATACATATTACATGTAATGCCTTTATTAATATTGATATGTACATAAAAATGGTTTTAAATATCAGCATCAATCAGCCCCACCTCCCCCTATTTCATGACGTAAATCCGTGGTCGTGTCGTAGCCGTGTCGTCTAGTGAAAAAACGCCCAATATAAAAACGCTTCGGGAACACGGCTTTTCGGGAACGAGCTTTATGCCCGTATTTAAATTATAGCAATGAATGGATTTAAATAACATATTTTTTACCGTAAAAGCTGGCTACAGGCGATGCAATTTTGTATTCAATCTGTCTGTTTTAATCAAAGTCGAGATTAATCGTACCTACGAGTACCTACTCTACTCACGAATTAATCCTGGATCCTACCATGAACAATTTGTTTGCGATTGTGTCCTGATTCCATTCTGTATAGGTTCGTATTGCAAGTACCTACTTACTTTAAATAGTTGTCCGAAAATACATTACACAGAATGTTAGGCTACTAAGAGGTATTTAAGCGTAAACTCTATACAACATTTGTCTCATAGGTTGTCAGTATAATTTCTATTTTAAGCATATACTTAGATGTTTTTTATTTCATGGTATTTTCTGGCTTGAATTCGCTTTTGATCCTTAACTACAACACGGCTTGGAAATATTTGCACGCTATAAAATAAAATCTCTCAAATAGATAAGTACGCTTTTGTACATCTTCCTTGTTATAAACTTTATTTGTGAAACTTTACTGTGTACAATAAAGAATAAGAATACATACATACATTTTACTGTCAGATATGGTTTAAACAGTGTTGAGCGTACTATACAAGCGGTTTTGTAGTAGCAGCCTACAACTTTATTATTACTTCTTTGTTGTTAATGGGAAATAAGTAGCTGGAAATACAAATAAGTAAGTCAGTAGACTTTACTTGCATACAAGTTTGAGGGCCACTTTGTCGGTAAGGAAATAAGATAAATCACTAATAAAAAGTTATTAAGCTATGAAAGTTGTTTTTTTTTTCAAAATTTTGGTCTCTGTCGGGTCGTGCGTAAATAAACGTTTGGTAAAGTTTCACGCTCCTCTGGAATACTGAAATGAATTTATGCTTCGTGAAGTTATCATATACACCTACATCTATCATATACACCTATTATCATATACACCTATATCTACACCTACTACCATTCCAATCTAAACTTTGTTAAAACAAACAAGAGTCAAGTACTTAGGTATATTACCGAGATTAAACAACAGTTAATAAGTAAGCAGTTTTCGCCTCACAACAAAAGTAAGCAGTTCGATGCGAAAGTATTTGTGTTTTTTACACAGGGTGTTTTTAACAGTCTATATTGACACACTGACTTCAAAACTTTATGTTGACAAGAAACCACTGAAAGATATCGTGATCGTATACCAAAACGCATGATCAGTTTCCATATAAAACGGATCATATGATTAGAGTGGGCTAACCCGAGAAAAGGTAGATATGTAGAGCCCCTGCGCTTTGTTTTGGCTCATGTTGGCGGGTTAGACCACCTAGATGGTAGATACCGCATTTCGGACTCATAAATTGCAAATCTTGCTCATGTAATAAACAATGTCGGACATATTACATCTCTCTAATCATTCGTTGTTTTTCGAGTTCCCTTTAACGTGTTTACAGTGCAGAATTTGGGAACAACGGAAATTTCATTCGTACTGTAATAAATATAATATTTATAAAACATTTTGCTCTATGTGTTGTAATCACGGTACCTATTTCAGAAGCACTTTGTAACTCTACGGTATTTATGACGAACAAAGTACCTAAATACGTCATGAATATTCTATTTCTATTTACAACGTAATGGTCTAACAATTGAAACACTTTAGGAATATAAAGTTTTACAGAGTTATACATATATTTAAAGTAAGTACCTATCTAACTAAAACTTCTTAATCTTTAGGATTTGAAGTCCCGGGTAGGCGTAGTGTATTTCGAATTTGATTGCGTCCACATTTAACACGCAATCACATTATTGTGTGATGTAAAGTGAAACCTGCACAACACTAGGTACATGATTAGTTGACCAAACGTAAACACGAACGAGTTCGAATTGTGAGGACTAAGCCCTCAGGACAAAAGCACTTACCTTTTACTGTTTAGTATTATGCAAGTTGCAAATTGTCTACAAGGGTTAAATGTGTTTTACACGAGAGTTCAATGGTATGAAGCTGGCGTAACCAAGGGCTATAGCAAAAGTCTACGGATCAGTACGCTATTAAAATGCTAAAGCAGTAAAGTAGTAAGTTTTTTTTTTCCAAAGGTAGGACATACTTGAAACGTGTCACATGTGATGAGGGCTTTCGCATTTTTTTGTACCAGATGGCGCTTCATAGACGGCAGTCTATAGAGCTTTCCAGCAGTACGTATATAGGTGTGTATCTATCTGTCAGTTTGTGTTTGATATCATAGCTCCCAAAATAATTTCGATTCTGTTTCTAGTCTTTAGTTGTCTAATTTTCTGTTAGATTATAAAAGCAGTCGCAGCAACAAATCGTTTATTTTATTGATAATACAATGTTACAACTTCTATAATTAAAATCAGATCAAGTTCTTGAGAATTTCTCTTTCAATAAAGTTTTTATTGCTATTTTGTTTTGAAATAGTTTGATAATATAATACACAAGTATTACCTACTTAATACTAGTACCCCTTCAAAGAAAACCTTCTATAGGTATATCTACCTACTACATTCTGAATCCGATATTCTTATGTGAAAATCTTAAACTAATATCGCCCTCGGAAGTCACTTTTCGACATACTTTAGGTATATTATCAATTTTCATACAAAATTCGGAATCAAACGATGTGTAGTCTAAACATTAGAGCTGAATAAATGACAAGTGAAAATGCAAATATCACTAATATACCCATAGATTTACAGAGATTTCGGTGAAGCGATTCACTAAAATAGCTTGCTTCGGAATAAGATAACTTGGAAATTCCGAAATAAAGTGGTTTCTGGTTTAGGATTAACCTAAATCTAAATTCACTATGGGTGCGCCCACCACCGGGCCCTACACCCTCCACTGACCCTCGGATCTGATAACTCATAACTGCGAAAACAGGCACTTGCACTAACTACAATCGCCACGAGAAGCCAGACCCGAGCATCTAGCATGCAAGACGATACATTACACTATTCCGAAATCAAAAACTAGATAAATAATCTACATATGTTTCGTCAACAACCGTGGCATCCTCAGGATTATAGAAATTAGTAAATTAGTAAACCACTAATTATTATGAACCTCTAAAACCCAACACATTAAAAGTAATGTCAGTGGAGGGTGTAGGGCCCGGTGGTGGGCGCACCCATAGTGAATGTTTGAACTTCCGAATTGTAACGCCTAATACAATTTCATTTCTAAATCTAAATGTTAAAGGATGCCTACAAAAGTTGAATTAAGACAAATATCGTGAGACAAAAGTTATCGTTATTGCTCTCGCAGTGGAAAATTGGGAATAACTTACAATATTGGATCATTATAAGATGGGAAATCTTGGTTGGCCGCATTCTTTGAAAAGTATGGTGGAATTGTTATTTATCGTGTTTTATTTCAACAATAATACTATTTATTTTCTCATTTTTTAATATAAGTAAGGTATATTACTTAAATATAGAATAATTTATTATATTGAAAAATGCTATTTACGTCACTGGAAATATGACATAGTAGGTAGAGCGCCACTGTAGTCTAAAATGAAATCACGGAATTGCTCTTTTCGCATCGATTAGCCTTAAGGGTGTATGTAGTTTCGACTAACATCTTTGATCCCAAAGTCAACCTCACCTACACCTCATCTCGCTATTGAACGCACGAAGCTCTAACTCTGATAGCTTATGATAATGATATAAGGTCCTTCCTTACATATGAAATTGGCGTTTTGTCGTATCGGTCACTTGATTTCAAATATCTCCTCTTTGATTAAGAACGCCAATTTCATATTTACACAGCTATTTACTTATGCACTTTTATTTCGAAAACGGTAGTTTATTTGTTTCTTCCACTTTTGGTTTTTTCTTCTTTAAGTTTACAAAATGAAAAACTTGAAATAATCCGTTTTTTACGCCAGGCCAGCGCTTCCGATGCATGCGAGGTCTTGATGGCTCAGTTGGTCGACGATATCACCACAGCGTTTTTGATGAAGAACGTTGCATGGCACCTAATCGAAGGGAGGTTGCAATGCGAAAAGTGGTCCGGTCTAAACTCCCACTAACTAGCTTAAGGCCAAGAGTACGAGCACGCTCTTCAGAACTGACCAACGTTTCTAAGAGATTAGGTATTCCATAGCAGTTTCGTTCGCTTCATTGTACTTTATTGAGCATTCTACTTTGCTTATAGATATTACTAAAATATTGACTGTATTTCCTACCCAATGTTCTATTGGTAAACGACGTGTTGAATCGCATTCGCACGTTCCTCCAATAACTTTTAGATTTGTCACGGAACTCTCATATAAACTTCCGATATGTTCGATTTGCAAAAAGCTTAACATAAAATAAATGTAACTTTACCCTGTTTTTAGTTAAATAGATCAATATTTCGTAAATTTAGTCTACATAAGTCAGTAGTAAGTAAGTAACCACACAATGTCCCATTTTTATAAATATTAATAGACAAAGATAAATTGCAATTTTTCTTAGAGTTCATTAATGAGCTAAGTAATAACACCTAGAGAATATACATACAGTCACGACCATTATAACTCAAGGCGGTTGGCAGAAGTGTGCACATTATACACCTACTTTTCACCAGTCAGCCTATCCTAACGTATTCGAATCGGCGTACATCCCTAAAGAAATTTAGGGATTTATTAGATATTTGAATAACATTTGAATTCATTTGCAAATATTTGAATAACCTTTCTAAAGCCCATCAGAGATCACAGCAGTAAATTAAAGATATAAAAGCAGATACAAGGAAAACACAGGGTTCTTATACTATGCATATAAAAGCATGCATATAAAAGAAAAGTCTGATAAAAATAATAATATTTAAATTATTGGTAGCTTATATTACAAAATTAACGAGAAATAATTAATATCTTTCTATGAAAAAACTAGCATAAACACTGAACTGTATAAATTTTTAAACCCAATATTTTAAATAAACATTTTAAAGCAAGATTATTACGGAAAAATAATTAAAGCATACGAGGTGTATAAAATTTATTTTGTGCAGAAATATCTACGGAAAAATTACATTTACTCTTTATTATTGTATTCGCAGAAAGTAAAGATAATAATAAAACCGTGACTCAGCTGCAGCGTAATAGTTCTTGCATTGTTTGTTACCAGTTTTCCAATGTGATTTCAACTACTTGTAACTTACGAGTAATATAATACTTTACTTATAGACCAACTAGCCACGGCTTCGCACGGGTGCAATGCTGATACTATACTTATAAACTTTCCTCTTGAATCACTCTATCTATTTCAAGAAACTGCATCAAAATCTGTCGCGTAGTTTACAAGATTTAAACATACATATGAACAGACAGACAGGAAACCGACTTTATTAACCGACTTCAAAAAGGAGAGGTTATCAATCTGTATGTTTTTTTTTATTTTATTTTTTTATTTTTTATGTGAGTTACCTCAGAACTTCGTCATTTATGAACCGATTTCACTTTTTTTTTATAGTTGGTCACCTACATATAAAACATAACATCTTATGATGGAATCTCTAAGGAATCTAGGGATATCCTCAAATATTATAGGCACGAGTATTCGGTTTTTAGATTTCTATAGAGAATTTTGGTCAGCTACACATAATATGAAGGAAACGAGGATCTGATAATGGAGCCGCCGAAAAACAGATAGTGGAACTTAAGTAACAGAATCCCCCTATGGCAGGGGGAGGCCTAGGTCCAGTAGTGGACTACAATAGGCTTATGAAGATGGAGATAATAAGATAATTAATTAAGTCGTGTAATTATATGTTGCGTTAAGCCGTGTCCGAAGTAAGATGGATATACGAGGTGTGTTCAAAAAATAAGGTGACTTTGTATTTTTAAGAAAAAATATTTATTTATTTATCAATATTTATGTTGTCCCCTTCAAAGTAATCCCCCTCAGATACAATACACTTATGCCAACAGTTTTTCCAATCCTCAAAGCACTTCTCATAAGCACTTTTCGGTATAGCCTTGAGCTCTTCCAGCGATGCAGTCTTTATCTCTTCAATCGTTGCAAATCTCCGTCCTTTCATAGGTCTCTTTAGTTTTGGGAACAAGAAAAAGTCACATGGGGCCAAATCCGGTGAATATGGTGGCTGAGGCATGATTGTGGTGTTGTTTTTGGCCAAAAAATCTTTCACAAGCAAAGATGAGTGAGCAGGGGCATTATCGTGATGCAAAAGCCATGAATTGTTTTTCCACAATTCTGGAGGTTTTCTTCGTATTGCTTCTCGCAAACGGCGCATAACTTCAAGATAATACTGTTTATTGACCGTACGACCATATGGTAAGAACTCCTGATGCACCCCGCCATGGTAATCGAAGAAAACAGTGAGCAAAACTTTGACATTTGATCGAACTTGGCGTGCTTTTTTCGGTCTTGGCTCATCTGGGCTCTTCCATTGGGACGATTAGACTTTGGTTTCGATATCATAACCATATACCCATGATTCGTCACTAGTTATGACCCTTTTGAGTAAATCTGGGTCGTCGTTGACGTCATTCAACATTTGATTACACAAAATTTGATGCAAATCCTTTGATCCATATTTTTCGATAGCAAGAAATCGCTGAGCACGCAAAACACTTATAACCTTTACGCTTCTCACAACCAAACAAAAAATGCTATACACTTGAAACTTGGTACAGATGTTCGGGAAGAGTGTACCAACATAACAAAACAAAAAAATCGATAATCGAAAGTACGTTGCCCGCGAAATTTGAAGAGTCACCTTACTTTTTGAACACACCTCGTATAAGAGGAAGAGGTAAAATGATTGGGAACAGGGCAGGAAGAAGGAGTGTAATTATATGTTGCTTACATTGTCAGACGTCAAATTTCGAAGTCTAGTCATTTGTCTCTGTGCCCTTTCACCTACTATGCCTTCTAAACTTCGTACACGGCATAACGTAACACATATTTTAGCAAAATTTTACGTTAGTAAGCTCGAGTTTTAGCTCATAGGGGTGGAAGTCGGTTTGTCGTTTTAAAAAAAATATTTTATAATATGTAGTGATTATGATGAGATTTTTTATAGAACTTACAACACTTATGTCGTCTATTCTACTGTAGTAAAACACTGTGACTACCTTATTTTTGTGGTGTGTGGATGGATATAAGAAACATCAACAGATTGATAACCCTCATTGTGGGTAACGACTCAACTAAAATTGGTTGAGCAAAAATTGGTTTATGTTATCTACATTTATTATCGTCATCAACTTCGAATATTATGTCGAGCGCAAATTATGTTTTTCTTCTTCTGCTGGACGTGGGCCTCCCCCAGGGCACGCCACAAGGCTACTGCCACAGGGGGGTTTTGCCCATAGTCACCACGCTGGGCAGGCGGGTTGGTAACCGCAGTGTGATTTTCGGACTATGTTGTCAGTACGGGAGGCACTGCTGCCCGCCTCCCGGCAACCCTTAATCGCCTCGTACGATACCCACGGGCAGGCAGGGGTGATACAAACTCTACTCTGCCGGCACCACGCGGCTAGCAAATTATGTAATTCGATATAATTATACTTTATAGGTCCATTATCTTACTTCAGTAATTAGCTTAGCCTGCTTTCAGAGAGACAAATATACCTATAATGTACAGAGTAAAAAGTAAGCCAGGCAAATACTGAAATTTTGAACAAATAACATTGTGTTGTGTTATACTTACTCGCAGGAAATGCATTTTAAATACAATTAAACGGACTACAATACAATTATTTGACTTGTAAAAAATAAAACTCGATATTGGCATATTCTTGCTTTGAACTAGACATGAGTAACTCCGGACACAACTATATCCTCGGATATATATCCAGAGGTGGATATGAATCAACTCCTTCACTTTAAAGAAAATTACCATATCCTATATCCGACTTACTCCGACCTACCGAATAATGCCGAAGATAAGAATAAGTGAGCGAGACGGAATGCGAACGCGCCGGAACGCGCGGTACTTACTATCGCAGTAGACGCATGAGCGCGAATGTAACGACATTACACGAGTATATACGAATACTCACGAGCGACAGGCATGCCGTTTAGTATAAATGTTTTCGTAATTATAATTTTCAAAATTTCTATTCATTCCGTTTTATTATTATATTTGATCTTAAGTATTTTGTTTTTAATGTAAATAAAAGCTGTTTGGATTTGGAATTATTTTTAGGACAATAGTTTTAGTGTACCTATTTAGTGATTTTTAAATACGCCTATCAAATATTCTAATTATTATTTGGATAGATCATCCCAATCATATCTCGGTTCGCTTAATCTCTTCATTCCCGGATATGTACGCGGAGTTGGATCTGTTAAAAGGACACATACAACAACCTAACCAAACCAATCCCAGTCATATCTCGCTTCACTTAAATCTCTTCGTTCCCGGATATGCACGCGGAGTTGGATATGTTAAAAGGATATATATCCTTAGTCGGAGTGATATACTACATGTTCAATCCTTTCCCGGATATGATTAGCCCATGCCTACTTTGAACCATGGTCTGAAGGTCAGCATATCAATATTTGCCTCGCTGTAACTTATACCCACGTGTAGTAATCAGAGAACAAAATCTATGGTCCTTACAAACTGTTAGAGCAATTTACCGGCTGACGCATATTTGACGTTTCTCTCCCTCCCCTGACCTCTCACTTGCCCTCTGTCGCCGGATGTTGAGTGTGAGTTGTCCCTTCCTCTTTCTTTCTTTAGTTTGTTTCTTTAGTTTGTTTCTTAGTCTGTGGTTTGTGGTTATATACAAATTATCTAAGTTATGTATGTACCTACTTTATTTTCGTGTTTCGTCATTGATAGTATTTGTGTTTTATTTTCGCTATTTTTTTATACTTTTATTAATATAGGGACGTTTCTAGTGTTTAATTACGACAGGACGTTTCAAGTTTAGTGTTAGTTGTGTATTTATTTTACGAAAAGACATTGAAAGAGTTGCAAAAAGAAAGTTGAGGTTATCCGTCCTTGATATTTTAACTTCCGAGTTAAAGAAGTTTTCTGTAGGGTCCGCCCATAGATTACCTCCTAAAGATACCGTTTCCAAAGATTTTAGTATGAACTCTAGTTCACTGAATTTGGCGGAATGCAAAGAAGTGCGGGACGTAACACTGCACTGTGATTGGCTATTTCAAGGTCGCATTGAAAATGGCGAGGGAAATAGTGATGCGACAAAGTAGAACGAAACTATCTAAGTATCGATATTTATGCACTTTAAGCGATTTTTATTTTATCGATATCATTTTATTTTACATACATACATATTCACACTTCTGTTCAATTCAGATTAATTTAGAAGGTCTCTGCGATTAAATTCATGTTTGCTTGAGTTGACAGAATTTTATTCCAATAACATTATGTAAGAAAACAACTACAAACTTCAATAAATTTCAGTACGAAATTTGATATTATACCAATTCGCCCCGTTTTACAGTACACAATGTTTGCTATTATTTTTACCCAGCTGCGGCAAGACCAAAAAGGTATAATAATTTTAGCAGACTATGTATGTATCTAAATTTATAGGTGTGTTCTACAGCGGCTAAACTAATAAATTATTTTTTGTAAATGAGGTGTTATCGATTTTTTACTATGATCCGGGTGACAGACTACATTTTCTAGTAAAAATATATATACGTATATACAAATGTATATTACGGAATTTACAGCCAAAAAAGTAGGATGTTAAATGAAAGCAAATCCTGAGTTTAAAAATATAATAATAACACAATCAATATTAATGCGTAAAGCGAAAACGTTGTGCACTAGAAATACTTTTTATTAAATAATATATCGAAATACTCTAATATGGCCAAACGACCATATATAAAATATTTTATTCTATTGTTATCGATACAAAGTCGATTACGTTATACATTCACTTCACTAGCTCACTACGTACTATTACTGTTGACAGTGACAGTGACGTTGACATATGTAAGACAGTGACAACAATAGTGATTAATGTGTTGAAGAAAAGAGACGACATATTGTAGTGCGATTATTGACCAGTATAAACTGATCTCCGCGTCCATTGAAAAAAACATAAATAAGAAAATTTAATTTACTTACCGGTGAAATGTTATGCCATCTTTTTTGTAACTTGACGTCTTAGCGTTCTTTCCACACCATTTCACGGAACAAGAACCCATGATGACACGGTTATTTAATGAAAAGTAATAAGTTTTTAAATAAAAACAATGCAATTTACACGCACGTGCGCACGGGTCATTAACTTGGTAACTGACTGGGGCTAGCTTTCCGAGCGCGGAATTATATACAACCCAGATACAGTATGAGTGGCGCGCGTATTTTATCCTGTATGAGGTATCTTTAGGAGGTAATCTATGGGTCCGCCCTATAGAAAGTTGATTTGAGTCGAGTGAGGGTGTATAGTATAACTTCAGAAACAATGAAGGGGTTAGTCCACTCTGCCTCGTGATGATCACTCATTGATACCTACATATGGAACTGGAAGTGTGTATGTTGTCAAAGAAAAGGCATTATGTTTCCATTATACTTCCAGTTGTTAGGTTTCAATGATAATTACTATGAACTGTCAAAAAAATAGCCGATATGGGAGCTGATCATATGATCTGCTGGAAGTACAAACAGATCATGCTTTTGGGTTGGTACACTCTCACAATATCAATTTCTCCTCAAGTCACACAAATAAAACGTAGAATCCAATTGCGTGATCAGATTTCACCAAGACAATATGGTCGATTCCGGCAGTCACACTTAAACGTAAACGTAAATTTAGTCCTACCTGTCCTTTTCTCTCTCAGCCATTTATGTTAAGAACAGAAAAAAAAAAATAGACCTGACTAAGATTAGGTTTAAGTGTGACTGCCGGAATCGACCCTATTGTATATAATAATTTTAACAATTTTCTGGATATTATATCCAACGAAAAATCTATAAGTGATTGTTACTGACATTTTCTACTTACTGTTTTGACTAGATAATGAAGTTGTGGTATATAAAATAATAAGAGTAATATTTATTATACATGTTACATGCATACACTGTTGGATGGGCCATCAAAGAAATACAAAAACAAATTAAATGTGCAAAGTGTATACTCATTTATCTACTAAAAATACTGATGTAAGTACATAAATGGATATCACACAAGGAAAATAAAACACTAAAACAAAGGAAATTGACCAATCCATCGGAATATGTGGTTAGATACTTTGGCTTCATAACTATTAATCATATTATAAAAGCCATGTTTTCATTTGATTTCTTTGCTTGTGAAAAATCATCTAAAAATCATCAAAGATCTTTGTACATTTTGTTTGTTAGCAGCTTTATTTATGAAAATTTTACTATGTACAATTAGAGCATAAGACTAAAACCTAGTACTAGAATATTTTTTCACTAAGTTAATGTATGTATTTTAAACTGGTGTAATATTATTATGTAATAGGATTTTGAAAGGTATGGATTTAGATATGCAGGCTACATAGGTAATATACAGCATTGCCACCAATACACGCTAAAGTTTACAATAAATGTAAGGAAAAGTAGATAATTAAATAAATATTTAAAAAATGTGTGCGTTTTATTTGGCCTTTTTAACTAAATAATAATTTTATATTAATAAAAATATTTGAAAATAGCAATGAAGAATGTAATTGCCTAGTAAATTATTTTTTAAAAATTATAGGCTGTTGAGTCTATGATTCTTTTGCCTACCATTTGTGACGCATAGAAAATTAACCGTGCCAGTGGGTTTTTGTTTCATCTGAGGCATCTGAGGTATTTTGCTCTATAAGGTTCAAACCAAATGTATAGAAGACGTCCGTCTGATGCGTTAGCATCTCTACTTAGCCTGTGCTTATACCCTGTACTGTATCTATTAATATTATGGAAAACAGTCTATACATAGGCACAATTTCAAAAAACAATCAATGATTTTCTTTCTATGTTCACTTATTTCTAGGTATATTTCTTTCTAGCTATCTTTCGTTGCTAGATTGGCTTCATCTAAATCTCACCTTTCTTTTTGAGCGTTGCATGCGAGAGTCTCGTACGCTATGCGCCTCGCCCGGTGGCCTGCCGCCCCACACCGCGTGCGCAATACGCGCATACGTGCCGATCAGCGCAGTCAGGGGCAGCGCGAATTGTAGCGCGAGCAGCGCGCAAGTGTACTGCTCGGTCTGTTTGGCGCTCGCCCATTGTTCGCCGCATATGTCTCTGTAGAAAACGTGAATAATATTACATATGGTGCCGCTCCAGTTCTGTTAGCTTAAAACTACCGCTTGTCTAGATATTATTGTACGTGGCCCAAATAGAATGCATCAGCTGCATCTATTTCCGTGCATCTCGTAAGGGTCGACTAAGGCACTCAGGAACCTGCTTGTAAACATTACAATGCAAAGCTAGCAATTTGTCACTGATCTTTTATATCCCATGTCCTGAACGTAGCTATAGGAATAATTGGAACTGAAGAACCACATAGTCCTGCGTTCTAGCAGGTGTGGCACCATTTTCTTATTCTTATTCTTTATTGTACACAAATATAAAAATGTAATATTATAAGCATTCTTAATACATAGGAGAAATGTAAAATGGCGTGCTATCTCTTCAAGAGATTTCTTCCAGCAAACCATTTTAGTAACGCAACTGTGTTCATTTATTGAGTAAGATACATCTGTAGTTCAAACCGCATGTGGCTGGCTATAACTAGTTCTATCCAGCTAAAACTAGGTGTAGCCGCTCTTCTGCTTTAGGCGTAACATATATATTATTATAATAGGAACTGTGTTATAAAAACTTTTGAATAAAGGGATATTAAAGAAAGTGGAATAATAATATTAATTTTATTATAAGTTAAATTATCTATAGTAGAGCTAGCTTTTCGGCATTGCAGCGACCCTTTTTAAACACCCTTAAAAAAATGCCGTATTCTGTTAGACCCCCTGAACCGGCTCAGTCCGCGTTAATGGAAAACGCTACAGGCAAACAACTCATCATCGGTTAAATGTGAAAGGTTGAATGTTTTATCATATTACATATTTGTCTGTTCTAAAATTACGCGACGCGTTTTCCGTGAGATATGTATTGACCCTTGAGCTAGATTTTCATCATCAAATAAAATAAATGAACCTTACACACTACTTAGTTGCCGATATAATATGCCAAATACTTACAATTGGCAAGCTTCATGCCACGGCGAAGGTCTCTGCAGCTCCGACACGATTGGTATGGGAGCGGCAGTCGCCAACGCGCCGCCCCAAACTCCGGCAACCACCAACTTAGCCGAAGCCTTTTCCAAGCGAGGCTTCAATGGGTGCATTATTGCCATATACCGGTCTATAGATATAGCCAACAACGTATACGCACTAACGAACACTGACACCGCCTGCGAATAGTTTACCACTTTACACATCATTGCTCCAAAGGGCCAATATCGGAGCACGAGCATTGAAACGAAAGAGAATGGCACACAGAACAATGTCATTAAAATATCACCCACTGATAAATTCACTATAAAATAATTGGTCACAGTTTTCATTCGTGGCGACGACTGTACCACAAAGCACACAAGTCCGTTGCCAATTAAAGCGACGACGAACACCGCTCCGTACATGACGTAGACACACGTCTGGAACAGTGAAGACGTGAGGAATTCTCCCGGTATGGTCTCATATACACACGCCATCTCATGAGTCCACGTGTAGTTGTAGTACATAGACTCGTTGATTGTTTGAGGCACATGTTGGCAGTCCGACGTGGTACAAGCCGGCAGTAGTTCTATGACGTTACTGATCTCTGTCTCGCTGGATGATAGCATCATTTGGAGATGCTATTCTATCACATGGTAGCCTATCTCTAGCTTAACATTACAACAAGATTTATCTGAAACAAATGAGAAAAATCATTAGTATCAAAACTTATGTAAAAATTATATAAAAGTGTCCGCTATTTCTAAGGGGAGGCTGCATAATTGCTTTAATGCGTTAATTAATCTTATTATCTCTTTTATTGCACAATATTTTGTAAACAGTCTTGCCGGACATGATAAATTATGAACTTAATAAAAGACGTCTCATGGAGTCCAAACAGTTTCCGCCTGGATTCTTTTCCTTCCTATATTTTTAGGGTCTCAATTTTATTATGATACCCATATCCTATGTACGATAATACGAGTAGGTATTATAAACGCGAAAGTTTGTGAGTATGGATGGATGGATGGATGGATGGATGTTTGTTACTCTTTCACGTGAAAACGGCTGTAGCGATTTTTATAAAATTTGGTATGGAGTTAGCCAACACTCTGGATTAACACATAGGCTACTTTTTATCCCGGGAAATTATTTTTATGGCGGATAATTTCGACTTTTTGTTTTTTCTGCAATCCACGCGGACGAATAAGTCGCGGGCGTCTACTAGTAGATAATATCCCAAAGTTGTATTTAGTCCGAAGATTAGGATAATTCCTTATTAATTCAAAGAAAGTTATTAGCATCTTTAGATAACTTAGATTACATTTACCATATTTTTCGTAAGAAATTACAAGTAGATATCCAAGTTACCTATACAGTTATATAGGATGTTTTTTCCTTGCCACCCTTAACGAAGGGTACTTACTCTATACATCAAATAAAGTAAGTTTATGCCGAAAAAATGCTGCGAAACGATGTAATTTTTTTTTTTTTCTTCATCATGCGAAATTTATTGTGTCCAGTGTTTACGCTATATTATAATATTGAATTAAGGTCATTGACATCAAACGTATATGTTAATATGGATACGCCTCCGAGTTTCCGGATTATTATGATAAAAATAAAATAAAAATATCGAAACTTCGAAATTATTACATGAAACTAGTTAAAAATGTATCAATACTCTCAACGCTATGCTGCTAGTTTTTGGAAACTCCGGTACATTCCGGAAAAAATGCATGTCCATGTTATGATATCATGACGCAAGTATGTAAAATCAATATACCTACTCCGATCACTGTTTATCATAGACATATATTAATTATTTGTTGTGAAAAAATCTTGCTACGCGCGTCTATGTGCATTTATGCAGAAAAACGCAGTCTATTTACTTTGATTGAACGCAGTCTATTTACTTTAATTGAACGATTTTTATTAAAAGATATAACTTTGGACCGTTATATCTTTTAATAAAAATCGTTCGAGCATACTCTGAGAGGTTACTATACAGAATTGTCACTTTACACCTACTCTGTCGTCACTACTCCTTATCCGGGATACAGACTTGATTACTCACAAATTCTCACGAAATCGCTCAGATTCCATCGACTCGAACTACTTTCATTCGACCACTCCTATTGGTTCATACGTGTTTGTTGCCTCACCAACATAAATTACTGTTGTAACTTTGTTTGACTGGCGAAAATGACCACTCCCGTAGTTGAGCCCGTACCATATAAATGCTATATTCGTTAGCATTGGAAAAGTATGGCCATAAATCATGGCTACTAAGTATTTTTATGACCACAAACGGTGGCCCACAATAATGTAATTTAGTAATATCACGATAACGTAGCCTTTCAAAATATGATATGAAACAGATACCTTCACGAAACACTGAACATTTACTGATAAATAATGACCATATACAAAGAACCTAACTATCTATTAGGTACGTATGGCAAATACAGTACTTATTTCATACTTAAGCCTCGAGCACACCGGATGCGTAACGTAACCACGTCGTAGTCACGCGCATGGTTACGGCGTACCCCGATGTCACACCGGGTAACGCAATACGTTTACGCACATGCTCACGCATCTTTTTGTGTCTCGGGAGCTGCATTGCGTAGGGTTACGCATATGTCTACGCTTACGTCTACGCACACGCATCCGGTGTGTCCTGTCTCATACAGTTCCATACTTAACAACTCAGCGGTACGTGCACGTCTACGTTTACGTGCACGCACACGCATCCGGTCTGCTCGAGCCTTTAAGGTCAAGTCAAGTCCCACTCGTAATGTGTGAAGGCTATTTCGATGTCACTGAACATGAATACGTACTATACAGGATGTTTTTTTGTGGCCACCATTAACAAAGGGTACATACTCTATACATCAAATAAAGTAAGTTTATGCCAAAAAAAATGCTGGAATTTTTTTTTTTCAAAAAAAATTATATTGTTTCCCAGCATTTTTTTGGCATAAACTTTCTTTATTTAATGTATAGAGTACGTACCCTTCGTTAAGAGTGGCAACGAAAAAACACCTGATTATACGCCATTGCGTGCCTGACACGTATTCATGTCACGTTGGGACATGAATACGTGTCTATTTATCAGTAAATTTATCAGTTTTGAAGTAGTTTTGCAAGTTAAGTTGTAAGTAAGTTTGGAAGGATTTGATTTCGTATTAAATTGTGTAGACTTCAAAGTAAATTGAAGGTACTTTTCAATTTGTTAACAAACTTTAACACGATTCTAGGTAGGTCACAAGTATTTATTACCGAAGCAAGTAAATATTTTTTGCCAAAAGTCTGGAATTTGTATATTACGAAAATTCTTATAAGTAACTAAAATATTTCTTATGTGGCCTAAGTACCTACGCAAAAAGTGTCTTAAAAAATTCTTAAATTTTATTTTATTAT
Organism: Carposina sasakii; assembly: GCA_014607495.2. NCBI lineage: Eukaryota > Metazoa > Arthropoda > Insecta > Lepidoptera > Carposinidae > Carposina > Carposina sasakii. Next base: position 2,675,943 of record CP053156.1, on the reverse strand, counting down.
ACATATATGTATATATTCTCTTGCGAACAAAGACAAATAACAAAGAGCATCTGGTATGTATGAAAACGACGAAGTGAAAAAGGATCCTCTCCAAGTAGACTGTCTATTAAGAATATCCAAGTCAGAGTGGATAAGCCGGTGCGGCTACCGTTATGAATAGCTGTTGTTAAAATTAATGATAGCAATAATAAAATACTTATAACAATGCGGCCTTTTTTCCCACATTTTTTTATGGTAGAATTCCTTTTATGGCGCCATTGAAGATGCTTAAGAACTTTAAACAAGGGACTGATATATTTTGTCTAGCTCTGAATAAAATTACGGCCAAAATTCGCTGTTCCAAAAGCTGAAACTAAGATTGATTCGACTTGAGCAAAAAGTATATGGTGAATATATAAAAAAATATTGTGGTACTAAGTCCTACGGACAGATGGACCAATGACTTAAAGAGGGCGGCTGGTAGTAAATGCATGGCAAAAACGGGAGATCGGGCTTTGTGGCATTCTCTGGGGAGGCCTACGTCCAGCAGTAGAATGCAATAGGCTGACGACGACGACGAAGTTTATGGAAGAAGTAGAGAATATGTGTTAATCCAATGATAAAACAGGACCAATTAGTATCTAGCTTCTATACAACCGCTGCGCAACACATTCCACAATTTAACACTCTAAAACGTTATAGTATTGTAAATGCGAAAGTGAGTTTTTTGTTTATTAATTTGTTGGGTTGTTACCTCTTCACGCTTCATTTACTCAACCAAACTTCATGAAATTTGCGTACCTACATACAGTTGGGAGTAGAGATTGCAATCCGGATTCTTCGAAATTCGAAAATTACTGAAAAAATCCAGATTTTGTGGAGTTTTTCAAATCGGTTTTTAAGACTACAATCCGGTTTTTACTCAAAATTGAGTCTAATGGATATTAATTTACATTTATCCACAAATTTTCAATCTAAGTAATTAATAAATCGGTATTACCTAAATGAGGTTTTATTTTCTTCAGAGTAGCCTTCTCAAACACGGTTTTTGATCTATACATATAATAAAAATGTAACGGATCGCTGTCTGTACATGGAAGATATATGAAAAAAAATATTATAGGAGACCTTTATCAACGCAATAGAACCCAAAACGATGATTTTTGGAATTTTTGTCTGTTTGTCGGTTTGTCTGTTTGTCTGTGCGTTTGTGCACGCTAATCTCAGAAACGGCTGAACCGATTTCGATGCAGTTTTCAGGAATATATTGTGACAGGTCCCACTTAACATATAGGCTACTTTTTATCCCGGGAAAATGTTTTTATCCCGGATAATTTCGACATTTTGTTTTTTCTGTAGTCCACGCGGACAGAGTCGCGGGCGTCCACTAGTGTCTAATAAAAGCTTAGGAATTACATTTGACCGGTAACTTATATTTATTTATTATTTAAATCATGATTCGAGTCCCACATACTCGTATTAGCTGTCAACATACTCGTAACGGCCATCTTTCAGTTTTCATAATTTATGACAATGACGTGGCTACCACTTCCATGTGAAAAGCGTGCTGTGCACTTCAGCGCGGTTGCTTATAAAGTACGAGTATACATATAGAATAACTGTATCTTTTTTTGTCATTAATTACTACATTTTAATAGTTATCTAAAAACATTATACTCTTCCGTTTTTTGTAATCTGCCGTAGCGTGTGGATATGGTCTATGGTACTAAATCCTTTTCGGAAACCGGCAGTTCGGAAGGCTGGAAGTCATCAAACCTGCGAGCGAGACGATTCGGGATTACCCTTAAAAACAGCTTGTAGACATGGCTCAAAAGCGAGATGGGTCTATAGTTCTTCAGCAAGGCTTTATCGCCTTTTTTAAAGAACAGCACCACCACATTTCTGCTCCCTGCTTCCGGCGTTACGTCTTCGAGCAGGACGGAATTGAAGAGCCTCTGGAGGACCTTCAGTACCGGAGTTCCACCCGCTCTCAGAAGCTCTGATGTAATTCCATCGTCGCCCGGCGCTTTGTTGTTTTTGAGTTGTTTAAGGGCAGTCCTAATCTTGTACAGGCTGATGTCCGGGATGTCTTCAGTATAGTGTCGGGAGAGCTTGGCTCTTGGGCTAATCTAACAGGTTTAGCGACCGAGGTATATAGCTGTCCGTATAACCTCTCAATATCCCTTAGCACCTCTGGTATGGTAGACGCTACACTACCGTCCTCTATCTTCAGCTTCGTCAACTGGCTCTACCCAATAGATAATTCTCTTGCGAACACTTTGGAGCCTTGGTTTCGCTCTATTGTTTCCTTAATGCAGCGAGTATTAAAGCTACGGATATCGTGTCGCAGAGACTTGAAGATACGTCTATTGAGCTGCCGATATGCTTCCGCGTCATCAGAGGACTGCAGAGACATCGAGCACCTTTCCGCCATAAGGTTGAGGGTATGATCAGTTAGTTTCTGGGGTCTACTTTTACGATTAAGTCTAAAAAATTTAGACCCCACCGTGTGGACAGTTTCTACCAGCCTATTTTTTATATCATCCACTGACATGCGATCCTCTAGACAAGCAAAGCGGGTTGTCAGCTCGAGTTGAAATCTCTCGGGGTTTTGGATGTGCGCGGCCGAGGGTCGGAGTGTCACTTCTCTAGTCGTGATCCCTTCCGTTTGCCATTATATTCAATGTACCTTGAACCATTCGGTGATCGCTACCGGCATTCACCTCGTTGATCACTGAGATATCATTGAATATCCGTCTATTGGTGGTCAATATGAAGTCTATCTCGTTCCTCGTGCGCTTGTTGGGATGCAGCCAGGTCCATTTCCTATGAGGCGGCTTCCTAAAGAAAGAGTTCATCATAAAGAGTCCCTCCATCTCTAGAAAATCGGCCAGCCTCTGGCCCCTGGGATTCCTGTCGCCGCACCCATATTGTCCCACTCTCAACTCAACCCGCTTGCCCATTTTCGCATTGAAGTCCCCCATAACAACACAGAAATGTGTTTTAGAGGTATGTATGGCTGTACTTATGTCCTCATACATAACTTTCACCTAAGCTAAGTAAAGAGAGCTAAGTAATAACTAGACAAAGCAAATGTTTCTACTTGGTGTTTAGAAAGGGATTGCAAACCACTTCTATCAGCCCTAATTCGTTCAGTCCTGGCTCGAGAACGAGTGTCTATTCTAATTCTAATCTAGTTTATCTAGTTATTACTTAGCTCTGTTAATTTGACGTTTAAAAGTGAGACATCTCGCTCTCACCAAATTCATCATACGGGTGCTGGGTGACCTTCAATGAGTACCTTTTTGATACTCTGAGTATCAGGTTTGCTACCCTGCTCGACACACTCGTGATGGATTCGATGTTGTTTACGAGGGACTTGTGGACGATTAACCCAACACCATCCTGGGACTTACGATCACCCTTCCGGTGGTAGAGTAAGTTGCCAGATTTCAGGGTTATCGTATCCTCTTCCTCTCTTCGGACCTCAGATAACCCTACAATATCCCACCATATGTGTCCACCCTCAGCGTGCATGCATTGTACGTTATCAGTCTACGCCTATGGTCCGTTTTCCAAGCCTTATTTGTCGTACGACAGTAGGATCCCGCCCGGGGATTCTTAGCACCCCTGGCTCCGGCGCTTGACTGGCGCCTGTCGGAAACACCAGTATTGCCTCCGGAGCCGCCGGGCACTTGGGGCCTTGCTGTACTCCTACTCATGGGGTGGGCTTGGACCGTAACCCGCCACGCTGGTCCAATGCGGGTTGGCGGGTGGCCAGAGCCTCGTTCGTTGTTCTACAGGGTACACCGCGAGCAGGCGAGGATGGCTTGGGTCCCGTGAAATCATATATGGGACCCCATACATCCCGCAACTTACTATGAACGTAACCTATCTACTGTTGTAATAAATCATAGTATTACCTACTCTATCTAATACGCAAATTCGAACAATATTTGAATTGGTAGGATTAGGTATAGGCTAAAGGTATTTTATTTGAGCGAATTTGGCGCGAAATCCGTGATTGACTCTGTTTATGTATGTTTCATTTGCGTAACTGTGAAAGAGGTAAAATCCTTTAGGTACTATCTTTAATCTATACATATAATAAAATTGTACGATCGTATACGGATCGATATTTGTGCACGCCAATCTCAGAAACGGCTGGACCTATTTCGATGCAGTTTTCAGGAATATATTGTGACAGGTCCCACTTAACATTTAGGCTACTTTTTATCCCGGGAAAATGTTTTTATCCCAGATAATTTCGCCATTTTGTTTTTTCTGCAGTCCACGCGGACGGAGTCGCGGGCGTCCACTAGTTTTAAATAAAAATGTTGTCTTATTGAAGTTTTTCATAAAATGCCTTTAAACTTCGAAAAATCCGGATTATTCGGATTTTAAGTAAAGGAAAATTAAGAAATCCGCATTTTGCAATCTCTAGTTGGGAGTACGAAAAAGTACATAGACTATGTTCTGTAGCCCACGCAGACGAAGTCACGGGCAACAACTAGTCTCTCATATTTATGGAAATACGTGATAGTAGAACCCCCATCATCATCATCTTCACTACATATTACAAAACAAAGTCTGTCTGATTTTGATGCGGTCTTTTTTAATAGATAGACTTTTTAGAGATTCAAGAAGAAGGTTTATATGTATTGTGGGGTTGTATGAAAAGGAAAGCGCTTCCGGGCCCGCGCCGGGCTACTAGTTGTTATGTGGCCAATGTAGTTATATATTCCAATCATCGTGAGAAACTTCGATATCCCGTACTAGGATTTGTATTGGACTGTGATTCTGTCTTGCGTCCGATAGGTGGCTCCGCTTAAATATAACTAGGGACTCGCCCCGGCTACGCACAGGTGCAGTACGGACGAAGTCGTGGGCGGCCACTATATTTGGGAATAAATTATGTGCTGTCAAAAGTTTCCACTGCCTTCCGGCTTTCGAGGAAGTCGTAGAATAATGTCAACAAATCTATAGTCACGTTTTCTGAAGGGAAAACCTTCAGGGAACTCGTGCGGGAGAAATATATATATTTTTTTTTTTGAGTTAGTGTGATTTACCTATACTTATACCGTTACGTAATGCCCATCACGATACTAGACCATTGGGATCTCAGTGGGACTAGTTTAATTTGTTTTGAAGAATGTGAATATCCATTTATTTATATGCTAACATCAGCGGTACAATTAGACGGCTGTCGAACGCGCGATTTAAAAAATCTCTATTACAAAAACGTTTTTAGCCATCAAATATGCCATTTAGACTTTGTTTAAAAACTGACACACGACAATGCTTAGCCTGTTTAACCTAAGTTTTGTCATTACAACAGTTGGAACATAATTGAACGCTTGTTTTAAAAAATATCTATTACAAAAACGTATTTAGGCGTCAGCTAGAGTGAGACGTTGTATAGACATGGTTTAAATATAGTCAAATAAAAAGGGTAGTTTTAAGATGGTTTTAAGCCTGATTAACGTCAAATTTATGAGATTTTGTTAGACATTTTTCAAAAAGGTTTCCATAACAACAAAAAAGGGGAAACGAGGGATTATAGTAGCAATATCTTGCAGAGCTTTTGGAATATCTGAACTATAATTTTGTACCTTTACTATATCATAGAATAGATTACGCTAACGTATCACCGTCACTCTGCAAGTGTATGACGAACCCGCCCATGAATTTATAGGTATTGCACCCATTTTTCAATTAAGAAACCCTTCTTATACATGGTATAAAAAGACAACGTTGTTATTTTAATACCTCGTATTCTTTATAATGTAACGATATTTTTTTTCTATGGAACCAACCCTGGGAAACGAAAAAAAAAATATTTGATTTTTTTTATTGCAAGCAATGTATTCGATTGATAAATGTACCTACAAAACTAACATTTTTAAATATTAATATGGTGTCTTTAAAAAAAATGTTGTTAACTGTTTCCAGATGGATTTATTAAAAAAAAAATGCTGATATTCATGTAACTTTGGTCCTCAATATCTTGGAAACCCGTGGTTTCCCAGGGGTGCTTCCATAGAAAAAAATGATCGTTATGTTACAAAGAATACGAGGTATTAAAAGAACAAAGTTGTCTTTTTACACCCAGTATATATTATTATACGTCATGTTCTTGTTTCATAATATCTAACACACGCATATCGGTTATACAGATATCAGTATTTACCAAAACAATTTACCCTGAAATAGATTAGTTACAATCATGCCTGGTATCCTCAACTAAGTATGTGACAATTTGACAAATGTGACAAATATTTTCAAATATGTTTTTTATTACCTGACAAGCAATGATTACAAAATAAAACCTCATTGCTGACAAAGGAACTTTTTTCACTTCATCGTTAATCAGTTTCTGTTAAAAAACGGTGTTTCAGACATATGTGACGTAATTTAAATAATTTAATCTAATTATTAGTTATTATTACTGGTATTACATAAAGAGAAAAATTACACAATCAAATTTTCTTTCAATATTTTTTAAATATTTACAAAAGATTTGCATAGAAAGGAACGTTCAGGAATGAACGAAACGCAGATGAACGAATGTTTCTTCCATTTGTTCCGTGACTTCGTCGCTCGACACGAAATTAACGTGCCCAGCGCGATGTAGACGGACGTCGGGCGATTTACTTACGGGTTACACAACTGCACCCGTATGATTATTTGGTGAGAGTGAGATGTCTCACTTTTAAATGTCAAATTCACAGAGCTATTAATTACTAGATAAACAAAGTGTACGTACTTTGCATGTAAAAAAATATACTTAAGAATTAGAATAAATACTCGTTCTCGAGCCAGGACTGAGTTAATTAGGGCTGATAGAAGTGGGTTGCAATCCCTTTTTACACACCAAGTAGAAACACTTGCCTTGTCTAGTTATTACTTAGCTCTGTGTATTTGACGTTTAAAAGTGAGACATTCCGCTCTGGAAATATAACTGGAAACATCCAGAATTTTTTTAGAAATTAGTGTTAATTAGCAAATAATAGCAAACTACACAGAGTGTAACAGGAGTGTTGAAAGTGTATATGTTACCGGCAATCTGTATAATCTGGTATTGTATACAATGCCTAGGTATATGGTGTAGGTAATGTGTAAAACATTATTTATTTTGTATTTTGCCTATTCTATACAATTCAGGATTCTCAGCCGGTAATGTATGTAAAAGACGAGGTACGAAAGATATTTAGGAAATGTATAAAATATTGTTTAGTAAAGTCTTTCTAGCACTCCGTCGGTTGCTCTTGCGACACGTTCGCGTTGTTATCTTGGCAGTTCTAACATAACCTAAGCTATTTTTTTTTTGTTTAGTTTATCCCGAAGGAAAGGCAAGGGGAACTAAACCCATACAGCCATTGTCTTTAGTAAATGATTTCTCGATTTATGATGGATGATATTGATGATGATGAATGGAAACGTCGATGAATTTTTTTTTTATTTATTTGTTATTAGTTGTTACAACACAGCAATAACATACGATTAACAATAATTTACATATAATGTGTGTAGTGCCAATAACGGTAACAACACTTACAATTAGGCTGACAAAGTGAAAGAAGTTTAATTATCTCTCTCCATACTACACACATTTTCTTGGGATTGCATACAATTACGAATTATAAACTGATAAATATAGACTAAAATATATTTTTCGACATTATCGGTGGAACAGCGGGTATTCTATACAATCCCTAGGAATTGTGTATATTACCTAGGTAAAGTATGTAATGGACAATGATATTCATAATGTTTCAAACATTACCTAAATACCCCAGGTACTCTATACATTGCCTAGGTATTGTATACAATACCGGAATTATATAGATTGCCGGTAACATATAAATATCTTCGGTGCTTCGAGAAAATAAGACATCAGGTGCAAGATTTGTCACAGATAAGTCGAAGGGAATGTTTGAATTGTTTGCGGCTTTGTAGGTACTTGAAAGATTACGAAAAAGGCAAACTTTACAAGATATTTTTACCTCCTTCCGTTTTTTATTGTGGTATAAAATTTATTTACAGGTTTACTTCTAAGTAGGACTTCTGATTTTGATTTAAAGTATATTTTTTATTAATTTTCTTTCACACAAGTATGCAAAAAATAATAGTATCTATTAATTGAGTAATTGGCAACAAAAAAATCACATATTTACTTTTCCATACTAACCTAAACAACTTAGGAATGTTAATCAATATTTATGTAAGTAAAATCGTATACCGTGCGGGCACTAGACATAACGCTGCTATCTAGAGTACTCAAAATACGTATATTTTCAGTTTTTTTTAATAATTTTCCACCAACGACCACAAAATCAAAAAGTAATATGATTACATAAAAAATTAAAATTATCTCAAATCTGATCAATACAATTAAGGGTCGGTTCATATCTGACGGAACATGCGTCGCGTATTATCGGTCGCGTAACGCCAGAACAGACAAAATGTATAGAAAAACACTCGACCGTTCACACTCAACCGATGATACGTTAGTGCGTCGAGCGTACGTTTGCCTATACCTGGAGAAACGCTCGACGCATCATCCGTCAGATATGAACCGACCCTAAGACCAAGGTAGCCTGGAGCCCGGAGCAGTCGCTTTGCCGTAACACAATTAAATATCCATTTAGGGCCAATTGCGATGAGAGATAAGTAAGATTGCAATAAATTATGAATCAATTAGAACTCAAGATTTAAATACTCAGCTATGATTTTACCTACTCTACGAAAGAATTAAATCCACCATTAGATTAGACAGTCGAACAACTACTTATTAGAGATTGCAACCCGGTATGTTTTTGGCGGGCCCGGCCGCGTTGATGTGTTAGGATGAAACCTTTAAAGTATTTTATGAAAATTTGCTTTAAAATACAATGAATCAGTCTTAAGGATGATTCACGCTACACCGTGTCGCGACCGGTCCGGGCCTCGGCCGGGACACGTCAGCCGTGCGCCCGGCCGGACCACTCATTCATGTTACACCGGGTTGTTTGGGTGTATTATTTGCACGACTATATCTGTGTTACGTGGTTTCTATTAGCGGACCGTGTCGGAGCCGGGAAACAATACCCGTAAAAACAATAGCCGCGGCGGCGCACGACCGGGGCACGGCCGAGCCACGGTTAGGCATGAATTACTTCATACAAAAAGTATACCATAATGTTAAGTACCACGGCCCGGTCGCGACACGGTTTTTAATACAGAATTATTTAGTTTCACTTATGAACGCAATAGTAACATTAGTGTTACTAATTAACTTCAAGCAAGCATTAGTATTCAGTAATTAAGTTTAGGATAGAAATGTCTTTCACGCGCTGATGAAATGCCTGAATTTAGAGGATTTCAAGAAAAAGTTTGGAAAGTAGTCAGATTATTTAAGAAGAAGGAACGGAGAGCGGCCATTGGCGCATCAGAACATCGCGGTTCGCAGCGCTTGCCATGCCAGTTTTCTACAAGTTGGGGCTTCCGTGTCGCAGTTTTCGTACCTACCGGGCCCGGTGGATGTCTAAAATGTGTTGCAATCTCTACTATTTATATAAATGCTTATGTTCCCATAGGCTGCAGCACGCGACTGGTCGAAGTATAGTTTTTTTTTGCATATACCACATTGCATGTGATAGATTAAGGTCGACTTTACAAATATATACGAGTATTATCTCGTCTAGATTAAATTTCCTTGGTGGGCTATGTACTAAACTACCTATCTATTCTATTTCGAAAAGGCAAAAGTAATAAGTAAGGTCAGGATTTAGAATAAAACAAGGAATCAGTAATATATATATCTCATTATCAATAGCAAAGATATTTGGAACACACTACATTGCAACTATTAGGTATACTAACAATTAGACATACAATCTTTATAATTTTAGCAGTAATTAAATACTACTTAGCTTTAATCCTCGCAGTATGGCGATCCCTCAGAAAATGTGTCGCTAGACTCAGAATATTCCCATTTCAGGTGATCAATCGCACATCTTTTAGATAAATATCAACGCTTTTAAGGTTTCACATCGCTTATTTACTAATTAGAAATAGGTGCAGTTATTCATTATTACGTTACTTTATAATAGTAATTTCTTAATAGAATATAACAAAGCAAGATAAAAATTTAAGATATTATATTACTAAACTTGAAATGTCTGTAGTAGTTCCTATTACGTACAATAACAAATCAAATACTTTAAAATTGAATCTACAACATAAATACTTATTTTACAATACAATTAAATTACTATATTAATACATTTTAACAATAATCTATAACATGCATTTTCCAGCCCGGAGGTAACCAAACAGAATTTTATAAATTTTGTAGTGCCCCATTTTTAGTGTTTCTGTCGAGATTATTAATAGAATATTCAAATTTCATGTTTTAACTCGATTCAGTTTTTTGCAAAATATATAATGTAACGTCTATATTTTAAAAATCAAATGATTTGTGGCTTCAGCTAATCGAGTCGAAAATTAAATCGAAATACAACAATTTATCTTTATAACTACGCCCTCTTAAAACCAATTCATTGACTTTTCGTTACGTGCTTATATAAGGTATTAAATAATCGAGAAACACATATTTACATTTATACAAAAAGGCTTTTAAATTGTTTATATATCTAGTTTAATAATATGCTTTTGCTCAGCTTACATATTATTTATTCCTCTTTAGTTTACATCAATTTGTTTTATGTACAACATCTTTTTTGCGAATATAATAAAACGAGGCAAATACAATATCCAATATTATTATATGAAATTCTCGGGTCGGGGTTTTTGTTATCAAACTCCTCCGAAACGGCTACAGGAGTAGGAAATCTACAGATGGGACTGTATTCACATCTCTTACTCGAAAATACAAATTGCAACTAAGTAGGTATCCACAAATAGTCAAGGAAGTCTTCCGCGCAGTTACTACCTACTCAACATAGAAATTATGTCATAAACTAATAAAACATCTTCCACTTCACTGACCCTTGATTTATTAATGTAAGACGAATGTACCTGCAATTACCTACCTATATTTGTGTAAATCTTTTTCCCTATTTGTGTTCAACGGTGCTGTTCCCCTAAGTTCACGTAGGATTTATGGACGGAGCTGTCTACTTACCATGACCCTTAAGTTAGGAAATACGCTACTAAAATAGCACACATTTTCAAGGTTAGCGTGTCCAACTGAACGATTGACGCCTCGGCAGGCCAAGTTTGTAAGTCTTTAGATTAGGCCTAAATTAAGTTTTGTGTGATCTAGTCTGTGATATTTTCAGTAGGTACGTATAGCTATAGGAATCCTTTCCATTATTAGGATTTTGATCTATAACTGTAAGGTCACATAGGTAGTGATATTTTTCCCTTGAGACCATCCTCACTCAAGGAGTGTGCTTGGCATGTGGATTATTTTTCACCGGGTTGAGAAGCAATTTTCAAATCCTCTGGTGATGCATACCGGGGATTTTATCTCAAGAGTTTCTTGATCGTTGTCTGATATTGTTAAAACAATGGAAATTACATGACAAGAACGAGATGAAAACGTAAACAATTTTCGTTTGCGGGTTTAGAACCTGCTCTTCTTTTATATTATTCTAGTTCTTTTATCTTATTTATTTTATCATTGAATGTTCCACCTACCCCTATGGGATATAGGCGTGAAGTTATGACGTGCACGTTTGTAATAAATTACTTCGTATTGCTAAAAATGTGAGTGAGGTTTATAAGTACGTAGGTACTCTGAAGAATTCCATTTCTGTACTAATAACATCGAACATTTCATCACTCTGTACGTCCGATAGAATCGACACAAGTGGCTGATATGGCGTAAAAATTCCAATTTCTGCAGACCTTTCCAATTTTATCAGGACGCGAGAAATATAACAAACTGTACGAGGAAATGATTTAGAACCACATACTGGAAAACATGTTACCGGTTCAGAGATAGAGAACATGTGTGTATTATGGTCGTACTTGCTCGTAAATGTTCTAAAGGGACGCAAAAGTCGCATCATAGCTCTTTGGGATGTAAAACGTACTTCACATTAATCAACATGAAATGAGCACGAACGTAAATATTTATATAAACCTTTGGTACCTACATAGTATAGGTATATTGGCGGGCTCACTTACCTATTTATCTGGTCATTTTAAGTTTTAAAACCCGTGGATGGCCTAGGCCATAAAAAGCGGTTATACTAGCCCTTTTTGCCGCTCGAAATTGATGATTTTTTTTTTATATTTTAGGATGAAAAAATAAATTGGATTACAACTCCTGGCATCCAAGATCTGAAGCACATAACGGAAAATAACTAGGAGAGTCAAGCTAGATATTCTGGTCCAATGTTAAAACCATGTTGCTGTACCTACGGGTGTGAAACGTGGAAGGTCACTAAGAACATCTCGCACCGGTTCCAGGTCGTAGTCAACCGCTATATTCGCCATATTTTCGAATAAATATTGACCCGAGAAAATCTCGAACTTACTACTTACAGCTGTGGGAACGCTGCAGTGAGACCCGAATCGACCAACAGATCAGACGCCGCAAGTGGAACTACTGGATCGGCAACACGTTTCGATGGGAGGAGAACCACATACCGAGGGAAGCTCTGCATTGGAAATTCCAAAGGAAACGTAACATGATCTTCCTAAACATACCTGGCGGCGGACGATCATTGCAGAGGCGAAGAAAGTATAGGGAGTGAATTAAAACGCGAAACCTAACGAGATGGCGGAGATCTGTGGAGGTCCTCGGCCCAATCTAGGGGACACAGGAACATAAGTAAGTCATGTATTTTTACCACGTCAATGCTTCTGCAGAGTTGTGAGGACCAGCTTGTCTATAAGTAATAATCTCATGAATTCATGTTCGTCTTTAATAAATCATATCTTTAGCATTTACTGCGACTTGCATATAAATGAAATATTATACAGACGCCACCGCCTCTTAATATTCCCAACCTATCTCAAAATATGATAATCAAGCCAAGCGGAAAAGTAGATCCCTACATGAATTCATGTAAAATTTTCTACTACTTAAGTTACGTAAATGTTTTTTTCATTTTAGCGAAGTAGTCTGCCTCCCTAAATAGAAAACAATATCAATAAAAATCCTATCCTATCTGCGATCGAATTTCAGCAATGAAGCTGCAGTGAGGTCACTATTCGTATACCTATATAGCTAAAGATAATTAATACCTACCTAGATTGGTTTGTCATACTTGCCATGTCTATTTCATTTAATTTCGAAAATTTTAAATAAAAATCAAAATCCTATCCTATCTGCGATCGAATTTCAGCAATAAAGTGAGGTCACTATTCGTATATCTATATAGTAAAAGATAATTAATACCTACCTAGATTGGTTTGTCATACTTGCCGTGTCTATTTCATTTAATTTCGAAAATTTTCCATGGGCATAAAGTGAAAAATCTCTTTCATATTACGAAGAGTACAAGTTAAAGGTTCAATAAATCTACTTTGAATGTTTGATTCTTTCATTAGCTAGAAAGCCAATTATTTTGATAAACACAGGGATTAAACTGAAAATAGGTTGCGGTATCATATCTTTCATACTTAATGGTCTTCGCAGTCATGAGACTGACCCGGAAGAGACCTTGGTTTAGTTATGCTCACGTTAATAGGAAATGCATTAACCAACGTTACATCTTTAACTGAAGACTTACTTTATTTTTTGGTTAAAATAAAAAAAGCTATATAAGTATAAACTTAGTCGTATTAAAAAAAACAATTTAAAGATAAATCACATAGTAAGTGGTTTATAAAAAATTTGTCAAGTGCGAGTTGAACTCGTCTACAGAGGGTTTAGTACAGTGTCTAGAATTCTTATAAGTTTTCTTGTACTCGTAATCGACAATAAGTGAATTATATTATTTTATATTTTACTGCTGGACTATGCTGATGTTTGCTATCTTGATGCCAATGAGGAGCTGCTCAATAAACTCGAACGACTTCAGAACCTGGGTATCCGTTTCATATACGGACTACGCAAATATGATCATGTCGCTTAATTTCGAAAAGAGCTGAAATGGCTACCTCTTAGACTTCGCCGGAATGTTCACATATTACGAGTAACTCTTCTGTTTAAATTTTTATATAACACATCCTCTCCAGTATACCTGCGAGAACGTTTCGACTACCTCTTTCTACGAGACCGCCCCTTGCGCTCATCAACTGCTACTCTACTTCCTCAGCATAATTCTATCGCATATAACTATTCATATACCGTATATGCAGTCAAATTGTGGAACTCTCTGCCTCACACCGTGAGAGATTGCCAAACTGTTGCTATATTTAAGAAAAGGTTAAGAACCACTACCTCTCGCTTCAATAATAATGAGTTTGTCTGATTTAATCAATAGATATTTATGTATGTTTATGTAGGTATATTTTATTAATTTTATTGATAAGATTAGGGTATTTTATTGATTCTGTGTACACGCCTTTTATATTTAATTATCGTTTTCCCAAATGGTTTACTGGAAGAAATGTCTCTCAGAGATAAACACGCCTTTGTACATTTTTTTTTATAATTTCTGTCTATATACTTATTCAGAAACGTTGACGACCAAAAATACCCTGTTTATGTGCACACACACAAAAAATAAAAAAAGTTTTTCAAAATTTTTGGCTTATTAGTTTCGGAGGTCAGGGGAAAATGCTGAAATTAGCTATTTATTTTACTACAATTACAATATTTTTGAGAGCTGTTACATAGTACCTACTATGTAACAATCAAATGAAAGGGCTCGTTATAAAGGTCTCAAAAATATTGATAGTTTGAAAATTTTATTTTTATTCCTTGATTTGGCCCCCGAAAATGACCCATATTTCAAAAAATATTTATCTACTTTAGGTACGCATCTGTGCAAACACAGTAACCAACCCAAAGGTCACAATTTTACACTATCCTACCAAATATCGGTCGCCTGATTTGGTCCAGTAGATTCGAAGCAAAATGGCTATGACAGACAGACGAGTGATCTTATGAGGGTTCCGTGATTTTACGAATCCCTAAAAATAAAGAAGCTTTAAGCCTTAAAAAATAGCCTTAAAGCTATCAAACTTAGTAGTTCTAATGACAAAAGTGTTTTCAAAGCCAAAGAATGTGCGAAACCTTTAACATTAGCTTCATTTAGCTTTACGAAAACTTTTGGGTCTCGCTTTCATTTCGCCTTGTCAAGTTTCCTCGTATCCAGCCTGTATCTCACCGAACACGAGAAAGTTTTCAGAATGTATACGAAAGAATCAAAGCCAAATGCTAAACAACGTAGATTTTCCTCGCAGAAATTGTACCGCCCCCTTATTACCTAACTAGCAAAAGCAAAGCGATAAAAATCGCTGATTGCTTGTCCAATTCGTATTACGTAAAATGAATTTCAAAGGAATTTCAAGGCGTGTATTGTACAATTTTCGCTATCGCTTTGCCTCAGCTTTGCAATCAGGGGGCGGAACATACAAAAGGTTTTATTCAGCATCCTTATACAGGATGTGATGTCACTCACATCCTGTATAAGGATGCTGGCAAATACTGAAATGCTGAACAAGTACCATTGTGATGGGTTAAACGACAATATTATTACTCTCACAGGAAATGCATTTTTAATTATGATTATCCGCAATGTTTGCTTTCGAGCGATTCTGTGACTAGTTAAATGAGCTTATTGGTTATTGTTTGACACATTGCTGTTTTTTGGATCACTCTATAGAGGTTGATCAGTTAATTGCACTTTTTTGAGCATAACTTTCTTTTTAAATCATTCATAGGTTAAAATTTTGCTTTTAAGACATTGTCTAAGGTCTAATGAAACGTAGGTACTACACAATTTTTTTCCTGAAAAAAAAGAGAAAAATCGTAAAAGTTTTCCTACGAAAATTTTCAGAGGATTTCGCCTCAGAAACATAGTCTGAAGTCGCCATATCAATATTTGCCTGGCTGTCAATTTCACCCTGCATATTAAAAGGTCTAACCGAACGGTAAAACACAGACACATTACCTGAGTCATATTCCTCTATGCCTGAGTAAAGTGAGTTTATACCTATAGCTTCTTACATATTATATCGCCTATTAGTTGTAGTAGGTGTCATAATGTCCCATCGGAACAACGACAATAACAACATGTGTATACAGGGTGTAACAAAAAGGGTATGTTAAGCGAAAAGCTATGTAAATAGCCCACTATAGAGAACCTATCTACAAAATTTGAGACTCGAAATCACATTTTAATTTTTCAAGATTGTATGAAAATTTCTGAGATATTTAAAAATTCTCCATACTATCGGGAAAAATAAACATGTGATTTCGGGTCTCAAATTTTGTGGATAGGTTCTCTATAGTGGGCTATTTACATAGCTTTTCGCTTAACATACCCTTTTTGTTACACTCTGTATATTTCGTCGTCGTAATATTTCGACAGGTAAGTCGTTCTTAGAATCGATCAACAAGGGTATACAAAGAAATCGTACACCAATCAATCTATTGCCGCAACAAAGTAAACACACAACATATTGTCGTCACTTTCTAATCCACAGTAGGTATAATTTATGTTAGCCCATCGCTGCTCAAGGGCAATGTGACATCGCCCTATGCTATAAATTGAAGATAATCTTCGTTTCCTTGATTAGAGTATTCATAAAACTTCGTCAGCCATGTTTGAAACGATCGTAAAGCTTGTGAACCACATAATCTTTACCTACCAACTATCGACTATATTAGTACTGACTAGGTTCAACACTATAAAGTCTTTATAAATTAAGGTAAAGCAATGCTTCGCTCCGTACCCAAACATAAAATAATTTATAGCTAAGACGTTAAACTCTATGAAAGAAATATTAGGAACGGAGGAATTATTGTTGGGGTCAAATACCCCATTGATTGGACTAATACCCGTACATCAACAAATCCTGAATAAAATTGACACGTCATATCTAAAAAATCCATAGAAATTCCCATTGTAGAGACAAATTTCACTACTAAATACAATAAATAGTATTAACATAGTATAGATAACTAAAATAAGCCTTTCGCATTGGTTTTCTATACATATAATAAAAATGTAACGGATCGCTGTCTGTACAGGGAAGATATATGAGAAAGAATATTATAGGAGACCTTTATCAACGCCATAGGACCCAAAACGATGATTTTTGGATTTTTTGTCTGTTTGTCTGTGCGTTTGAGCACGCTAATCTCAGAAACGGCTGAACCGATTTCGATGCAGTTTTCAGGAATATATTGTGACAAGTCCCACTTAACATATTGGCTACTTTTCATCCCGGGAAAATGTTTTTATCCCGGATGATTTCGACATTTTGTTTTTTCTGTAGTCCACGCGGACGGAGTCGCGGGCGTCCACTAGTCCTGAATAATATTGATACGTCATATCTAAAAAAATCCTTAGAAATTCCCATTGTAGAGACAAATTTCACTACTAAATACGATAAATAGTATTAACATAGTATAGATATTATCTAGCATTGGTTTTTATTAAATATAACAATATCTAGTTATTTACTCTGTGTATGCGGCATCTAATCTAATTGGATGGATTTCCATGAAGCGCCGCGCATGTACGTACATATATATGTACCATCGAAACTATTTTCGACACAAATAATTTTTATTAACGGCAACGGTGCGTGTATAAAAGCTAACCAATTTTATTTTCGCCACACGTTATTACTTCTGGCCGCAAAGAAAATCGCATTCACGTAAATGAATGATTGATTGACAAAATCAACATTACTTCCTCAGATACTGTTTACAAATGAATATACAAAACTATTTCTTAGCGATGTTCATGGCCGTGAATTCTGGATCTTTTCAGTTGCCTACCTACTGACTATATTCTTAAATCATCTCGGCATACAATGTTCTTCGTCCCTCGCACCTTTGCTATAAAAATTGTAAACATTGTTAATGGAAATCATCGTGCCATGTCTGTAACAGAAGGAGACGAGCCATTCGTCCAACCTTTGTTTTGTTACAATCTAATTCCCTATCTATTGTAGGCTTGACGTAGCCAATTAAATACAGAAGTAATAAAAGGAAAATGTATATTTTGGGAGCGACTTTGATAATAGCCTCATCAAAGTCGTTCCCAAAATATACATTTTCTTAACAATCAATTACCTTGATGAACAAACTTATAATTATTGCAAGTATTAGATACAGGGGCGGAATGGGGCAGCTTTAAATTGATTCCTTTTATGGTTCAAAGATCACGAACGCGGATAGCTGGTCTTTCATAATTTTTTCCTAAATCCTTCCTCGCTTAACTTTTTTAAATTAAAGTATTTTATGGCCAATTCAGCTGGTTTTATTTATACGAGTAAACTAAGGTCTAAGGTGTTTTTATTATCTATATTATATCTATTTAACTGTATAAATTAAAACAAATAGATGTACCTAATTATAAATAAATAAAAGTTAAAAACAAACGTCATCATTATCAATTATTATTTATTCAATGAAATCATTTCAAATAATGAAATTCTCATACATCGATTAAATCTTCGCAAATACCGTTTATACAGAATGTTTTTTCATTGCCACCCTTAACGAAGGGTACTTACTCTATACATCAAATGAAGTAAGTTTATGCCAAAAAAATGCTGGGAAACGATGTAAATTTTTTTGAAAAAATGTGCATTTATGCAGAAAAACGCAGTCTATTTACTCAACTTTGGACCCTAATATTTTGGAAACCAGACACTTCCCAGGAGAAAAATGGTCGTGATGATGAGGAGATTCCGTAATTTTCGGCAACGTTTACGACCAAAAATCTCCTGTATGTATTTACGTAGTTTTGAATTTAATACGTGGTATTAAACTTATGAACAAATAGAACCTATATGAGTTAAATTAACCATTATTTACAAAGGGTCGGAAAGGCCCGCATAGTTAATATAATAGGTTCTAATGGTTCACAGTCAACATACGCCGGGTCCCAGTCAGACGGTTGTCCCTTGTCCCACAGAAGTTATTTCATATACCATACATATATGCTATGTATTTCAAAGATTAGATAGCGACCGGCCGTGACTTTGTGCGTATGGGCCTTACAATAATTGTAATGATAATAATAATAATAATAAATATGAATTATTCATATTTCTTCACTTTAGTTTAGGGGTGTTTTGTAAGAACGTTTGGAGACAATACCTATCTCTGTTATTTATATAACTAACTAATTGATAATATTTAACTAGCTCATAGTACCTTATTTAAAAATATAACTGTTACATATTTTAAAATAATCTGTATTTCTTTAATATTAAGTATTATTTTTTATTTATATTCGGAAGCTTATTTTAATTTTATTTCACAGCTCAAAGTAATATCGTAAGTTATATTTCGCAACCTCTTAACTTTCAAAATGACGTTTACGGTTCCCGTTGGAATTAAGGAAAATCCTCTACAAGTGCTCCACAATACTCCCCAAGGTACATGGAAAAAACTTGCTAACTTAGGTTAACTCTAAGTTAGGACTGTAGGGAAATTTATATCAAATGCTCGAGTCAACTGACGCTTGGAACTGTGAAATAATCAAACTTCTGTGCCTACAGGGTACTTCCCGTGAACTCAGAATTTTTAAATTTGGTATGATGCAACTGTAGTGTATGCGTTATATTATAAATAATAGGCGAGAGGTTCGAAGCGTAACAGCGTTTAATGGCGACTGACAGATGACATTCTAAACTCACTTAATCTAGGTACCTACGAGTATGTATACATCACACTCCTCTACACTAAAATTTAACCATACCAAAATTAAATACAAGTACTTATAATAGGTATACAACTTATATATCAAACCTTATAATTAACAACTTTCTTAAGTCTACATTGCCTGATCGGGTGAGACCGGGGCGGTGTTACGTTAGGCGAATTCCGAGTACTTTGTCTATCTGTTACAGATGGACCAGGAGACCCAAGGTTTCCTCCCTCAAGCTCGGACGTGTTGCTGCGCGGCGAGTCCCAAACGTCCTCCGACTGCCCCGAAATGTTACCGCTTACTTCAGAACTAGACGGCTGAGAATACGTGCTTGACTGTACCAGTTCATCTGAGGGGGGGAAAGTAGAAATAGCGGATAACCTGGAACCGCTAGATCTTTTATGTAATTGATCTATATGCCTATGTACGATAACACCATCATCCCCTAAAACTTTGAAATTACTTGTCCCTACGCGATCTACTATTTGACCTGGAACCCATTTCTCCCCTTTTAAATACATCCTGATTTGGCACCAATTCTCTTTCCACCCCAACAGCTGCTGCCTTTTGACGTTCCTGAGATTTGTGAACCATTTTCTCCCTATCCGGTTTAATTATGTCTAAACGAGTACGAATACGCCTACCTAAAAGCAACATAGATGGACTTTCACCTGTCGTCGAATGTTCTACATTTCTATAGTACGTCAAAAATGTCCATAAGGCCCTATCGACATTTTGTTTCTCTAATAGTGCTTTTTTTATGACACGTTTTAAGGTGCGGACCGCGTTCTCTGCTAGACCGTTTGATGCAGGATGATACGGAGCAGTGAAAATATGTTCAATTCCATTGGACTGCGTATAACTCGCGAACTCCTTTGAAGAAAACTGTGGCCCATTGTCGCTAACAATTTGTTTGGGCAATCCCCATCTACTAAATAACTCAGATAAACGATCTATTAAACCTAAAGCCGTAGTACCCGCCGTTGATACGTTAAAAATCTCAATCCACTTTGACATCGCATCAATTACGACCAGGTAAGTTTTACCTCCAATAGGACCTAAGTAATCAAGGTGTAATCGCGACTAAGGGCGTCCCGGCCAAGGCCACATGCGCGGAGTATGGCGCGGCGGTGCATCCGCATGCGCGGCGCACACCGCGCACTCCTTGCACATGCGCTCCACCGCCTCATCCACCCCTGGCCACCATACGTAACTACGGGCTAAGGCCTTTGATTTCACTATACCCATGTGTGGTTCATGTAGCATTAATAAAATTTTCTCTTTACAACTTTCCGGTATAACCAACCTGTAACCCCACATTATGCACCCCAACTCCTCATATAACTCCTTTCTCCTGTTGAAGAATGGTTGTAAACTAGAAATTTCGCATAGATCTGGCCAGCCATCACGAATATAACTTAAAACCTTAGATAGTGACGGATCTCTTGATGTTTGTTGTCTAATATCATTGTTATCTAAAAACAAAGCCTGTTGAACAAAATGTAAATAAGTTTGTTCGGGTAGCGCGCACGCAGATTGTTTACTTGCACAGATCGGTAACCGCGACAGGCCGTCCGCCCCATTCTCATCGGTACGGACGTACTCAATATTGAATGAATAAGCCGATAAGATTATGGCCCATCTTTGCATACGACTTGCTATCATCGTAGGTATGCCAGTATTCGGACCAAAAATTGATACCAACGGCTTATGATCAGTTCTCAATGTAAAATGTCGACCACACAGATACTGATGAAATTTAGTAACAGAAAATATAATTGCTAAAGCTTCGCGATGTATTTGAGAGTAATTTTTCTCCGCTTCACGTGCGCGACACATAAGCAACCGGTCGCTCACCGCGGCCGTCATCCCGCGGCTGGGACAATACCCCCCCTACCCCACGCGCGCTCGCATCACATGTCACTATTAGGGGCTTTTTCGGGTCATAATGAGCCAAAACGTCCGCCCCCGATAATATTTTTTTTATTTCTAGAAACGCCCTCTCACATTCTTTAGACCAGAACCATAATGAACCCTTTTTAAGTAAATTATATAACGGTACTAATTTAGGACTCATGTTTTGAACAAATTTCGCATAAAAATTTAATAAACCAAGAAATGATCGCAACTCTGTTACATTACTCGGCCGCGGTATTTTAATTATGGCATCCACCTTAGACGGGTCAGTTTTGATGCCGTCTTTACTTATTATATAACCCAAATACAGAACCTCATCGACCAAAAATACACATTTTGTACTTTTCAATTTCAACCCGCAACGATGTAGTCTACAAAAAACGGTCTCCAATGCTTCTAAATGTTCCCGTTTAGTTTTTCCGCCAATTATGACGTCATCTAGGAATATTTGCACATTTGGTATATTTTGCAGTAAATTACACATTATACGCTGGAAAATTCCCGGGCTAGACGAGAGTCCATAAACTAATCTATTATACCTATACAAGCCCCTGTGCGTATTTATAACAGTAAATTTCTTAGTATCGTCCAACTCAATTTGGTTATACGCCTGCGATAAGTCAATTTTGGAAAAGTAACGAGCGCCACTTAAACTAACCATAACATCATCAATTCTAGGCAGTGGATAGCGATCGATTAACAGCACAGGATTTAAAGTCGCTTTATAGTCAGCACAGATTCTCAAAGAACCGTCCGCCTTATTTACCGGTACCAAAGGTGAGGCCCAGTCAGAGCAGTCGACGGGTTCGATGACCCCGTCGCGCAGCATGGCATCCAGCTCATCATCCACCCGCTGCCGCAGCGCGTACGGCACGGGCCGCGCGCGGTGGAATACCGGCGTCGCCCCCTCCTGCACCTTAAGACTCGCTTTGCCACCCGTATACCGCCCCAATCCACCGCTGAATAATTCCTTATATCTGTGAATAAGAACATTTATCTCGTCTGAAAAATTATCTTGATTACTGACTTTATGGCAGTCACTTAAGATTGGAATTTTTATTTGTAATTCGGCTAACCATTGTCGGCCCAGAAGTGAAGTTGTACCCCTTTCAATTATGAATAACTCTAAACACTTATTATAATTTCCGTAACTAACATTAGGTTTAAACATACCCACGGGTTTAATTTTCGAACCATCATAAAAATTTAACACCACATCACTATTTTCGAACTTGTTATGTTTGAAGAAACGATTATAGGTATCCTTGCTTATACACGACACCGCCGTACCGGTATCGACTTCCATTTCAATTAATTGATTATCTATGAGTATTGGTAAACTCACCGGCCTATAATCGTTCAGACATAAGTGATGAAATTCCTCGGTCCATTCCGCGTCTCCCAGGCCATTCTCCGTGTCCTCCGACGGCGTCCCGCCGTAATGGAGCGCATTCGGCGCCCTACCGCTGCCGCTACCGCCGCCACTCGCCCCACGCTGCGGACACATGCGCCGCAGGTGACCTGTGCGCTTGCACCAGCTGCACGTATAACTTCGAAACCGGCAGCTATCGTAGCCATGGCGTTCAGAACCGCAACCCGAACATGAGCGGCCTCCTCCATCTAGCACAGTCACAGCACGACCGCGGGCCGCTGGGCGCGCCGCTCCCGCTATCCTGGCAACGCCACCGTTCCCACGTCGCATACCGCGTGTCCCATGTATCTCTGCTCTATTGTAGTAATGAGTGGCCGGCACCGATACTCCCGCGCCCTCCCCGGCGCCTCTCGTTTCCCTCACATCAACTGCTGCCGCGTCCCGCTCTGCTGCTTCCAGCGAAGTTGCAAGTTTAACTGAATTTACGAATGTCAGCGTGTCATCCTCGGCAAATAAGCGCTGTCGAATTACATCACTACGTAGGCCGCATACAAATTGATCTCTGAGGTTCTCGTTGAGGGTGGTGTTAAAAACGCACGTTCTTGCTAATTTCTTTAATTCTGCCACGTATGACGATATGCTTTCCTCGTTGGCTTGTCTTCGCTGTCTATAACGAAATCTTTCCGCTAATACAGAGGGTGCCGGTTGAAGATGCTGACGTAATAGCTCGATTACGTTTTCATAACTTAACTCAGCGGGTTTCTTTGGACTTGCAAGATTTACTAGAAGCTCGTAAACTTCGCTTCCCATGACCGCAATAAGGGTAGGCAGCCTCAAGTCCTCTTCCACGCTATTTACTAAAAAATACATTTCCAATCTTTCCACATACGATGTCCATGATCCGCCGCCATTAATGTCGAACTCACTCACTTTTCCCACCGACATATTTGTATATCCACAAGATCAATTCCGATTTCCGATTATACAATTATGATGACCGAGGTTATTATAATTATTATTATTATAACTATAGTTGCACGCGATAAAACCAGCCTCGTACGCCACTGTAGTGTATGCGTTATATTATAAATAATAGGCGAGAGGTTCGAAGCGTAACAGCGTTTAATGGCGACTGACAGATGACATTCTAAACTCACTTAATCTAGGTACCTATGTATATGTCGTGGCCATATCGTAGAATTGATCATTTCATGAAATGGTCGAGCATTTCATGAAATGGTCGCATTTGATGAAAAGTTCAACTGTCTATTGGCCACATCATGATATGGTTTGGGCAGATCGATGATAAAAATCGTTTCTCGATATGGGCAACTAAACGCCCGATCATTTCATGAAGTGGTCAAGATTATTGATCATATCGTAAAATAGTTACATGAATCACCGGTAGAGGCGCTGCGCGCGTTTTATTTATGTGTGAAGATGGCGGATTTTTCTTTTTAGGTTATAAAACAAATTAAAGAGAGTAGGGTGACTATGCAAAAGAAGTTCACGGATAGTGTGTTATATTGTATAATGTATATTAGACTTAATGGTGGTTTATAATAATATTGTTAAACAAAAACCTTAGATTACGATAGGTTAGGTTAGGTTAGACTATGACAAATGACGCACGAGCCGAGCGAGCGGAGCGAGCGTGCCCAGGCAGCGTCCGGCGATGTGCCAGATGCGAATCGCTTTTGTAAAGTCTTTTATGTTTTTAAATATTATATTGTGAAAATATCACATAAATAATAGCAAAAAAAAATCATACCATCATACCTTATGGTATACTTATATATGGTGTACGGTATATATTATTTATATAAGCTCTTACCACATTCGGATTTTATGGACACCCTGTTAATACGATTTGGCCAAACGTGGATGACAAAATCGTGAAATGTAGACGATTTAACGATCTGGTCAAATTGAATTGGCCACTTCATGAAATGCGACCACTTCATGAAATGCTCGACCATTTCATGAAATGATCAATTTTACAATATGGCCACGACATATACATCACAGCAACGTCTTATAGATAAAGGAAAAATTGCGAAAACCGTAATTTTTTTGTCATTATAATAAAACAGGTTTGTACGGAAGTTTGTTTGCGCGAGTCCGACTCGAATTTGGCCGGTGTTTTTTTTTCATGATACTTCATCATCATTCTAAGCCATGAGAAGTCCACTGCTAAACATAGGCTTTCCCCAATGTAATGTTTAAGAAATATTTCTTGACTGATTGAAATTATTAGTAAGTAGTAATACTCGTATAAGCTTATTAGTAACCTTATATTTTTATATGCCATTCTAGAGTTTTCTGTTTTCCACAGTGCGGTTTAAAGGTTGCTAACATCTCATACCTACTCACTGCCCCGTTTTCGAGTTTTACGGATCATTTGCAGTACCCTACGCAGAGAACCTTACGGCATATTTTATTTCCCAATTGTGGTAAAGTCAAAGCTCAGGGATGAAAGACCGTATATTTGTAAAACTAACGGTATATTTATAAGAATATAAGTTCATTACTCTTTCACGCAAAAACGACGTAACCGATTTTATTAATATTTTGATATAACAGTTATGTAACTTAATTATGAATCAGCATCGGGGATTAGTGAAGATAAAAAGTCTCGCATTTAAACAGCAAATTCACAGAGCTATTATTATAAATAACTGGACAAAGCATAAATATGTTACTTCTCTTGTAGAAACCTAGTGCAGAGCACTACTGACTACTGTTAGTAGATATCCATTCAGTTTTTACTCAAGAACGAGCAGTTTTTTCTCCTCTCGAACTCTTTGTTTTTACATGCGAAGTACCTATATATACATACATTTATTTTGTCTAATTATACTATATGGGTAAGGATATATTTTTCTGGTTACATTAAAATACAAACTAAAATTGATATAAATCTAAAACTAATTTACCCCACACGGAATAAAATTATTATCAGTATTCTGTGAATTTCATGTCGTTTTCGCCGAACTCATGATACTAGTGCTAAATACGAATAACACATAGGCTAATATATGTGTATGCGGACAAAGGACTAGGCATCGGGTAGTGTAATACAGGATGTTTTTTTGTGGCCACCTTTAACGAAGGGTACGTACTCTATACATGAAATAAAGTAAGTTTATGCCAAAAAAAAAGCTGGGAAAAAAAAAATTTTAATTCCTTGGTCGTGCGAAATTTATAGTGTCTAGTGTTTATGTTAGTTTTTTTATAGACAGATATTAATTATTTTTCGTGAAAAAATCCTGCTACGCGCGTCTATGTGCATTTATGCAGAAAAACGCAGTCTATTTACTCAACTTTGGATCCTAATATTTTGGAAACCAGACACTTCCCAGGTATGCATGGAGAAAAATGATCGTGATGATGAGGAGATTCCGTAGTTTTCGGGAACGTTGACGACCAAAAATCATCCTGTATATAGGTAGACTGTGTGTATTTACGTATTGATCAAAGTTTGAATTCAGGCAATAGTGGTTCATTTTCATGCACAAACGTAATTCGAAGAGATTGGCTATAAAAGCTATTAATAGTCTGCATACACACCATTAATAAGACACCACTAGACATCGCTGTACCTAATATGAATCTCGAAGGAAAGAAAATACTAAAAGATGTTAGATATATACATATAGCCAAATAGGTAGTGTAATGTGGTATGTTTTTGTTAGTGTAAGTAGTTCCTAAGCTTGTTGAATTTAATTAGTTTTTATTGCACGGCGCAAAGCCTTTTCTCCATTGGGTTAGCTGAAAAAAATGCTTTATAGCATTAAGTTCGCCCATGTGCAAAAAATATTAATTAATTAAAGTATTTTATTCTTATTATTAAAGATTTAATAATTCTATGACGCTACGCTCTATTCGTTATACGAGCGCTGGCTCCTGAGACGTTATCAAATACTATGAGTGTCATCAGTATGAGCATTATTAATTACTAGCAGCCGCCCACGACTTCGTCCGCGTGAGGGGGCGTTGTACCCGTGCGAAGCCGGGCAGGTTGTTGTATAGACTGTAGCCTTCCTTGGTAAATGGGCTATCTAACACTGAAAGAATTTTTCAAATCAGACCAGTAGTTCCTGAGATTAGCGCGTTCAAACAAACAAACAAACAAACTCTTCAGCTTTATAATATTAGTATAGATTATTTACTCAAACTCCAATCACACTTAACTATTATTTTAAAGAGAACAAAATATCATCATCTCTCACGCGAGTTCGCTCAAGGCAAAAGTTACCACTAGCAATACAAACGCTTATCACTAGCCTCAGATTTTCCTCGTTTTACTCCTTTGATTTACTCTCATATCATCTCAGCCTCAGAAACTTTCCGCTTGAGCAACATTACTCAAATAAAAGTAGGTTTTATTTTCTTCATAAACTTATATAAAAAAGCACTTATTATTTAGCTAGAGTTATTTGTTCCTTGTTTCATTATTGTTCCTTGCGTTCACTTTAGAGGATATTTTGTTGCTGTGGTAATGCACTCATTATCTTGGTTTTACATAAATATAAATTGAAAAGCTATCCTTATATCGCTCATATTTTATTTTTAAAAGTGCAATAATTCCAACTGTTATTTATTTAGGTACTCTTTTGCCATATAGCTGTCGGTACAACTTTACTATCAAAGTTAATCTTACCTGTTGCACAGGACCTCCGCATCAACAACCACAATATCTAAACTTCACAACAAAATGAGCACTTAAACTTAGTAATCAATTAGTTCAAAAACATGAACTTGCGAATTATACAACTTCGTGAATCGCGCGATCTAGTAAGAAAAAGCAACGTCGTCCACGTCGAATCGCGAGGCTGATCGGGTGACGTTTAGTGCAAATAGCCAACCCGGGGGCCGGAGGCGCATGCCTGTAACCAATTCTGCACCCGAACCGCTACTGAAACTTATTAATTGTAACCTATTCATATTCTGCTTATTAGTTTTCTGAATGAAACTCATCTAGAAATAGCCAGCTTTTGTTGTGTCATAATAATGTTCAGCCTTTATTTAAGAAAAAAATATCTAAATACGATAAATTCTTACCAATGCGATTTTCAACGTTGTGGCAATATTGAAAATGTTTTATGTAGGCCCGTTATTAGACATTTAACAATAACAAACACATTATTTTATTTTACATACACATACATACATATAATCACGCCTTTATCCCTAACGGGGTAGGCAGAGCACCAAGGGCCGATAGAACCACATGGTGCCACTTCTGACCAATTTTGAGGATATAGTTGAGATGTACAAGTTCGGTTAGTAGTGACAGGTGGTCAGCCCATCGCCTACAAAACACCAAGGCCCTCTTATCCCTCTACTGATTTGTACAGTATGCCCGGGAAGAGAAGCAGCTGTAGTATTATACTTTTTTTTTACTCCCAGTGCAACATAGAAGAAATTTATTATATAAATAAATTTATATAATTTTTTTATTTATTTTTTATTTTATCATTTGCAAATATTGATACATTATAATAGATTACTTTTTTTACAATTAGCTAGGCAAACATTTGACCGCCATCGTGCCCTAGGGTGATACATTATTGCCTAGAAAGTGCCTATTCACTCTAGCTTTGAAGACTTCATTATTTTGATATATTATTATATAGGTAGATATAGGAATTTGCTTTTGCGATACCTAAAATATGGCGACAGTTACGTATGAACGAAGAAGTAATCAAAAGTAGAAGAACTCTGTAACTTTCTGTAACTTTTGAACATGGAAACATGTGGTTCATTTGCGATTATGTAAGTACCTATGCTAACTTATTTGTGAGTCATGGAACATAATATATATCTACTTACAATGTTGTTTCAGCAACATCCAAAAGAGTTAATTATATAAAATAGTATCATATCTAGATATATGTATATTTTCCGTTATTAGAATAACACCCTTAAAGTCACCCAAAGATACTGTGCAAATAAAAAGCCATGTAAATAAATAAATCATAGCAGGTAATCACCCCAAAAAGGTAGCAAATAAAATTACCCTTGTTGATGCTCTGTAATTAATCACATTCATAAAAGCTTGTGCTCACTGAGAGTAAGTTTCATGGAGATAATTAAATAGAATCAGACTGTTAATTCTACCGTTCTGCAAAGTGTTAGTTTAGCGCCTTGAGCCTTGATCTGTAATAAAAAATAATAAAAAAACCCCGACTCAAAAAAAGTACGCAATTACTATGACAAAAGGTTTAAAATGCTAAACCCTATAAAAAGCAAAAAATATCTTTTAACACTACGTAAGTACCAACTAAAGCATGGCAGACTATCTACTCGGGACTTTGTACCACCTTTATATCGGAGGTATAACCGCTAATTTTGAACTGCAAATGGTTATCTTGGCCTACTATTGACCGTACGTATGAAATTTTTGATTAAATTTTGTCGCGTCGGGGGACCGCTTTTTACCTTCAAAAATACTTACCTAAATCAAATGATTCCTACCTAATCACAACATTCTAAACAAAATTATAAAAAAGTACAGTAGTTCAAATGTCAGATCCCACATATGCTTGCAAGCAAACTGAGCGTATAACATTCCTATCACACCTACCAAACGACCTGATGACCTTGAAGACCTGAACCGATTTCCACCAAACATAACACTCTCGACTGATATACCTTTCAAACAAAAAAAACCGCATTAAAATCGGATCATCCGTTTGGAAGCTACGATGCCACAGACAGACACATACACATTTACACACACAGAGAGAGAGACACGTCAAACTTAAAACACCCCGTCGTTTTTGCGTCGGGGGTTAAAAATAATAGCATAGAAGCGTAGAAAGATAGTCAAATCATAGATTTATTTATTTATTTTTATTTATTTATTTACCTATATATGTACACGGACTTGACGGCATTACAACGATACCAAGGTGCCGTCAAGTTTAGGAGAAGAAAACAGAACAAATAAACATTGAAATAGACATAGTAAATTACAAAAAAAAAACAGTGATAAAAAAAATCCGAACGAACACTATCAGTCATCTCGCAAAACCTCATACACTCTGCACAAATACTCCTCCATCTATCAGCAAACAAATCACACTCCGGTGCTGACGTTAGAAGCGCATTCAGTGGGGTCAGAGCACGAACCAATGGTGAGTTTCTATGCTTAGATGAAAACAAAATAGAAGATATGTGAGTCGTCTCCAGCGCGTGGACCGCTTAAATTAGGCCAACGTCGCCTGATTTTACTCATTTGCAGTTGAGAGTAGCAATAGCGCGCTCGTGTGACTCTTTTTTTATTTTATCAAAATGCCTTCATGTGCTTTTGTGCGTTGTACTAATCACTCAAAAAAAAACAAATCACATGGAATCACTTTTCACGCATAAGTACACGAAAACTTTAAATTCTTATGTTAATAATTGTAAATTCACTTATTGTTTTGATCGCCATTTTACAGAGCGAGATAAAAATATATGATACATCTATGTGCGACAAGTTAAACAAGCAAACACGTGTCATGCGTGTACGAATGCGCCCGCTGTGTTTCGTTTTTGCAGTAGCTTCTTACCATAGTTATTGTCTGGGACACGAGCTGACACGACTCAACCTGAAATTATTCCGATGATGCTCTATTGAAACGCGCTTGTCTCGCTCGCGCTACTGTCGAAATAAATAGGTTTGTCTCTATCGCTGAGTAGTGTACAACGTTAAATACAATTACAGCTGTGTGTGTGTTCGCGCGTGTAGTTGTGTAGCATGCCTAATTTCTAGTTGACGATTTTAAGGACCTGCCCTATCTTCCGCTATTTTGTTTTCATCTAAGTTTATATGCGATACCGTGCGCGCCTGAGGAACAGCTATGAGATGACGGCTGCGGGGTCTGAGTGAGTACTTGGCCACATCGGGGACAGACAGTCTCACCAGCTGCGCCACAAGCTCCGGGATGTCGCAGGTGCCACGCAGGGGACTAGAAGGAAATCCTTGCCACGCAACACTCAATCTTACACGCGTGGGTCAATAATACGATGCATTATACAATAAGGATTCGATATAAAGATACTATTCGTTCGAGATTAATCTTTATGATTCGTTTAAGATCCCTTATCATTTCATCGTCATTTCCAGCGTGTAAGTGGGTTCGACCCTGCTGAGGCTCCGATGCTAATAGCATATCATATTATTTAGAGTGACTCGGAAACATTTCCTGTTGGATTCGTTACCGGTAGCTAGATGGTTGTCTTAGTTTCCGCGTTGCTGTTAGGCTCAACCCCTACCACGTGGTAACTGGTGAAAAGTGGGTGTATAATTTGCATACTTCTCCCCAACTTCTTTGGGGATAATGAGCGTGAGTTTATGTATGTACCTATGGATCATTTTCAGCCGAGAGAAGTCCACCATCCGAATAAGTTGTACATAATTTGAAATGAATATTACTTAATGGCATGATCACACGAGCCGAGTACCGTACATAGTAGCAGTGTTGGCAACCTAGAATGATGCGCTGATCGTACCAGGGGCGTAAAATTATCGTACCTGACGAAAAATTATCGTATACTTTTGAATGACATAAAAAACGGCCGATTGGTCTAGTAGGTAGTGACCCTGCCTGCGACGCCATAGGTCCTGGGTTCGAATCCCGGTAGGTGCAAACATTGATATGATGAATATCGATGTTTGTTTCCGAGTCATGGATGTTTCTATATTTATCTATGTATTTATATACCGTTGCTTAGTACCCACGACAAAAAAAAAAAAAAAAAAAAAAAAAAAAAAAAAAAAAAAAAAAAAAAAAAAACGTGTAAACGTTAATTATTAATAAAATAGATATTATTACGAACTTATATTGCGCTCAGCCGCTCGTCATGTCCTTTTTCGAATTTCATGATTTTCACATGGGTACATTGCGTAGAAAATGGCGCGAAAATTTGTGTGTTTCAAAAGTTTTACAAAAATAAAATGGCTGTAAAGTTGATCAGTCGATTATTAAATTTATTCATGAATACATAAATTGACAAAATATGTAATATTCAACGAGATATATATTTATATATTTCTTATCTATATACATATGAGTGAACGAAACTATCGAAATCCATTACAAACGAAGACGGAAGATGGAAGGAACTATCGTGTCCTATTGGTCGGGTTGGGCCTAACTCTAACTGTAGAGAACAACAGACAGAGGAATCCATCGAAAATATCGCTACTGTGTCGCCAGTGTCGCTCTGTGTCGGTGTCGCGAAGCTCCTGCTGCTCAGACTTCGATCTGCGATTTTATAAAAAAAACATTTGGGAAATTCGAAAATTATCGTACATTTGTGTACGATAATGAATCGCAATCGTACATCGTAGGCTGGTATCAAATTATCGTGCATGTACGATAATTATCGTACGGTTGCCAACACTGCATAGTAGCGAGAGAGTGCCCTCGGCCGAGTGCTCTATTAGTATGCACTTTGTGATTCACTCTTACCTACCCACAGACCACCTATACCACTCTCTCGACCGAGTGGCATTGCTGTTTAGCCACTGTATAGGTATATAACTCTGTATAAGACGTATAAATTATTGTAATATCTAAATCTCTCTGTCTTTCATTCCCCCATCAAGTTCATTCACATAAATCATTAATTAAACCTCAGTCACTCAATGTGAGGCCTAGATCTACCATCTTTTGTTAGCTCATATACTAATGCAAACACACGTATTTTACTCTGCTTTATCCTATTTTCCAATAATAATAGGCATAAATGCAAAATTTAACTCGGTTGAGTGAGATATGTTGGCGGCACATTTACAACACAGCAGTTGCAATAAAGATGTTACCCTCGCTCTATTTCCGGACCGCGATAGAAATTATGTATGCCACATAACACTTAAACTTAATAAGGTTTTGTCAACATCGGCAACTGCGGAGCATGTGCTAAGACATTTTTCAGTTTACTTACGGTTCTGGATATTTAAAAAAGATAGGTACGATCTACATAATTATATACACACATACTCGTACGGCTGTGTCCCTAAAAATGAGGTAGCCGCATGTGATCTTAGCGCCACATATAGAAAGGCGAGGTCAGATGTAAAAGATCTGAAAAAATTATATCGCTACTTTAACTGCATTTTCTCAACCTGTTTCATCTGATATCCACTTCACAGCGAAAAGCATCATCTTGGCACAGTAATAAAATAGATAATATCATGTAATTCAGTCTCAGGGTTCACTCACCATGTTCATCTTGCGTCGCATAACGTCTTTACATCACCTTCGTAGTGTCGTCGCTCGAACGAGAGTGTAAATGAGCCATTAGGCTTGATTAGATGATACGAGTATAAGACCTATATACGTTGGCTTCTGAAGGTGCTCCCTTATCGGTAAATTCGCGTGTAATGCAATGTTACTTACACATTCGGGTGTTATATTAGTAAAGAAGGTAAATTGAACATTAAAATGTGCAGCTTGTAATGTCATATGTGCAATATCTTGATACAACGTGAAACATAATGGAATGTGATTTTCGTGTAATTTAGTCGACTCCATATAATAGGTACGAGTATAACATAATATGCGAATTCTCGCCAATCAGGGAAGTAATATTATAATGTAATGCTCAATGTCGAATCAATAATGTAAATGAATGAAATGTTTTATTTGTCTAATTTCCGGTAATGTTACGTTACACGTTAATACTCTTAGTAAGTATTCTCACTGCTTACCCACAATGACTTTGATTTAATGACGATTCAAATTTCCAGATGCGCCCTCAGCTTCCTATTACATTGTACATGAAAAGGACGGTCGTTTGAAGGGTCTATAGAATTATTCAAAACATATATCGCGACACACAGGTAAATGTCTATTTCATCTTTTCATCTACCTATATATTTCTACTTTAGACTTTAGCTTTATATGTCTATTTAGATTCTTTCGTAATACATAGGTATTATCATCTACCTAATATTTTCCTCAAATCTTATGGGTGCTTAGTGGAACGGTTCTCCATCGAGGATTCGCCCACCACCGGGCCCTACATCCTCCGCTGGGATCTGCCGATCATGGTCACGAACACAGGTCGTTATGAGAAGCCAGATCCAAGCACCTAGCATGCAACCATAAATACATAGCTGCTAATCCGAAAACTTACTTATTATGTCGTATGGTGTCAGCAAAGTAGAATAGCACCACTCCCATGTCTGCCCGTGAGTATCATAAGAGACGATTAAGCGTTTGCTCGAGGTGGGCAGTGAAGCGTGATGACTATAGGAAAAAATGTCCCTATGGCAGTAACCTTATGGCATGCACTGGGAGAGGCCTACTCGTACGTCCAGCAGTGAACTGCAATGCTGATGTGATGGATGAATTGTGTAATACACAAAAACATGGCTGTGTTAGCCATTAAACAACGTGGTAGCCAGAACTGCAGGATTTAAAATCAGGATGTAGCAGACTGAAGTGGCAGTGGGCTGGTCACATCTGTCGTAAAACAGAATGGTCTTAAATAGAGACCGCGCCTCGGCAAGTATGGCGTTGGACGCCCTCCGGCCAGATGGACGGATGACTTAAAAGAGGGCGGCTGGTAGTGACTGGATGGCAAAAACGGGAGATCGAGCCTTGTGGCGTGCTCTGGCGGAGGCCTACGTCCAGCAGTAGACTGCAACAGGCTGACGAAACGAATAACATACACATGTAGAGCCTTACTAATAAAAATCTTTAAACTAGTTATAAGCTATTTACAGTTTAATTTGACAGATATTTCATATACTTTGCTGTTAAAAATCAAGTATAACGAGGTAGTAACTTTACGTGCGGTTTATTTTATTAGTAGCAGGGCTAGTGATTATTTCCGATGTTTTAAAAATTACATTAAGGTTCCTACAACCGTTTTCTCCAAAAAGTTATAAAGGACGTATATAATTCAAAAGTGCCCTTCATTTTAATAAATTATGTAAGCAACTTCAGCATTTACTATCCATCCACTTTTCCACGTAAAGTTAGTCGGTAAATTCGATTCCGTAAGATTATGGATTTCGTTCGTAGCAGTAAGTAATGTACAACGTGCTACGAACACAATGACATGCTACGAATACGCAATGACATGCTACGAAAACGCAATGACATGCTACGAAGTTTTGTACGCTATTGCTTAGTTAGAGGGTACCAATTTTTACTAGCAGAGCGCGGGCTTTAGAGGAATTGGTCTATGCAAAGTACATATAATATACCTACTGCAAATTTTAGACCACGCTTTTCAACCTGTCAACCAATAATGTGAACTTTATAAATAAATATACTTGACAAATTCAATCAAAATTCATTCAGTTGTTTGTGTGAAAGAGTAAAAAACATACATAAGATCCATCCTCACAAACTATCGCAAGTATACTGTTAATAGGACTAGTAAGATCAGATAGGATAAAATCAATATATTTTTAGCTGCATGCGGGTTATAAATACATACTTACGAATGTTTACAGGTATTTCGGGCAGAAGAGACAGTGACTTTCGTCTAGAGCCCTGGACCCAGGTGTTAACAACTTCAAACTTGTTTTTGAACAGCATGTACAGAGTAAACTTTTATAACATTTAATAGGGTCACTTTTATATGTTCAATATTGATATGCCGACTTCAGACAATGATTCTGAGGCGAAATCCAAATTAAATAATTCAAGATTTTTAATTAAGTATCACATTGAACACCAAAACCAATTATCAGAGCGGTTACAAACGAAATACAAATTAACATCCGTTAATTAATTGGCTTCGCCCTTCGTAGACTTATTTAAATTTTAAATATATTGGATCTCTACTTGTGGACTGTATATAATCTAACAATAATGCTAATTAAGGAACGGTATATAGGTACTTTATATAATTTATAGATATATGTACTTGTAAGTTACACACATCGTCAAATAGACAAACTTATCCTGAATGAAATCCTATTTAGTTTTAGTTCACAATTGTTTAATGTCCTGTACATCTTACTAATATTATAAACGCGAAAGTTTGTGAGTATGGATGGATGGATGGATGTTTGTTACTCTTTCACGTAAAAACGGCTAGAGCGATTTTATTAAAACTCGGTTAGGAGTTAGCTGACACCCTGGATTAACACATAGGCTACTTTTTATCCCGGGAAAATATTTTTATCCCGAATAGTTTCGACACTTTGTTTTTATCTGATTTTTTTCAGAGTACTTTATCGTGTATGGCTGGCACAGAATGCCTTAAGGGTAGATACTGACTTCTGTACAACTTGTTTTAATTGAGTATTCTGTGCTTGTACGGTCGAATAATAAAATTATTTGCTGTAACTTATCTACCGCTGGTTCATGCTTTATCACGCTACGCCGCCATCTTGATTTAGGTGCTTGTCCAACTGGAGAAATTTGTTATATACCCAAGCTGTAGGTATATTATTCTATCACGGACTTATATCTTCCGATCTTACAAGTCCGTTCACGTTTGCAACAAATTGCTTACATCAATGTCCGTATTCTTTTATTGCCTAATAATATTTTATTAGGTATATTTGATTCGATTACCTCTGGTAAATTTTGTTGAGAAAATTACTGCGTGAATATAGAAATGGGTATAACAGTCAGGTAAGGAAAAAATACCCAATTCATTTTTAATTTGTAAGTGATCCCTTGTGTTGGTTTTATAGAAAAGTAAAATGTAGGTAGGATCCTACATTTTACTTTTCTAAAAAAGAGGGGGGGTGTATGAATGAGTGTGTATGTTTGTGTGTCTATCAGTCTGTGACATCGTAGCTCCCAAATGGATGAAGACTGTCGAGAGCATATCAAGGGTGTTCTTAGCTATGTTTCATAAGGACCGGTTTAGCCATTTGAAAGATATGAGGAGTGAAATTGGCAATGAAAAATCTAATGTTTACAAATACCCGTGTAGGGTATCAAATGACTGTAGACTTGTACTGTTTAAGAGAAGAGAGAATAGAGTAAGAATTATGTCACCATGTGTTTGCGCACACACTTGTGCACTATAATATCTCCTGCGTCCCTGGCCAATCTCCGTAGAGATTGATCGCCGTGGCCGAAATACGGTCGGAGATCATCATCATCACCCTATATTAGTTAACACTTATTTCTCTTTACTTGCTTGGCTTCCTGGAAGAGATCTCTTGTAGAGATAAGCTTGCCATTGTACATGTATTTCTTCTTTTATCTTGTATACTATATTCTTTTATGTATGTGCAATAAAGAATAAGTATGACAGCATACAATACTTTTTATAATTATTTATGTAGGTACAAATTAGATTATGCTACCTAGCTAATATTATGTAGGTATTATAATTTATTCCGCAGTGGCGGCGGGCGGCGACGCCATAGCCACACTCGCTTATTACCATCCTGTGGCTATTAGGTCTGTCTGTACGAGATCTGCACCGTTATATCACGCCTTGTCAGACAGCTGAGGCCTTGATTTCGATTCCAAATGGAATTTCAATCCGATATTGGAATTTCGATGTTCGTGGGTATCAAATAGCAATTTCTATGCACTAGCATATAAGTGATAAAATTGTGCCTAGTCTATGTTAATACCTATAATAATAATTCGATATTAAAAAAAGAATATTGAACTTTTTATTAGTTACGGACACATGTACCTACCTAGGTAGATATAACAAACAAATATGATTCTTTTTTTCTATAAGAAATTATGACATAAATGTGCTTAAAAAATCGTACTACATATTACTAATAGTACGATTATTAGGTACTTAAAACTTTTAAGATACAGCACATTCCGGGTGGTCCGTAGTTACCTATAGATATCTACCTACCTACTTGACAAACTTGTAAACGGACAATAGGCGAAAAGCAAGGCTCATTGACTTTCACGTTTCAAGACAATTTGTATAATTTCTATGGGACAGTCACCCTCATCAAGACGGGAGAATTTCTGGATAATCATCGTGCTCATCTATCTTCCATCCATACATATAATAATGTAATGCTTTGTTATTAACGGTGTTTCTATAGTTTACGTACGAAGTTACGGGCGTTAGCTAGTTAACATACATTTTTTTATAGAACACAAATCTCGTATGAACACATGGCAGTGAAGTGTGGATTATGTTACTCTATTAAAAGCTTTTTTGTTGTGATGTGATATATTTTCTTTTAGTTAGAATAAATAAATAAAAATGTATTAACAATACATATCTAGCTTGACTAGTCAAGAGTTACGAGTATGAACATAACTTTACCTTTATTAACGTTCACTCCTTGTGAGCTATCCAATCTCGTATTGGGTAGTCAAGTACTTGTATATTCACCCCATCATGGTCAAACGTTAAACAAAATAATCAAGCTATTCATTAGCATTCTCTATTTTAGCACTTCTACAGGATGTAACAAATGCGCCTTTGTTACCGAAAATCTATTAAAATAGCCCACTATACGAGTTATGCTTCAACTTCTCTTTTATATTTTAACGTACATTAAGCATTGTTATTTAATTTTTTTTTATAATTTTTTTTTTATAATTTTTTTTTATTACCCTTGATTTTATTATTTAGCAAAAATATTACAATATCATTAACCTACGAACTAAAATTATTTGCAATGATAACTAAACCTACGTAAAAAATTATAATAATAATAATTAGAGCCACAAAATAAAATAACGTACTTAGATTATTTTATTATTTGTTATCAAGCTTAGGTACCTACCATTCGGAATAATAATACTAGGTTGCATAAAATTATAAGTTTTTATGTTATTCCTCTATCTATGGTACCCTAATAGTAAGCTTATCTACTGATCAAAATTTTTCCTCTTAATAAGTAGGTACTCACATAATATACACAGATATCAGTAACATTTTATTCAGACGACTGTACCTACCTATATACTCTACATTAATTTTATTTCAAGGCCCAGAGTATTTAGAAATACAGCTCAGGATTAAGGGGATAAATTATACAACATAATTTCGCGATAAAGACATTTTATGACATTATCGACGACGATCAACGCTGAATGATAAACAAAAATGGGTAACGAATGCTTTGTAAAGTCCGTCCTCCTATGCCTGATTTTGGAACTAACATTTTTTGTGAAAGAAAATAGTACGGAATGCAGAGGTCGTGGGTTCGATTCCCACCCGGGTGAGGAATTTTTTCCATTTCTTTATTAATAATTTTATAAAGAAAATGTGGTCATGCACAAAGTAACTAGTGCCACCACACAAAGGAACTATTCGACAAAACGCACTTTAGTTGTTAGTTAACCATTATTGATAAGCTTTATGTTTGTAATCGTCGTAAAACAAACCCTAATTGATTCTTAGACAATGAAACCCCACGATACAAATCTGTAATCTCGATTTAGGTCATCACAGTCATCTTCCTGACCTTATTCAATTATTAATGGGGTCGGCGCAATATATTTCGAAAATTATATCGATGTACCTATCGATCTTTTGAAACTCATCCCCCCTAGCATGACCACGTATCGTGGATATCGTATCGTACGATATCGTATCGTCTCTATACAAAACATGGCGGCTATATTTATTGTATTATGGCAGGCTAAATTCGATCTATGTCGATAAATCGCTTTATCTTATCGTGTTTCGCAGGTCATGCTACTTGTGCATATTACCAAAGTTTTACCATTTATTTTACAGTCGGCCTGCCTGATCGCAACCCTCCTCAGATAGATACAGCTAAGTGACAATTTTAGATAATTCGTACATTAAATAATATTTAAGTGGCACAAGCCCGTGACTGGATCGAAACCACACACCTTCCCGCTGAAAAGCACACGTATCAACGCATCTTTTAAAAAAAAAAGAACAGTTGACGGGGGATCATCATTTCATTTACAGTCCTGAGAAGTCCACTGTTGGACATAGGCCTCCCCCAACAACCTCCACTCCGACCGGTCGGAAGCAGCCTGCATCCAAACTGACGGGGGATATTCACATCCAACTCACTTGGTGAAAAGGTGCCTCTATTAAAATACATATTTACTAGAGATTAATTCAACCCCAGCCCATCTAACATCCGTATTC
Source organism: Carposina sasakii (assembly GCA_014607495.2). Taxonomy (NCBI): domain Eukaryota; kingdom Metazoa; phylum Arthropoda; class Insecta; order Lepidoptera; family Carposinidae; genus Carposina; species Carposina sasakii. Next base: position 2,635,896 of record CP053156.1, on the reverse strand, counting down.
ATGTATACAGGATGATTTTTGGTCGTCAACGTTCCCGAAAACTACGGAATCTCCTCATCATTACGATCATTTTTCTCCATGGAAGCATGCCTGGGAAGTGTCAGGTTTCCAAAATATTAGGGTCCAAAGTTAAGTAAATAGACTGCGTTTTTCTGCATAAAATGCACATTGACGCGTGTAGCAAGATTTTTTCACGACAAATTATTAATATCTGTCTATGAAAAAACTAGCATAAACACTAGGCACTATAAATTTCGCCCGATCAAGTAATTTTTTTTTTTAAGTACGTACCTTCGTTAAGGGTGGCAACGAAAAAACACATACCTATACACTGTATAATCTAATGTATTCACATAATAATATACCTACTGCTTGGTTGTAGCGGGAAATCAATTTATTTGTAGATGTTTTTTTATAGGTAATATCATGGAGAAGTTATACATTCTCCATGGGTAATATACTGGATATTAAAAGCACCTAATTTCAACTAAAGCTTTATAATTCACTATCGGAACTAAAATGTTCATACTGTTTGTGATTAATAAGGTTTTGTTATTCTTTTAAGCAAAGCCTCATTTCTAAAAACATTTATGTTTCTGCGAAGACACAACATGAACATAAATAATTTATTTTATTCTTTAAGTTTATTTATTTTATTTATTAATTTTATTTTGACGAGAGTGTTCATCAAAGGCTTCTTTACATGATAAAATTCGGTCGTAACTTCCCCTGTTTTTGTCTAAACATGGGGGTAATTCAAAATAGATCAGTCAGACCCCTAATCGGTCACAACATTCTTGTACTTGAATACAATGCGGTTAGTTCACGACAAACATAACAATAAAATTATGCCCTCCAGACCGCATTTTGGTCACAGCGACGAATAATGCCAGCAGAGATCATCATAGTGTACCTACAGGCCCCCTAGCATGACCACAGATCGTGGATATCGACGCGATTGCGAAAATTTTCAGTAGCTTTCGCTTCAGGATCATGGTCTGAAGTTAGCGTATCAATATTTGCCTGGCTGTCACACACACCCTGTACATGTAAAGTTTGTACATGTAAAGTTTGTACATGAATTCACAAAGCATCTAGGTAATGTAGGTACCTTTTCTTAATAGGTATCGCTTCAGCCGTTTTTACGTAAAAGAGTAAGAAACATCCATCCATCCATAGGTACTTATAAACTTTCGCGTTTATAATATTAGTAGGATACGTAGTGAGGGTACTTACATTATACTTCGACACTGATTAACTTAACGGGGCACTTACCCGGGTAAGTTGAAAATTTTAAAAATGCACTTTTAGTAACAAGTTCGGCAGTTAAAACTTAGCAGTAAGTAAGTAAAGAAAAATGAGTTGTAGAAAATAATAAAACGGGTCGTAAAATAAATACTTGGGCAGTAGAATAACTAAATGACCAGTTACGGGTGGGTAGTTAACAGGTCGGAATTAGTCTAACATTACCTATATATATGTAACACCTTCGCTCCGTGCGTGCGTCCAGAATACGCGAATACAGGATTTTAAGGAGTTGGTGAGACGCCATCTGCCGATAAAATTCTTTAAGCTAGTTCGAAATGCCAAATTTATTTAGCCAATTTATCCAGTTATCTAGATTTCACACCCATAACCTTACCTATAGTTTGCCATCGCGGCAGAAGTACATACTATTTGTGCACTTGATAGGTATGAATTTTCCCCTTTTAGTTCCCGTTCTTGCGTTTGCTACAAAAGGCTTATACTCCGGCCACATTCGGCCAAAGATTCGGCGACACGTCTGGGCAAAGAGTTCGTCCTGTCACGAATCATCATCGCGACACAAAATGTACTTCGCGCCAATGTCGGTAAATTGCCGCACATCAAAGGGTTTTATCGCGACAAAGTTCGGCTACACTTTGCGCGCTTTAGTAGAGATGGTTCGGATTAGGTAAAAATCGTACCTGTTACACCTAATACAAATATATAAAAATACCTATTCCAAATACCTGTTTCTAATATTTATGCAGTGTGGCCGTTCCGACCGGTCGGAGTGGACATTGTTGGGGGAGTCCAACAGTGAACTTCTCAGGGCTGTAAATGATGATGAAAATGATGTGGCCGTTCCATTACAATTAAGTTCACCATTACGTATGAGATTAATACATAGAATATTTATTCAGTGAATATTTAGTATCGGTTTTCGGTGACTGATCCATTACCTAATCGTGCGTTCCTCAGTGCTTGTTTGTTCTATGTACCAAAAATACCTAATCCACATACCTATTCCAATATCTATGCCTCACCTCTACGGTTCTAGGTTGTCGCGACAAAGCGAAGTCTTTATAATGTGGCCAAGCGCTTCGTCGTAAAGTCGAAGACGAAGTTTTATCGCGACAACGCAACACGAATCTTGTCGCAACAATGTGGCTGGAGTATTATGGTACGTATGGCAGGTAGCAAAAAACGAAATTACAATATTTTTAGATTTCTCTTCGATATGTATCAAAAAATGTCTCTTACCTAATACGTTGACGAGGCCGCGGCCGAGGACACTGTCAACTCTTCCAATATTGGTACAACGGGCGTAGAATACTAATTGAGATGACTCGGCTAGGCCGACAAATTGCCGATTTTCAAGAAGTAACGAGATTAAGGGAGTTCCTCATCGGGAAACTGGGATATATTGGGCCTGCTAAACCCTTGATCCCATCTGGATCAAGTTATGTGAGAGCCGAAAATTAGTAGTTGCCTCAAACATTATTAAGGGCCAATGGCAAATAGGGACATACCTAGTTACCCAAGTAAGTACCTAACCTACTGGAATCTATAAAAAAGTAGGTAGGTGGTCTATACATGACGTTAAACAATATGAGACGCTTATTAGATAGATTAGATACTTATCTGTACTTACCTAGGTACATACAATGAGAACCCTATACATTAATGTGTCCACCTACGGAAAAAAGTAGCTACCTACCCACTTAGGTAACGTCCTCAGACCACAGAAAGGATTCTATTATTAAACCTCATTCATTGGTTACTTACACCTATCATCTTACGTACCTGTCTAAATAGCTAAATGCAGACTGCTTTTATAGCGCTTTACAGTGTTCGGAAAAACCCGAAAAATGGACATCTCTAGCTGATCCCGTATATCGACGTAGTTCGACGAGAGAGATCATCCAAGTATATTATAAGCAGGTGATTTAAAGAAATTAAAAAAAAAAAAAAATTTAGTTAATATTATTTTAAATATTAGTGCACAATTTCAGCATGTAATTTTGCATACAGCACGACATATAAAATCGCTAATATCTCCAGTTATCCACGAGGTATGGTGATTTTATATGCGGAAACATATTAATGGTTTTAGTTATTTTACAAGCTATTATTTTAATGTGTACTGTTTGTTTTTCCAAATAAATAAACATTAAATTAAATAATAAATTAAATACATACATCAAAGATGCGCGAGCGGAGCGAGCGCGAAATTGATTCTGATATTTAGCACGTAGGTAACTCACATACTTAAGTTGTCTATTACCTAGGTACTTCTTGAAAATTTAAGCTCTACCGAGAATTTGTGACCATTGCTAAGACATGAGATGGGTTCTAAATATAATCGTTATATTTAATTTTAACAGAATTGGCAAAGTCTTCGTGTAAGCGAGAGGCCATATCAGATAACAATTAACAACAGCGTCAGCGCAAAATTTTGTAATAATAAGTAGCATATTCTTCTTTACAAAAATATTCATATTTTTAACTGTAAGTGTATCTAGACACACAACTAAACTTGACACTGCTATTAGACTTTTTAGAGTTAGTAGAAACCTGTCCGTCCAGGGAGTTTAGACATTGTGACCACGAAGTTCGCAAGATTATGAAAACATTTCCTCAAATAGGAATTTAACGCGTTGACTAAATGACGTGACCGCTGTTGGTGGAAATATTTCGATAACTTTACGATCTTCGCTGTCGGTTGTAAAATTATTGCATTGTCTAAGCTGGCCTAAGCCCCAGGGGGTGGTCATGAGCCTCATGACCCTATGGATCCGCGCTTGATGAAAAGCCTGCCAAAAGCCGGACAGGCCGGACATCGTTATTTTTGGCCGGACACACGACCAAAAAGCCTGAGTCCGGCTTTATCCGGACCCCTGGCAACTCTAGTTCCGATTCTATTCTGTTTAGGTACATCACAGAATCGATAAATTGTACTGTAACTACTCACAATAACATTTTAACATTTTCATTTGGATTACCAAGACCCGCCTGATTGCTTTCAGCCGCTCTTGTGACTAACGGCCAATATCAATACTGAAGACATCATAATAATATCTATCTTATCCATTGTTCGGTAATATCTACCGTTTGGCGAATGTACGCTCCCCTTTATTTTCTTTTCGGATGCTTATGTGGGTACTCGCAGGCTGGCGGTGTAGTAACATTATAATACTACCCGCATTCGTATTTATTCGGTGTGACCGCGTTCGCCAGCCGCTCGCACTTGCAATTCGACCGGCCGACACTACGTTCGCGTCATTATATTCGCGACCGCGACTTCGCGTATGCCGTGCACCCTCGACTTACCTACACAAGACGGATACACAACCTTAATTCGCTAACTGGGAAGGCGAGACTTCGAGACCAGGGCCCTGGAAGCAGCAGTAGCCAGCACCGGATGACGAAGGTGAGTGGTGTTATGAGTTACTACCTGCATCAGTGAGGCGACCCACATAAGTTCCGAGAATTGTTTCCGTACCTAGTTAATTAGCCCAATTAGTAATTTGAATTATTATACAGTCCACTTTCTTTCTATTCGCCTATAAATTCCTGCGACCTATCTTTATCTAGGTATATCTACGAGTACCTACGACTTGTCCCCTACATCCATGAACGTATATGATCTTATCTCATACAGGGTGTAACAGAAAGGGTATATTAAGCGAAAAGCCATGTAATCAACCCACTATAGAGAACCTATTTCCAGAATTTGAGACTCGAAATCACATGTTTATTTTTCAAGATTAGGAAGGGCCTAAAACGGGTAAGCTAAGCGAGAATGTAAAAAAAATGTCGAGTTCACTTTGATTCTTAGTTATTTATTTATACACAGATATTTATCAAAGTAATAAATAAAACACTATTGGAAATATATTTAGTTTGTATGAAAAATATAAAAGGTCTCCAAATGCCCGCATATTGGCCAAAACTAACCCCCTCGGGCGGGTAAAGGTAAGCCTAGGGCAAAACAGGTACGCATGTTGTGATATATATTCTAATGACTTAATAAGTATAAAAATAAAAAACATCACTATTACACTATATACAGGATGATTTTTGTCGTTAACGTTCCCGAAAACTACGAATCTCCTCATCATCACGATCATTTTTGTGTGTGTGTGGTTTAAAATATTACGGTCCAAGTTGAGTAAATAGACTGCGTTTTTCTGTATAAATGCACATAGACGCGCGTAGCAGGATTTTTCACGAAAATAATTAATATCTGTCTATAAAAAAACTACATAAACACTAGTATAAATTTCGCACGATCAAGGAAGCATTTTTTTGCATAAACTTACTCTATTTGATGTATAGAGTACGTACCCTTCGTTAATGGTGGCCACAAAAAAACATCCTGTATTCATCACAAAACTTAAGTAACAAATTATTTTTATTTTTATTTTATTATTTTTTATTTAATATTATTTATTTATATCTTTTATTTAATTTTTAAGCAGTATGTATCGGTATACAAGTTCTAAACCTCTTTTTTAGTTAGACCATAAAAAAGACCTCCACCTTGATACATATCCAGCAATTCTTTCTCTTGATCGACATTAAACACAGCCGATGCTTCCAAGTCGAACTTCCCTTTTTAATATGTCGCTGCAAAGTAGGCAGCGTAAGCCCATACTTCTTCGCGGCAGCAGATACCGAAGATAATTAGCTTCATTGCTAATTTCATAGTGGGCTCACTCCACAATGCACGCTGTTTTTCTTATATACAGGATGGCCACCTTTAACGTATTCTATACATGAAATAAGTAAGTTTATGCCAAAAAAAATGCTGGATGATTTAAACTTGATCGTGCAAAATTTATAGTGTCTAGTGTTTATGTTAGTTATAGACAGATATTAATTATCGTGAAAAATCCTGCTACGCGCGTCTATGTGCATTTATGCAGAAAACGCAGTCTATTTACTCAACTTTGGACCCTAATATTTTGGAAACCAGACACTTCCCAGGTATGCTTCCATGGAGAAAAATATCGTGATGATGAGGCGTAGTTTTCGAAACGTTGACGACCAAAAATCTCCTGTATTATTGACCATCTGAAAAGAAAACACTATCATTTAATTAAAAATTATTCCAGGCAAAACGGGTAGGGGTAAGACGGATACCCGTTTTGCCCTACCCGTTTTGCCCGAGAGTACCTTGTTAAATAAAGTAAACATAACATTAAGGTGAAACAACAAAAATTATGGAATCCACAGTTAGATAGAGCAAAATTAAAATGTTAATAACAACAATGGGATATGATTAACATTTTTGACTAATTTCAAAGACTTACCTGCTTTTTTCTAACAAAATCCCATTTAGACACACACACCTACGCCGTGTCGCGACTTCAGCGCCCTAGCGGAACTGATTGACTATTCAGTGGTTACAGCTCTCTGCACTCACACACATTGACACTCAAGATGACGTAAAAGCGTATAACTACTTACCCGTTAGGCGGGCCACCCGTTTTGGGCTAATCTCCCCTATATGAACATTCCTGAGTTGTTTAGGAATTCTCCATACTATCTGGAAAAATAAACATGTGATTTCGAGTCCAAAACTTTGTGGATAGGTTCCTTTTAGTGGGCTATTTACATAGCTTTTCGCTTAACATACCTACCCCTTTTGTTACATTTAATTAATAAAAATAATAATAATAAAAATGTAACGGATCGCTGCTGTACATGGAAGATATATGAGAAAAAATATTATAGGAGACCTTTATCAACGCAATAGTACCCAAAATAATGAATTTTTCTTATTCTTATTCTTTATTGCACATATAATATACAAAAAGAAATATGAATTTTTTGTCTGTTTGTCGGTTTGTCTGTGCGTTTGTGCACGCTAATCTCAGAAACGGCTGAACCGATTTCGATGCAGTTTTCAGGAATATATTGTGAGGTCCCACTTAAATAGGCTACTTCTTATCTCGGGAAAATGTTTTTATCATGGATAATTTCGACATTTTGTTTTTTCTGTAGTCCACGCGGACGGAGTCGCGGGCGTCTACTAGTCTGAAATAATATACAAAAAATTCTCGAGATAGGTTATTTAAATTGGCTGCTCGCTTATCAGTGTTTACTTGTTTCATGTTTTCTTGGGTCATGTACCTATTGCTTATCACTTATGAGTAGTTATGAGTTATAACCACAACCAAGCGAACGAGAATTGTTTACAATTTTGTTACTGTTAAAGCCTCGATTATTTCTTGTGAAGTATTTTTACTATAACTACCCATATTTTAGTATTTTATTAATCTCACACGAGAATCTATATTTTTGCTTAGGTACACATAGCAATAGACAAATCTTTAGACAAAATCTTTAGTCATGTTATATCAGTGGCCCCGTATCATTGATACGGCGGCGGTAACTACGAGTATATCCCAGATATATAGAGCAGGATACGCAGATCGGGGCGGCAATTTTTTTTTACTATGAACTGGTTTTTAGCCCTGGTACGAATTGATGGACGTACTTTGAAGCCCTGGTACGCAAATCGTCAAGCACGACCCATGTCTAGCGTAATTTATTGCAAAACATTCCATTCTATCAAGTTAATCAGATTTTCCCTGGCATAAAAAGTGTCCAGGTTTCCCGCCCGGACGCTCTCCAAACTAGGACAAATCCGGGGAAGCCCGGACGGATCTACCGGCCCTACTTAAGACTAAACTTTTCAAAATCTCAAAAGAAATCAAAATTGTTCTCATAAAGTACAATAACCTGAAATAACGTACAACACTTTATTATAAAGTATGTGTGGCAACCCTAGATGTGATTTTTTTTTTGTTTAGTTTATCCCGAAGGAAAGGCAATGGGAACTAAGCCCATACAGCCATTGTCTTTAGTAAATAATTTCTGAATTTATGATGGATGATAATGATGATGATGAATGGAAACGTCGGCAAAATCCTCAAGAACAAGTGTAAAGTTAGTCAAAATGAAAAATTATTGCAGAAACAACTTACCCCATGAAAAGATCGTATTCCGGCTAAAGTTTTACTCAGCTTACCTGCGTGCAAAACCATGCACACGCACTAGATTCACATCACAAGTAATCAAAATATAACTTATCTACTTTACTTTATTATTATTATATCTCTGTTTAAATTCTCGGGACTACAGAGTCCCGGTCCTTTGAGAGGCGTGCATCGGGCCGTGGCCAAGATGTAGAGGCCCTTTTTAGAGAACTTTAATATTGTGTGGGATACACATGGCGGATACCACAATATGATACATCCGGCGATGGTCCCCGCCATGTGCAAGACTATTGGAGTGCAGATCTATGTCATGCGATGGAAACAAAGGTCATGGGCTATGGGGCTGAATGTTGGGTGGGGTTGGGTAACTGGGCTATTTAAGGAGACTAACAGACGCCTGCCATTACAACCAAGTCTCATAATTGTTTGGTGGCAGGCGGTGACTCGCCGACTCATTTCATGGGCCCCCTGAAACGGCCGCACGCACGGAGCGACAAAGGGGGCAACATTTGGTGAGCGGCTAGGGGGGTCTTCCTAAGCGCGCGCTAGCGCGCTTCGGGTTACGGGCCTTAGGGATGCCCCTGTGCCCGGGCAAAGTCTCGGCGCGCGACAGCGCGCCGGTCACTATTAGCGGCCGGAGGCCGCGCTGCCTCGGCTTAGTCACCGAGGCAGCGAAGGACAAAACTATACATTATATTGAGTGCATGGGGGAATGCCCATGCACTCTAAAAGAAATGGGACGACACATTTTTCGGTAGGACGGCAGGCAGACATGGCCGGGTAGATCCGCCGATCGGTCGGTGACGAGGAGACTTTACCCCGCCCTCGGCCGATCGACACCCCTGCCTGCTGCCGCCGCCCTACCGAGAGATTAGACTAACAGAGAAAACAAAACTATTATATACAATATATAGACTAGGGACGGACAGTAGAAAAGGGACATCACAATTTAATATGTGCCACCAGGGCAGAAAAACTATGTACATAGTTGTAGGCGCATATGGTCGACGAGACAATCGCATTGCGCCCACATGTAGGTCAGTCCGGTGTCAGTAGGTCAAATCCGGTATTACCCGGCATCGCTGTCGAGTGGGATACTCAACAGCTCCCTCGGCTGTGGGCGGCCGTCTGGCGGCCTCGCATGAAGCGGAGCTAGCCCGCGGAGATGGGCGTGCGGCCCGTTGTCGGCGCGGTCGAACATGCGACGCGCCATTCGGGCCACGAATTGCTCCACTTTCGTCATTTTGAGGTCCCGAGCGATGACGTCATTACGGACGTACCGCCCGGCCCTCGCAATGTTGCGGAGGGTGGAGCTCTGCAAGGCCTCAATCCTCTTTCTGTTTGAAACAGAGCAAAGTTGGAACCAGGCCGGGGCCGCGTACGTGAGACGCGGCCGAACATATAACTTGTACATGGTCAGCCTGGTTCGGAGGGGAAGCGTGGACTGCATGACAGGCCGCAGCAGGGCGCGCGCGGTCTTCGCGCTGCGCAGCACGTGCTCAACCATCCCAGTCATCCGCAACCCACGATCGATTTGGCAGCCTAGATACCTGACAGTATTCTGCCAGGCTATCGGCTGCCCTCGAAGCGTGAGCCTGGGAGGGAGCTCTCGCTGCTGACCCGTCAGCAGGGCAACGGTCTTTGCCGGATTGGCCGACATCCGCCATCTGTCAAGCCAATCCGGAAGAAGATTGAGGACCCTTTGCATTTGATCCACCGCCAGTGGGGAGCTGCGCGATGTGGCAAAGTACGCGCTATCGTCCGCGTACAGTGCCAACATGCCTTCAAATTCCCATGGGAAGACCACCTTTACGGTCGGTATGTCATCTGTGTAGATGGCATACAAGACCGGGGAGAGGCAACTGCCTTGAGGGACGCCGGCCAATATGGGGTGGAGTTGCGAACTCGCGTTTTCCACCCCTACAAAGAACCGCCGGTCATTTAGAAATGACGCGACGATTCTTATGAGGGCCGGCGGCAGTCCCTGGCCAATGAGCTTGCGCAGTAGACCTGGATGCCACACACGGTCGAAGGCCTTCTCCATATCGAGAAAGACTCCAACCGTGTACCTCTTGTGGTTCCGCTCTACTGCTAAATGGTCCAACACACGCACAAGTTGAAGCGTCGTAGAGTGCGCGTCTCTGAAGCCGTACTGTTCCTCGCGTAGCGAAACATACGGCTTCAGGCGCTGCAACAATAGACGCTCAAACAACTTGGCGATGTTGGACAGGATGGTGATGGGGCGGTAGTTGGCCGGGTAACGCTTGTCTTTGCCCGGCTTTGGTAGCGCTACGACTCTACCGACTTTCCAGAGGTCAGGAAAGTGGCCAGTACGTAGCACTCCATTGAAGAGCCGGGCTAGACAAGCGAATCCTCTCCTAGGTAGGTACTTCAATGCCATGACTGGAATGAGGTCATGTCCGGGTGCTTTGCGAGGGTTCATCCTGCGAACCTCACTCGCAACTTCGGCGGGCGAAATAAAAGAGTCTCCGCTGAGAGGCGGGACCGGCGCTGACATGAAGTCAGAGACTGCCTCCTCGGTCGTCCGATGAAACTCCATGATTCTCGGAGCGCTGCTGGGAGGATGTGGGGTGAATTGTACCGCCAAGTGTTCCGCGAGCACTCTAGCTCGCGACTCGGCGGTGAAATTGTAAGTGCCCGTGGGATCTATTATAGGACAAACCGGCAGCCTGGCTTTTGTTAGCTGCCGGTTTAGCCTATAAAGGCATGTGTTATCCTCACGGGCACGGTCTAGAACTTTTTCCCAGCAGGCGCCCCGAAAAGCACGAACCTCATCGGACACCTTCGCTGAGAGAGCGTTGAGGTCTCTCTTGACCGAGGGGCAGCGAGAGCGCGCCCACAGGCGCGCTAGCCGCCTCTTCTCATGGAGATCTCTCTTTATGCCCGCCGGTAGATCGTCACGACGTGCGGACCTTGAGCTTAAGGTAGAGCTGGCCGAGTCTATAGCCTCCTTGAGCTGCGCTGTGAAACTCGTAGCTGCGGACTCTACGTCCTCGGCGCTATGGACAGGTGGGAGATGATAGTTCGCCATGATGCCCTGAACTTTATCCCAGGCCGTTCTGCGTCCCGGTGAACGGGGCGGAACAGAGACGGCCCGGGTTGATACCGACACCAGTATCGGGAAGTGCTGAGACGAAGTTATCTCATATAACACTTCCACGGATACTGGCGCCGGTAGGTTCTTGTGAACTACTATGTCCAGGACATCAGGCCTATGTCGGGCTTCTGTCGGGACGTGAGTCGCCGTGAGTGGACCTATCACAGCGCAGCTACGCCCCTCTGCTGCAGAAAGCAGGGCTCTACCTGCCGCGGTTGTTGTTCGGGAGTGCCACGCCGCGTGTTTGGCGTTCAGGTCGCCAATCAACAGCGTCGGCGTGTCCCCCACAAACACGGCGTCAAGATCCGATGCCAGGAAGGTGCCTTCGGGCGGCCTGTACGCTGCGTACAGGTGCCACGCCCGTCCGTTGCTAAAAACTTTTACCCCGATAGAGCGGGTTTTCTGAAACGGCGGTAGGTCCAACTCCTCGTGCACAAAATCCCTGCGGATCAAAACCGCGGTGCCCCTGTATGCCGTATTGGACACAGGGGACACCTCGTCTCTTCTGTACACGAAGAAGTTGGGCAACGTAATCGCCGTCTCTGGACGGAGCTTCGTCTCACCCAGGAGGACCACGTGAATGTCCTGTACTGAAACCGCGGTCCTCAAGTCATGGAGTTTTTCCTTGATACCGCCTGGGTTCCAGTACAGGATCCTGAGCGAGCCTACTGAATCCGTTCTAACGGAGGTAAAAGCTGGGACAGAGCCCTAGCGACGACTAGGCGGATATCACCGCCCGTCGTCAGAGCGGTGATAATGTCCTGCAGTGTCCCCACGAACAACTGCAAGACCTCGGTCACTTCCTGGCGCACGTCGGGGCCGGAATAGGTCTGAGGTTGGCGCCCTGAGGCCGAGGCTGAACCTCGGCGAGAAGAGGGCGCCCTTCCCCGGAACATTGAGCGCCCCCGCCCCGATGTTGTGGGGCGGGAGAGTGTGCAGGGTAGAGGGCCTGGGCGGGTGAAGCCCGCCGGTGGCATGTGGTAGGCGGGGCGCAAACTAATTTCTTGCGCCCCAGGGGCCGGTGGGATAGTCATGGGCGGTAGAGGGGGGGCGGTTTGGGCCGCCACTACTGTGGCCGCTTGCGCCGCCGCCTCTGCTGCCCTGCGGTTGGCTAGGCGCCGCTTCCGCTCTTTACCTCGGCGGTTCTTTCGGCGGCGCCTTTGAGTTTCGGCGGTCTGTGGAATCACAGGCCACCGTTGCTGTTGTGCCACCGCAGGTGCAGCTGTAGCTGGAGCGGGACGGTAGGCCGGGTTTGCCGGCGGCATGAGGGTCGTGGGGGCCACCGGAAGGGGCTGGCGTGGGTCCGCCTGCCTCGCCGGAGGGGCCCTCACTGTAGTAGGTAGAGTGGCCGGTGGCGCCCCCTGAGTCGGGGGCGTCGGGGCGAAACGCGCCAGCCTGGGATCAGGCCGGCGGGGTTGATTAGTGGGGGCGGGGGGGGCAGGGGGCGGAACCCTGACGTTCCGGCTCCTGCACACTCTTTTAAACTCCGGACACTGCCGGTCGTTGGCGCTATGAGGGCCTCTGCAGTTGGCACAGGTGCGTGCCTCTGCCCTGCCTAATTGGCAGTCTGCCACCACATGCTCTCCCGCGCATAGAAGACAGCGCGGGGTGCGGTGGCATGCCGCAGAGCTATGGCCAAATGCCTGGCATCTGTGGCATTGCGCGGGGGCCTTGCTGGGCCTCCAGGCCTCGATCTGGATCCCGGGGAGATTCAGCAGGGTGTCGGTTTTGTATAATTGCTCGAGTTGAGCTACCGACAGATGCTCGAACTCGAGGAACACAACCGACCCTAACCTATTCCGGCGAGATGGGATAACGCGGAGATGGCGGATAGGCAGGCCTTTGCCCTCAAAGGCCGCCTTTATTTCTTGAAGATCGGTGTCCGCCGGGAGCCCGCGGAGAGACGCCTTAGAAGGCAAGTTCTCCGCTACCGAGTACATATGAAATTGTATGTCCCGGCACTTCTCCCTAGCCTCCATTAGGTACCGCTGTACTACGCGGTACTCTTCCGGGGTCCGGCTCATAAACCGGAACCCGGTCTTGAAGGGGCGGGCGTTGGGGGGGTGCCCCAATCTGTTGGTGAGGGTGGAGAAGTGTTGCACCCAGTTGGGCAGCTTCTCCACCACTATTGGGGGGTACGATGCTCGCCCCTCCTGTGTCGGGGCCGATTCGGCGGCCGGACGGGGGCGGGGGGGCGTGGGAGGACGGGGCTCGGCGGCGGCTGGTGTGGCCGGCCTGGATGGGGCCGGGGACCGCCGCGGCGGACTAGAAGCTGCCATCTCCGCGTACGAAGTACTGGGGGTCGGCTGAGGCGACCGGATTGGGCTCAGCTGCCCCGAGAGGGGGATAGACATCGACCCTGATGTAGATGGGGCCGAGTTTGGGGACGACGTAGCGCTCGGCATGGTGCGGCCGAGCGTGCGGGGTGCGGGGGAGGGCGTCGGTACGGGGGATCGTACCGGGGACCCGGTTGAGCGGCTTTGCGAAGAAGCGTCGCAGCGGCCGCTCGTCAAGGGGGGCGATAATGAGTCCCCCTCACTGTCCCTAGGCGCCTTCGCCAGTGTTTCCCCCTCTGGGGGTGAAAAAGATTCCGGCCGTGGTCTACCGGCCGGTTTAATGGTGCGACTGGGGCCCGCTTCTGGTGATTCGGGTGGGCCCTGGGAGAAGATTGGGAGGGGGGCCTCAGTTTGAGACCCCCCGAAGGTAAATGGGGACCCTACTCGGGGCCGTGAGGAAGGTACGGGGGGCCTGGAAAAGGCCCCGGGTTTAAAAGCTGGATGGCACAGCGGTGGTACAAATAGGTCCCGTGCTACAATAGGACCAGATACGCGGCCACGCCGACCCGGGATACGGGAGGGACGTGGTGGTAACGGGGACGATTTTTCCCTATCGGGGGCGGGCGGAGATTTCCGCCCCGACATGGTGGAACAACTATACTATTAAACCTTGTAAGATAGTGGACAGAGAACAAAAACGATACATACAGCCTAAATATATTTACAATTAACGCCCTCTAGGGCGGCGGACAACACGACAGGACTATGGTAATTATACAATTCTATATACAATTAATACAAAATTGCGCCCTTCGAAGCCCTATTTTCAGTAAATAGGGCCGTGAAGGGCTGGACTGTCGTACAAGGGGGGGGTCGACTCTGAGCCGCTCACCCAGGACACCAGATCGGCGCGCACTTTGGGCCCGGTGGCTAACGCCACGACCACACGGCAGGCCACCAATCAGCGTACCCGTCCGCACAAGTTTAACTTGCCGGGCTAGGAACGCCAACCAGCGACCGACGCGAGCTGTCGCCGCGCTCGACACCGAGCACCCTAACGAAGTGGCGCCAGGCGCCCTATAGGACTGGTGTGTGTGGACCAGTAATCTACCAGCAGGCTGCTGGTTGATACTGCACACACACCAAGACCGGACACAAACCTACGCCAAGCGCGGCCCCTGCCAGTCGGTAGCACCGACTGTCAGCTCCGACGGGCCGCCGGCCAGTTCTGTATCGCTTAGCTTTAGCGCAATACAGGCCTGACTACGGCGTCGGTATAGGCTAGAAGATCCGGTGAACGGACACCTAGTCGACCGTGACGTCACTCTGCCCTCGGCTTGTACGCCCGCCCTTGCGGTCCACCAGTATGGTTTACCTAGGACGGACGTGTAAGTCGACGGTTAGAGGCGTCCTCTTCCCTGGTTGGGGGTACAAAATGCCAACCAGAGGCTCCTAGTAGCCAGCACGAGTACGGGAAAAGTGAACGGAGGAGACCAAATCACGAAACTCACAAAGATCACGTTCACTCACCACTAGATGGCACTCGCACAGAAGAGAGCGGCTAGGGTGGAGGGGTGCCCCTGGACTTTAAACTGAAGCCAACTCGCCACTTACTGACGGGCACGTCCACCCTCGAGCTGTCATAGCTCTCGCGACTCCACTCTGCCCGGCCGGCGAAGGCAAGGCAGAGGTGGGGGAACTGTTCCTCGTCAGACCTCACTCCGGTGCCGGAGATGAGGAACAGGGTCTTCCCCCGGGAGTACTTCAGGTCCGTGGGAACGCTACCTCCCAACAGCTCGCCACAAGCTGCCCTGCGGGCTTATTATTATTATTATTATTATTCTTTCTTTAAATATTCTAGGACTTAAAATTAGGTACAACGTCCCACAAAACTGCTTGCGCCGTTTGACTGTGGGATCCGTGATTAATATTAGATACTATGTACTAGAGTGCGTTTCACTGTATAGCTCCCATTAAAGATGGCGCCCGTTACTATGTGCATGACCGAATTCTTTGTTTTACTGCATACTAAAAATGTTAGTTCTAAAATCAGGCCCAGTTATGGACACATGCAAGCCATTTACAAATAATTTTTGATTTTCACAAGAAAATCTGCACCCTTCCAGCTTTTCCCGCCGAATCCCCTAGATGCGTAGAAAGATTAGATTCATAGTCGAAGCCTAGATGTGATTTTTTTTTTTTTAGTTTATCCCGAAGGAAAGGCAAGGGGAACTAAGCCCATACAGCCTAATCATTGTTTAGTAAAATGTATTCTGAATTTATGATGAATGACAATGATGATGATGACTGGAAACGTCGGGAAAATCCTCAAGAACAAGTGTAAAGTTAGTCAAAATGAAAAATTATTGCAGAAACAACTTAAATGCACCCATGAAGAGATCGTAATCCGGCTAAAGTTTTACTCGGCTTACCTGCGTATAAAACCATGCACACGCACTAGATTCACATCGCAAGTAATCAAAATATAACTTATCTACCAGAAAACATCACTTTACGGACACATGCAAGCCATTTACAAATAATTTTTGATTTTCACAAGAAAATTACACCTGCACCCTTCCAGCTTTTCCCGCCGAATCCCCTAGATGTGAGTGTGACCAATGTGACAGCTGTCGGTTTGCAAACACCTGTTTGAAACTTCCCGTGACCAGAAGGCTGGCCTGTTTTTTGGACAAAAAATTAGCATTGCCATTCAACGTGGCAATGCTGCCAGCCTCCTGGGCACCCTCCCGGTAGATGGCAACTTTATACATACAGTAACATTTAATAAAAAAATAAATAAAAAAAATTTCTGTAGTAGGTTTAAGCCTGGGTTTAAGTTATTTTATTTGACTATATTGTGAAATTATAAATAAATTTATATGCCTTATTTCACTTTGTCCTCAGTGTATAGAAAGAGACAGAAATAATTATATTAGTAGTCTAAATTGTACCTATCGAATTTCGTGTACGACGTTTTGGTGTCACTGTCACATAAAAAGTTTGTGTTTACTGGGGATTCGGCGGGAAAAGCTGGAACGGTTTGGGTGTAATTTTCTTGTGAAAATCAAAATTTATTTGTAAATGTCTTGCATGTGCCCGTAAAGTGATGTTTTCTGGTAGATAAGTTATATTTTGGTTACTTGTGATGTGTATCTAGTGCGTGTGCATGGTTTTATATGCAGGTAAGCTAAGTAAAACTTTAGTCGGAATGCGATCTCTTCATGGGCTCATGTAAGTTGTTTCTGCATTTATTTTTGATCTTTACTAATTTTACATCCATTCTTGAGGATTTTCCCGACGTTTACATTCATCATTATCAATATCATCCATCATAAATTCCGAAATCATTTACTAAAGACAATGGCTGTATGGGCTTAGTTCCCCTTGCCTTTCCTTCGGGATAAACTAAAAAAAAAAAAAAAAAAATTGTGTTTACTGGTGTTGATTTTCGATTCGGCGGGAAAAGCTGGAAGGGTGCAGGTGTAATTTTCTTGTGAAAATCAAAATTTATTTGTAAATGGCTTGCATGTGTCCGTAAAGTGATGTTTTCTGGTAGATAAGTTATATTTTGATTACTTGTGATGTGAATCTAGTGCGTGTGCATGGTTTTATACGCAGGTAAGCCGAGTAAAACTTTAGCCGGATTACGATCTCTTCATGGGCGCATGTAAGTTGTTTCTGCAATAATTTTTCATTTTGACTAACTTTACACTTGTTCTTGAGGATTTTCCCGACGTTTCCATTCATCATCATTGTCATTCATCATAAATTCAGAATACATTTTACTAAACAATGATTAGGCTGTATGGGCTTAGTTCCCCTTGCCTTTCCTTCGGGATAAACTAAAAAAAAAAAAAGGTGTTGATTTTCTTTGGTTGTTTATGCGGATTTGGCGGGAAAAGCTGGAAGGGTGCAGGTGTAATTTTCTTGTGAAAATCTAAAATTATTTGTAAATGGCTTGCATGTGTCTGTAAAGTGATGTTTTCTGGTAGATAAGTTATATTTTGATTACTTGTGATGTGAATCTAGTGCGTGTGCATGGTTTTATACGCAGGTAAGCCGAGTAAAACTTTAGCCGGATTACGATCTCTTCATGGGCGCATGTAAGTTGTTTCTGCAATAATTTTCCATTTTGACTAACTTTACACTTGTTCTTGAGGATTTTCCCGACGTTTCCACTCATCATCATTGTCATCCATCATAAATTCAGAATACATTTTACTAAACAATGATTAGGCTGTATGGGCTTAGTTCCCCTTGCCTTTCCTTCGGGATAAACTAAAAAAAAAAAAAAAAAAAAAATTGGTTGTTTATGCTTTTTACGTAAATTATTTTCATAAATAGTCCTTACTTATATAGTATAATTATTAAAAACTCGTCGACAATAAAATGGAATCGACTGAATCACATGTAAATAGTTTTGCCTTAACTTTTGAAAAGAATAAGGTAAGTTCCTCAACTTTTATTTCATTTGTATGTACATACAGAAACGGGTTTTAGTTTTATTTTATTACTCGCTTATTATCTATATGTATATAATACTCTAATGATAATACCTTATGTATCGACTTATTGCAACAGCAAAGTGCAACAGTTACAAAATTGTACTTGGTCTAGGTTAGGGTTGCCAACCGTCCTGTTTTCCCAGGACATATCCTGCTTTTTGGGGTTTCCTGGATAGTTTTTAAGCATCGACCTGGTTAAGTCCTGACACAGTCGGCAGATTTTCTAAGGGTGCCGACATCGGGTAAATAAGTGTCAGCGGCACCTCTAGAAAGCCTAAAAGAAGCAAATACGTAGAAGAAATACGCACTGAATGTGTTAAAAACCTATGTTTTGAAATTCGCACGCCACTAACTCCCTCCATTCGTATTATCACTGGGTTCGCACATGTAGTCCTGGCTTTTAATCAAAATGTCCTGTTATTTCTTCCTCAAATCCTGGTTTTCAAAGTTTTGAGATGGAGCGGGTGTAATTTTCTTTTGAAAATCAAAATTTATTTGTAAATGGCTGGCATGTGTCCGCAAAGTTATGTTTCTGGTAGATAAGTTATATTTTGTTTACTTGTGATGTGAATCTAGTGCATATGCATATGCATGGTTTTATATGCAGGTAAGCTAAGTTTTTTTTTTTTTTTTTTAAAGAATTACAATTAGGTTCAGGGTGCCATTAAACCGGACTTTAAAGTAAAACTTTAGTCAAAATATGATCTCTTCATGGCCTCATGTAAGTTGTTTCTGCAATTTTTTTTATCTTTACTAATTTTACACCCATTCTTGAGGATTTTCCCGATGTTTCCATTCATCATCATCAATATCATCCATCATAAATTCAGAAATCATTTACTATAGACAATGGCTAGGTTATTTATTTATTTATTTATCTTTAAATATTCTAGAACTTAAAATTAGGTACAACGTCCCACAAAACTGCTTGCGCCGTTTGACTGTGGGCTTATGGTATGGGCTTAGTTCCCCTTGCCTTTCCTTCGGGATAAACTAAACAAAATAAAAATGTATGGCTTGAGATGTGAGTGCCTACGTATTTAGCTTCATAAAAAATTGGTATATTATCTGGTCATTCTTAATTTTTTTATTGCAATATACTCTATAGTAGGATAAGCAAACCTTTATGCATCAACATGCCAGTTATTCTTAAGTTATGTTAAATTAAATCATAGATGTGTCTACATCCCACTATATTCTTAGTGCTTAATGGATTTTGTGATCAGTGATGTGCCTAAAATATTGTGTCACATGCAAATCTTGTAATTTATTTAATAGTAATAAGCGGCTTACCAAGGATTTGTCTACATAATTG
Source organism: Carposina sasakii (assembly GCA_014607495.2). Classification (NCBI taxonomy): domain Eukaryota; kingdom Metazoa; phylum Arthropoda; class Insecta; order Lepidoptera; family Carposinidae; genus Carposina; species Carposina sasakii. The sequence goes on along the minus strand of CP053156.1, from coordinate 2,616,427 downwards.
TCATATACTGATAATGTAAAACTTGGCTGTATGATTAAGTTGTATTTGACAAGTACTTTCCTTGCCTATAATTTATAGGTTATAATCTACACAACAATGAGTAAACGTTTTGCTACTTAGCACGTGTATTTATTTTGGACTTATTAGTGGCGACGAGGATTAAAAATGGACAAGAAAGCAATAACATTTCATGAATTCAACCCAGAAACCGATAATTGGGACTACTATATAGACAGATTGAGTTTTTGTTTTGAAGCAAATGGAATTATTGTGGACAATACCAAACGAGCAAATTTTTTTACAGTATGTGGTTCACAAGTGTTTGAGACAGTTTGTTCGTTAATGACACCTAGAAAACCTTACGAAGTGCCTTTTAGTGACATTGTGACTATATTGACGAATCACTACAGCCCAAAACCAAACGAAATATCAGTGTCATTTCAATTTTACAATCGCAATCAAAAATCTGGTGAAACAGCATCTGAATATATTGCGCAAGTAAGGAAGTTAAGTGCCGGGTGTAATTTCACAGATTTAGAGCGCATGTTACGTGACAGACTGGTATGCGGGATGAGTGATCATAAATTACAATACGAACTCTTGAAGAAAAACAGTTTAAGCTACAAGGATGTAGTAGATGCTATGTTATCGGCGGAAAGTGCAGGCAGGGACGTGCGTATGATGCACAGCAACCTAGCATCATCGTCATCATCAAGCTGCTCGTTGGATCCCAGGAGTACACAGTATCGTACATCGGAGAATGTGTATCGCGCGCCGGATCCAGAACCCATGGATGTTAATGCAGTACAAACGAATAGATTCCGTTTATGTTACCGGTGTGGTGACCGTCATGGTGGTGAATGCAGATTTGTCAATGCCCTATGTAGATACTGTAAAAAGAAAGGTCACATAGAGAAAATTTGTATAAGTAAGAAGAGAAATGACTCGCATAAGAACATAAATTTTACAGAAGAGGAGCAGGAAGCTCATTTGAATGGCATTTACAATATAGAGAGCTCGACTCGTGTGGCACCATATGAGGTCAATTTATTTTTAGAAGGTGTACCTGTAACAATGCAAGTGGATACAGGAGCCAGTTTCACATTGGTCAATCAAGACACATGGAAAAGGTTGCAAGGTCACAATTTGTCAGTGGTGTTGCAGTCGGTGCCAGTGAAGCTACGTACATGGACTGAAACACCAGTAATTTTGCTTGGACAAGCTAGAGTTCAAGTAGCATACAAGAATATTATCAAAAATTTAGATGTAATTATTGCAAAGAATAATGGACCAAATTTACTAGGAAGAAACTGGTTTGAGCCATTGGATATTAGTATGAATATTAATTTTATATCTGATATGGATGTCGCCAAAGTACAGGAAGTACTTGCAAACCACGAGGAGGTATTCAAGGATGGACTCGGTACTTACCGTGGACATAGTGTATCAATACATGTGAAGCCTGGCACTACTCCAAAGTTCCTCAAAGCGCGTCCAGTACCATACGCCCTAAAGGACAAGGTGGAGAAAGAAATAGACAGACTAGTTGCCGAAACAGTTTTACGCCCTGTATCATTTTCTGAGTGGGCGACCCCTATAGTGCCAATTGTGAAGAAATCTGGAGAAATTAGATTATGTGGTGATTATCGTAGCACGGTCAATCAGGCTACAGAGTCAGACACATACCCCATGCCCTCGGCTAATGAGGTATTTGCTACAGTAGCAGGGGGAAAATACTTCACCACATTGGATTTGGATCGAGCATACACACAGGTGATAGTGGACGATGATACAGCCAAACTTTTAACCCTTAATACATGTAAAGGTTTATATACTGTACATAGACTAGCTTTTGGTGTAAAAGCTTGTCCGGGAATCTTTCAGCGCCTGATGACATCACTTTTGGCAGGAATTGCAGGGGTAGCAGTTTTAATAGACGATATTATAATCAGTGGAGATAATATGGACAATATGCGAATACGACTCGACACAGTGCTACAACGCATTAGACACGCAGGGCTGCGACTTAATAAAACAAAATGTAAGTTCGCTAAAGAATCCGTGGAATTTTTAGGTTTCGTGATAGACGCAGAAGGCATACACCCCGCGCCTAGTAAGGTGGAATCTATTAATAAAACTCCGGAACCTAAAAATATACCAGAATTACAGGCTTTTCTGGGTTTATACAACTTTTATGAGCGATTTATACCTGGAAAAGCAACAATCCTAGAACCATTACATCGGTTGCTAGATAAATCGCAAACATGGCACTGGACTGACAAGGAACAAAACGCGTTTAATGCTGCTAAGCGTCTTATAACTTTTGACATGACATTAGTTCATTATGATTTACATAAACCACTGATACTAACATGTGACAGCTCAGAATATGGCGTTGGGGCAGTGTTATCACATATCATGGAAAATGGGGAGGAGCGCCCTATCGCAATGGGTTCCAGAACCTTACATACTCACGAGAGACGTTATTCTCAACTGGACAAAGAGGCGGCGGCGATAATGTTTGGAATAAACAAATTCCATAATTACATAGCGGGAAGATTTTTCACAGTCATTACGGATCATAAACCTTTGCTTGGCATTTTTGACTCCAAAAAACCGATGCCTAATATGCTATCACCACGCCTAACTAGAATTGCTATCGCACTAACGGCACATAGCTATGATATTATTTACAGACCAGGTTCTGAGATTGGAAATGCTGATAGTTTGAGCCGATGGCCACAGCCAGTCCCGGAAACGCTGGAGCAACAATTATGTGATATCTTATTGATGGCAGAAAAACCCGAGGATTTACCGTTCGACGTGGAACAAATTGCTCAAGAGACCAAACACGATAAAACCTTGTCTCACGTGGTACATTACGTTCAAGCAGGATGGCCTAATAAGGTCAGTGACAAAGACTTGCATGTCTACTGGTTGCGCCGACAAGAGCTGTCTTTGCAAGACGGTTGTCTTCTATTAGGTAGTCGTGTGGTGATACCTGCAACACTCCGACAAGCAACGTTACGCGTATTACATAATACGCATACAGGCATGGTACAAACAAAAGCCCTTGCAAGGAGCTATGTGTGGTGGCCTGGTTTGAGTGAGGATATTGAAGCATTGGTAGGCAGTTGCATCAGTTGCTTGGAAAACCGGAACATGCCGCCTAAAAGTGTACATGAATGGGTAACTCCCACGAGACCTTGGTCTAGAATACATGTTGATTTTGCGGGGCCTTATGAAAATAAATATTTTTTAATTGTGGTTGATGCATACTCAAGATGGCCAGAAGTGGTTGTGACAAACAACATGACAACGGGAACAGTGATTCGCCATCTGAGAGCAATGTTCGCAACACACGGTTTATGTGAGACCTTAGTCTCTGATAATGGCACGTCATTTGTGTCCAATGAATTTAAACAGTTTTTGGATGCAAATAAAATAAGACACAAGACAACAGCACCATACCACCCAGCAACTAATGGGCTGGCAGAACGAATGGTACAAACGGTTAAACAAAAGCTACGAAAAATGGACAACATTACTTGGGACATCAGAATACCTAAAATGCTTCTGAGTTTAAGAGTAACTCCGTGTGCCAGTACCAACAAAAGTCCATCTCAGTTGTTAATGAACCGACGATTACGTACACTTCTAGATACAATGCACCCTGACAATATTCAAAATAGAAAAATGGAAGTACAGATTCAGAATAACTCTGAACAGAGGCACAGAGAAACAAATATGGGAGCTAAAGTAATGTATAGAAATTATAATAATAAACCTAAGTGGTTAAAAGGAACTATTGTGTCTAAAGAAGGGCCTTCAAGTTATACTATAAAAGCAGATGATGGGTCCACCCTTCATAAACATATAGATCAATTGGTGATTATAAGAGATTCAAATGTACGGGAAAGAAGAGAGAGGGAAATGAATGATGTAGAAAGTAATGAGAGTCAAGAAGATATAATTACAATTCCAAATGAAAGTGAGTGGAGAAATATGTTAGGCATCCCTTCATTTTCTTAAAGATTTACCTATATTTATTCTGTGAAGATATTGTTAATTTTGTTACTTTAATAATTGATTAAGGTTTCAGTATTACATAGCTTAGATTATAAAGAAGTTACCTAATAATTTTATATAATTATTTTCTTGAATTTAGACATTGTTGCTATATGTTTAATTGTTAAATGTAAAGTTTAAAGCAATTGTTGTATGTACTTACTTAGGGGGAAAGTATGTCATATACTGATAATGTAAAACTTGGCTGTATGATTAAGTTGTATTTGACAAGTACTTTCCTTGCCTATAATTTATAGGTTATAATCTACACAACAATGAGTAAACGTTTTGCTACTTAGCACGTGTATTTATTTTGGACTTATTAATAATATTACCTTATTCTTGGGAATTGGTGGAGCTGTAATGGAGCTCAACTCCACACACTATGGAATATGCTCACACATAAGCCTATTGCAGTCCACTGCTGGACGTAGACATTGCCCAGCCACAAGGCTACTGCCATAGGGGCGCTTCCCCATAGGGACCACGTTGGGCATGCGGTTTGATGAATCCAGTGTAATTTTTATACTATGTTGTCAACAAGTGATGCTACCCACCTCCCGGAAACCCATAATCACTTCTTATGTTCCCCATGATATGGGGTATTACTATTCTATTCTGCTGACACCCCATGTTCCTGATGTTCCTGTTGGCATTGATTTGGAAGTTGAATATATTTTACGCTTATATTATGTACCAATAGTACAAACTTATGTTGATGTAACAAAGGGACAATTTTAATGGATGATTCAGATATTGTAAATTATACAATGTACATTGCATTGCATACAATAGGTTCAAAATTGAACATTTTAAGGGTTAGAAAAATTTGACCAATTAGCCATATCACTTTTACACAAACATACATTTATAATAATAATAATAATCATTTATTTCATGTTATATAATTCAACACATATATTTTGTTAGTAGTTTCTTAATCTATGTTAGTAGTAATATTTATTCATACCATTATATTCGCTCTCGCATTATGAATATGATATATGATTATATATTATTAGGTATAGTCATGGCTGTGTTCCCAAAATGCAAGATCACTAGGAAGTTTAGATCACAAGATATATTGTAATATAATATGATTTTTAATTATGTACCTATAATAATACTCACTAAAATCTATGACAATGTAAAAAGCCCACTTATTAAAAATAAATATTTGCTCTATATTCTAAGCTTCTTTTTGCCCTACAGACACTGTTGCATATTATTTAATTAGGTATACTGACTAAACCAACAACAGCCTAATGGGATCAGTCTGTGAACGGCGTCCACGGCCTACTAATGTAACGTACGCGGCAAGCATCTCTATTCCGTAAAGCCCTTCTTTAATGCATCAACTCATACGACGCTAGCTACCATAATTTGATAGGAAACAGTGCAAATAGCAATTTAATCTTGTCCAACGTTTGTGTTTCCGGCTTTAAAATACAAACGCAATGCCCATTCAAATACCAACACTACCGAGATTGCTTTCAGAGCAAATACTAACGGTTTTCAATATAGGAATCGTGATATGCACACTCATAGAGTCATATGTGTTCCCTTTCGCTATTATCAAGTGGATGATAGTTGTGACTAAATATGGAGGGTTATTGTCGTTCCTAAAAGTACCTGATATTGATGCCAGTCCTGCGAAATCTCGGTATAATTATACGTTGAGACTTAGCTCTCACAGTGTGTTGGAATATAATACGGTCAATAAAGTATCGCACATGAGTTTTGTAGTGGAGTCTAGTGACTTGGGCGACGAATGGATGCAGGTACTTTGTGGTATTTAAATAGTATTTCGCTTAACACACCCTGTTACACCTTGTGTTTTCACCGAATTACCCTCACATACCCTGTAATGTTTCTAAGGTACTCTTTACGAGCTACATTTTCACGACACCGTAACTTTACAAACTGCCATTACACGCCCGAAAAAGAAGATATGACTAGCTTTTCTTCGCCATATACGCGTCGTAAAGTATCCAGTGACATTGAAGATGCAATAAATACTTTATTACAGCTTTAATAAACTGCCCAGGGGCGAAGATAACGGGAAATAAGAGCAATACGGGATGGAATAAAAGGCGAGACAAATGTGTGGTTAAGTAGCTATTATTGCGATGTGTGTGGTTGAGCTTTATTTCGGCGAAGTGCTCCTTTATATTGGTAATATAATGGATAGCGAGATTATTCACGTATTATATGTAATTTTAATTAAAAATGAATTATACGGTTATTGCATTCGAAGCGGGAATTACGTAGTGCGCAAACTAAACTAAGTACCTACCTAATAGTAGATCATTCTAAAATATAATTATTTCATCTCTGTATATAGTAAGAAAGTCATAGTAGAGAAGAGACTGTCATAAGTTTAAAAGAAACATTTCTAATTGAACTTTCGGCGATGTCATTTTCCGCAGCTGTGTCATCTGTTTCTGAACTTATACTTCGTATGTTAGGAAAAATCTTTATTTGCAACAGCAACATTTTCATTTCCCAAGTATTAGAAAATGTCGCTTCAGTCGACTTATATATAAGACTGTAGCCAACAAGCCGCAGAGTTTATTAAATGTTAAGAGTATTAACTAGCTTAGTGACAGTTTTTCCTTGTTCCAGCTAAGTTACTGCGGACAGGACTGTCACAGGATACCGCCGGCGTTGGGCAAGATGTATGGTCCCAAAGTGCAATATCTAGACTTAAGGTAAGTCAATATGTCCAGCGCACCTGCACAAATAGCACCTACGCGAACAGCATCTGGCCTAGTCCAAGAACATCTACTTATAGATATTTTCGGTTGGAATCTGAGTGGATTCTTTAATTGAACATAGTCGACGTCGTCCATATAAACATTGGAATTGCTGTTTTTACCGTTACCGGGATAGTATCATGGCATACTCTTTCTTATTAAATGCATAGTCATACAAAAACCCTTCAATGGGGTAGTTTCCTATGCTTGAATCTTAATAACATCTTATTCTTATCAGAATAAATAATCAAAATTTTACCTATCTGTAAAATTACAATTTGATTATTTGTCCAAATGAGGTGGCTTATTGCCTTCAAAATTAAGTGGGCAAGTCCATTTTTCAAATGTGAAATTAATTGAAAATTATAACATCACATGTCCACCTGCATCATTTACAGCAACTTTCGTTTTGTGACCATATTTATAAACGCTTATTATATATAAGCGATAGTTTTCTTTCGTAAATGTTTCTTTTATTTTATGATCTTTCGATATTAATACAAATGAAAAAAATATGTAAACGACCCTATTTTCAGGTCCCTAAAATTAGTTGTTTGAGCTGTGCCTTAATCGCTCAGTCGTTCAGGAAAAAGCATTTTTTAATGTACTTATATGTATAAATTTAATTATCACGAACAGCATGTACAACATACAGAGTTGCTTTCTTATTTATAACATTATTAAGTAAGGAAATAAGTATACAGGATGTAACAGAAAGGGTATGTCAAGTGAAATGCTATGAAAATTGTCCGCTATAGAGAACCTATCCACAAACTCGAAATTCATAACAATCTTGAAAAATAAACATGTGATTTAAATTAATGAATATATGAATTTCCATTATAATTACAATATTCCTTTGTGTAAAAATGCAGCTGTCAAAGTGGATCAGAAATTAGACCTACCGCCATCCAGATTTCCCCAAAATACCTATAACCTGGTGCTTTATACGAAAAGCTATTTTTCAAATTTTATAAAATCTATCTGTTCCGCCATTCCATTTTTACCGACTTCAAAAAAAGGAGGAGGTTCTCAATTCGTCTGTATGTATAATATTTTTTTATGTATGTTCACCGATATTTCCGTCAATTATAAACGGATTTCAAAAATTTTTTTTTGGTTGGATAGAGTTCACTTCTGAGGTGGTCCCATTTTCACCAGGTCAGGATCTGATGATGGGATCCAGGAGAAATCTAGGGCAACCACCGAAAATTGTATGCTCGTATGGTGCTTTTGTTACGTAATCATGTCCTACTCAGGTATATGCTTCAGGGTGTCAACATCTAATGCTGCTGTGCTGATGATGCAGCTACAGAACTCCTTAACGGTTAGGAGTTGGGATACAGTACTGCAATTGGTCAATGGAAACTATTAAGTAGTATGTAGGGCTAACGTGTTACTTGAATCAACATCTGATGCTTCTGTGCTGATGATGAAGCTATAGAACTCCTTGACGGTTAGGAGTTGGGAGACAGTACAGCAATGGGTCGATGAAAACTATTTAGTAGTGTGTAGGGCTGACGTGTTACTTGAATCAACATCTGATGCTGCTGTGCTGATGATGAAGCTACAGAACTCCTTAACGGTTAGGAGTTGGGAGACAGTACTGCAATTGGTCGCTGGAAACTATTTAGTAGTATGCAGGGCTAACGTGTTACTTGAATCAACATCTGATGCTGCTGTGCTGATGATGAAGCTACAGAACTCCTTAACGGTTAGGAGTTGGGAGACAGTACTGCAATTGGTCGATGGAAACTATATAGTGGTATGTAGGGCTAACTTGTTGCTTGTGAGGTATACTTGAATCAACATCTGATGCTGCTGTGATGATGGTTAAGCTACAGAACTCCTTAGCGGTTAGGAGTTGGGATACAGTACTGCAATTGGTCAATGGAAACTATTTAGTAGTATGTAGGGCTAACGTGTTACTTGAATCAACATCTGATGCTTCTGTGCTGATGATGAAGCTACAGAACTCCTTAACGGTTAGGAGTTCGGAGACAGTACAGCAATTGGTCGATGAAAACTATTTAGTAGTGTGTAGGGCTGACGTGTTACTTGAATCAATATCTGATGCTGCTGTGCTGATGATGAAGCTACAGAACTCCTTAACGGTTAGGAGTTGGGAGACAGTACTGCAATTGGTCGATGGAAACTATTTAGTAGTATGCAGGGCTAACGTGTTACTTGAATCAACATCTGATGCTGATGATAAAGCTACAGAACTCCTTAACGGTTAGGAGTTGGGAGACAGTACTGCAATTGGTCGATGGAAATTATATAGTGGTATGTAGGGCTAACTTGTTGCTTGTGAGGTATACTTGAATCAACATCTGATGCTGCTGTGCTGATGGTCAAGCTACAGAACTCCTTAACGGTTAGGAGTTAGGGGACAGTACTGCAATTGGTCGATGGAAACTATACAGGATGTTTTTTTGGGGCCACCATTAATGAAGGGTACGTTCTCTATACATCAAATAAAGTAAGTTTATGCCAAAAAAATGCTTGGATTTTTTTTTTAATTACTTGATCTGGCGAAATTTATAGTGTCTAGTGTTTATGCTAGTTTTTTCATAGAAAGATATTGATTATTTCTCGTGAAAAATCTTGCTACGCGCGTCTATGTGCATTCATGCAGAAAAACGCAGTCTATTTACGCAACTTTGGACCCTAATATTTTGAAAACCAGACACTTCCCAGGTATGCTTCCAAGGAGAAAAATGATGGTAGTGATGAGGAGATTACGTAGTTTTCGGGAACGTTAACGACCAAAAATCATCCTGTATAAACTAGCATCTATTTAAGTCCACAACGCATTAACACAACTAAAAATCGAGAAATAAACTGACTTTTAAAAAAAAAATTAACCGACTTCAAACTTTAACTAAAAAGCGATAAATAACGTAACTAATTTATCTACTTAATACATATTAAATATCTCAAATTATTTAAATATTTACAACTTAATACCTAATACTTTAACAAAGTCATCTTTAACTATTTAAATATTTATAATTATCACTTATTTTTTGGAGTCGGTGCCAGCCAAACAAATAAATGTAATTAAGAAAACTGACCCACACTAAATAGTAAAACCAAGAATAGGAAATTGCATTAACGCTGCCTACTACACCATATTGTATTTTGCCGTGTGTGTGGCTTTGCCAGCCACGCGCGTCCGTCAACACAACAGACCACGTTACCTAGGCTGGCACCGACTCCAAAAAATAAGTGATAATTATAAATATTTAAATAGTTAAAGATGACTTTGTTAAAGTATTAGGTATTAAGTTGTAAATATTTAAATAATTTGAGATATTTAATATGTATTAAGTAGATAAATTAGTTACGTTATTTATCGCTTTTTAGTTAAAGTTTGAAGTCGGTTAATTTTTTTTTAAAAAGTCAGTTTATAGAAATAGAAGATATAGAGGTGGCCGGCGGAATCGATTGCCCAATCACAGCTGCGGTTTTGGTTAAATTAATCAAGTCTTTGAAGACAGTCGGAAACTAACTATATTTATCACAGTGTAAACGCAAAAAGTATGTAAATGTACAATCGAATCTTATTACTTATTCAATGACGATTAAGGCCAAAAGTACAGATATCGATGCCTCAGACAACAACCCACCCTCTTGCAAATCCTATGTAGTTCTTCTTCAGCCTATTGCAGTCCACTGCTGGACTTAGGCCTCCCCCAGGGCACGCCACAAGGCTACTGCCATAGGGGGGTTCTGCCCATAGTCACCACGCTGAGCAGGCGGGTTGGCGACCGCAGTGTGATTTTCGGACTATGTTGTCAGTACGGGAGGCGCTGCTGCCCACCTCCCGGAAACCCTTAATCGCCTCGTACGATACCCACGGACAGGCAGGGGTGGTACAAACTCTAATCTGCCGGCACCACGCGACATATTTGTTAATCTCTGGCAAAAATGCCTGGGTTCCCGAAATGGGGGTTCCCTCCCATAGCCATGTTTAGCATAGGTGGAACAGATGTAGGTAAATTGATAATAAATTGCTAACTTATCACCTGAGATAATGCCCAAGTACCTTAGTCGACTCTTACGACATGCACATGCACGGAATGAAATGCCGTTGACGTATTCTAGTAAAGCCAGGTTATTAAAATAAGCATATGATCTTAATAACTTGGTTAATTTCTTAATTATTAATATGTTCAGTCACGTGTCGGATTTTAAATATATGGGTATAATAATAAAGACAAGAGAAACGTTTAATTTACAAATTGTTTTTGGATATAATTTATCCAATGTAGAATGTAATACTGTAGATGAATATAATATAGGTACCTTATATGAGTACATAACAAAAACTGGTTAAATGCGATTTAAACTTCCGTATGATACTTAGAATTCTTATAGTTTTTCCTGTAGTTAACAGGAAGTACCAAATTAAATAATATCTATATTTTTTGAAAATTTTTAGTCTTAATCATTTTATAGATGAAGAAGGGGTTAGTTAATTTTTGTGTTCTTTCTTGAGTTAAAACAAACAAACCTGTTCATTTTACAAAAAAAATATCTGAGTTCCTCATAATGAGCCCTTTAATTTTATTTATCTTTACACTATTTGTGTTTGGATCATAAGATTACACTGTGTGTAATAGTAATGCATAAGATTACATTGGTTGCCATACCAATTACACCTAATTTGGTCCAATAGATTCAGAGCAAATTGGCTATAACACACTAACGGGCAGACAGACTAACGCACGAGTGATCCTATAAGGGATGGGTAATCTTTTTTTTTTCATTTTGAATGGAACCTTTAAATTTTTTTTTTTGTATGTAGAAAGTGGCTATAGGTACCTATACTCGTAATACAAAGCTGCAAGAAGTAATAAAATTTACTACTAACTAACTAATATACTTAGTTATAAGGTAGATGTAACATTTGGTCAGTGAGCCGTTATCGTAGCTGAAACAGCTAACTACTTCAAATAAATCAAGATAATAATGGTCGAACGAACGATACAATTTATTAGTTTCCGTTCGGCTAGCTAAATAAAAGTGGCTAAATCAAGATTAGTTTGTGAAATAATGAATATTCAATATTTAATTAAACTTTTTCTAATAAATTAAATGAAGTTTTTACGATATTAAATAATGATATCGACAGATTACACAATAATTGAAACCTTTTCGCTATCATGAAAACATCCCGAGATATCATATTTAGATTTCCCAAAAACATTCCATGAAAACGGCTTCTGACCTAGTGACGTCACTTTTCTTCGGTAATTTAATGTTGTGTTAATAATAATAGTCATAATAAACCTATGCCTTTACGTTAAGGTTTAAAGTCTTACAACAATGCAATACATCTTATTGTTTATGACTGTACTTACAGTCGTATTACATAGATACATATGCACAGCAGTGTTCCTATAATGGGATAGTCTGAGCCGTAGGATCACATAGAAATCCTTACAGCCACGTTTATAATAGCGGGGTCAGATGTTAATGATGAAGTTGCTAGCTAATCGCTTGAGAGATCACCCCTGAGTTTTTTAGTCGACTCTTACGACACAGTCCTATCGAGGCACCATAAATTAAACCATCTTTTATCTACCTACAGCTACAACAGCATCGAAACCCTCAAAGGTTTGGGTCAGTTCAGCAGATTGGAGGACCTGATACTGGACAACAATAAATTAGGAGACAGCGTCGCCTTCCCTTATCTACCTGGCTTGAGGACGCTCTCGATCAATAATAACCAGGTAAATAGAAACTTCATAGTTTGCTTAGCAAGCGTATCGCGATACTAAACGGACGCAGCTAACAAACTATTTCGTACAATGACCCCTATTGTTCTTTGTCACTCCAAGGTACATAAATATATGATCCGCTACGTACGCACTGTTACGCTCGTCGTCGGGGGAAAGCAAAACATCTATATGTACTCCAATTGCCGATATGAATTAAGGGTTATTAAATACAAAATTTTAGTCATTGATTAATTTTATCCTATAACTACTGTCTTATATGCTGATGAAGTGATGACCTAAAGATATTCTCTTTAAGAACTCTTTAATCCCTTCAAGGAACACCTTAGGTCGTCACAAGGGATCGGGCGTCGATCCGATCTTCCATTCTCCACTATAACATAATCACCAGAGGTCGGAATTAGGTAGTCATTTATTTACTTGCACTGATTTCATACAGCGAAAGAATAAAGTGGATATGCCTCAAATTCCGGTATTAATTTTAAAGAGCAGAAAAAATCCCGTGATTTATTAAGTAAAAAGTTATTTACCTTTACACAATTTAAACTACTGCACGCGCGACGTTGCCAAACTTACATTAATGACATCGGATGTCCGAAGTTGAAAAATTCCAATGCGCACACGCGCGATGTTGCCACATTTGTAGTTCGCACATCGTAGATTGTGAGAACAAAAGAAAGCAATAGCGGAAATGCGGAGCACTCCCCGCATAACGGAATGTACTAGATTTTGTCTCTTTCTACCGCATTCAAACTATCTATTAGCAATAAATCGGTTTACTCATTCACACAGCTCATTCGCTTACCTCGGTTCGTCGAATGCGCTCGCTTGTTTCCTATTGTTACAAGCTTTTATTTAACTTGCAATGTATATTTGTTCGGGTGAAATCTTACAACTCAATTTTAAGGCACTTGCCCTCAACCGATTGGGCTGAAATTTGGTGAGCACGTTCAGTTCGGATGACAATGCATGATTAACAGTGTGAGGTCATTCTAAATCCAACATGGCGGCATACCCACAATGGCGGACCAATTATTTTTAATGCATTCCTACAATATGGGTATCAAATTAAAGGGCTAGCTGAGAGTAACTCGAAAAAAATGTGACGTCACTCTTAATCCAATATGGCGGACTTCTAAAACTTGAAAATCTATTTTGAAACAGATATTTTTAAGCAATTGAGTAGGATGAAGTCATTAGAAGGGCTCCTCATTGAAGAGCTGGACTGTTCAAAATTAACTGGCAAATGACCTTGCAATAATGATGCGTTGAATGAGATGAACAGACTTAGGAACTTACCAGGTGAAAACTAAAAAGTATAAAATAAAATTTAGGTAAAAAAACCTTTTTAAAAACAAGCTTTTATTTAAATGCGCTAAAAAGAAAAAATAAACTTTTACACTAAAACTTTTACTGTTAATTTATAACGTCATTTCAAATTTAACACATTTGACACAATTTATCTTAATATATATAAATCTCCTGTCACGATGTTTGTCCGCGATGGACTCCTAAACTACTTAACCGATTTTAAATTAAATTGGCACACCGTGAGCAGTCTGGTCCAACTTGAGAGATAGGATAGCTTAGATCTTTAATTATAGTCGCAATTTTATTTTATTGCAAAATTATTTGTCTATAATTAATTGACAGTCACAATTATCTGTTAACTCCAAAAGATTCTAACAGATGTCGATACTTTTCGACTGGATTGAGTAAGTAATCAATAGATGGCACTGCTATGGTAAACCGACAAACGTGTCATATAAGCTACAATCCAATTTCCACGCGGACAAAGTCGCGGGCGTCCACTAGTATGTTATAAAAGCTTGTCGCGACATTTAAGTACTCGTATTTACTTTCTTAGTTTTAAATTTTTAATAAGTCAAGGTGAGACCGTGCCGAGGACTGAGTGGCATGATGACATGATGTCGTGAACATACCACCTCGGGGCACCGGGGCGAACCCTGTTGTATATTACTCTCTTACTCTTCTACACGAAGCTCTGGAAGGGTCGACGGATATTTCTTCGATATGCGTGGAAACAATATGGGAAAATCTGAAACATCAACACAAAGATGCTGCCTAATAAACATTTAAAAGTAAGAACGTAAATACGAGTACTTAAATGTCGCGACAAGCTTTTATAACATATAAATTGTGTCAAATGTGTTAAATTTGAAATGACGTTATAAATTAACAGTAAAAGTTTTAGTGTAAAAGTTTATTTTTTCTTTTTAGCGCATTTAAATAAAAGCTTGTTTTTAAAAAGGTTTTTTACCTAAATTTTATGTTTTGAATTGTGTTTGACCTTGGCTTATTTACTGGATTCTGGACTCTACTTAATACGACTATTTCGGCAAGCATTAACGGACTTTGATTTGGCCTTGCTGTATTGGATGATTGGATATTTGAAGTTCGTGATATACTTGGTAAGTTTCTTGTTCATATTTTTATTAAATTTCCTTTAAATTAGATTTTCCCAATGTAGAACATTTTCTTGTATTGTTATAAAAATCAGTATTGTTTTACTTAAGATGTTCTTTGATACAATTACAATAAAGTAGCAATGATTTCAAATGCTACTGAAGAAGCTTAACATACTGGACTCTTTTTTTAATTGCTTTAATTGACTATATGGTTAACGATTGGAATTAGTTTTTTTGGTAATCTTTTACTGATTTTCTTTTTTAGCTTTAAACTGATTAATTATTAATTAATGTGTTTATGTGATTGTTACGGAAACCTGTATTGTGCTACACGAGAGTTCTTGTATGTACTTCTGGAACAAGCGTTTATAGTACATATTTATATTAAATTGTGACAATTACTACTTAACGAATGGAGAAACGTTTTTAATAGGACTTATATCCCTTTAATCACTTACATAAAGGTAAAGGGTAAGATGAACTAGCGCTACCATTTATTTCTTTGCGTAACTCCTAAATCAAATCAATTTTCAATAATTGAAAGCCCAGTGGCACCAGAAAACACATCTTAAGTTTATTAAATCTCTATATACCATTTTTCGTTTTGTATTTTACCCACAAAATAGATTTAAGCCCAAAGTAGCTTCTTTGACCGAAGACTGAGCGAAAAGGGGGTGTACAGTGAATCAATACGTATTAATTTATCGGTGTTTTTTAAGTGCCCTTGCGCTTACTAAGCAATAGAAGCAGACACTTAAAATTTGTACAGAATGTGTATTACTATAGTTGCTAAAACAATAAATCTATATCCCAACTAATATTATAAATGCGAAAGTAACTCTGTCTGTCTGTCTGTCTGTCTGTCTGTTACGCTTTCCCGCTTAAACCTCGCAACCGATTTTGATGAAATTTGGTACAGACAATCTTTAGACCCTGAGACAGAACATAGGCTACTTTTTATTTCGAAAAAAAGGGATGAAGGGGTTGAAATAGAGGTTGAAAGTTTGTATGGGATTTCTTAATTTTAAAAGATAAAACCATGAAACTTTATATTTAAGCACTTGATAAGAAATCATTAAACATTTGTTCTAGCATTTTTGAAATTTCGACCAGCTAAGGGGTGAAATAAGGGTTGAAAGTTAGTATGCAAGTTCGTCAAATATCACGTCATAAGAAACAAAAAATCGTTTGTTCTAGCATTTTGAAATTTTTACCAGTTTGGGGGTGAAATAGGGGTTGAATTGAAGATAAGATTTCAGGAATATATTGTGACAGGTTCCACTTAGCATATAAGCTACTTTTTATCCCGGGAAAATGTTTTATCCCGGATTATTTCGATTTTTTTTCTGTAGTCCACGCGGACGGAGTCGCGGGCGTCCGCTAGTATAGTATAAAACAAAGTTCGCGTCCCGCCGTCTGTTTCTCTGTATGAATTTACTTACGCTTAGATCTTTTAATCTACGCAACTGTTGTGCCCTATTTCTCACATACTTACAAACACATTCATACGGTTTTCTAAGATTTACTTTTTTTTTTGCTCCAGATTAAAAGTATTACCATGGCGCAGCGTTCAGTCAAAGAAGCCACCGTCAACAAGTGGATCAAAGATAATCCGGAGCTTCTTTACGACCATGCAAGTGGATTAATTTACTGCTCTAAATGCGAAGCACATTTGAGTGCAACTCTTCGGAGTAACGTCAAAAGACATGTAGAAGGAGCAGTACATAAAGGCACGAAGAAAGAGCACCACACTCCTTTAGAATTTTACTTCGACTTAATCGAATTTATGATTCTTTGTAACATACCATGGTCCCAACTGAGCAACAATGCATTTAAAACATTTTTTCAAAAGTATATGTGTTGCAATTGCAAAAATATTAAACTACCTAATGAATCCTTATTGAGAAAAGTTTACCTGGATCAGCTTTTTAAAATCAAAGTACAAGAGATGCAAAGTAAGATTGTAGATAAAAAGCTATGGCTTTCAGTAGACGAAACTACGGATTTCTTAGGAAGAGCTGTCGTACATTTGTTGGTGAGACCATTAGAACCTAGTAGGTGCCACCGGCCTTACTTAGTGGTATGTAAAATGCTAGATACTGTAAATGGAACAACGATATCAAAATTTGTTCAAGATTCTTTAAAAAATATGAGGGGAAGTTCATTTGAGAGCAAACTAAATAACGTTAGAATGTTATGTACAGACAGTGTGGCATACATGATATCAGCTGGAAGAATGTTAAAATTAACTTTTCCAAAAATGTTGCATTTCACATGTTTAGCACATGCTCTAAATCTTGTTGCGGGGCAGGTTAGAAAAGAGAACCCTAATGTTGACAGTTTAATTTCAAATTTGAAAAAAGTTTTTTTTAAGGCACCAAAAAGAATTAAAATCTTTAAAGAAATGTGTCCGGATTTACCTTTAACTCCTGCACCTGTAATTACCAGATGGGGTACTTGGCTTGATGCAGCATTCTATTACGCTAAGCATTTCGATAAAATTAAGTCTGTGTTGTCTGTGCTGAATAGTCAAAAGGCAAAATCAATAGAGAATGCTTTAAACATTTTTAATAATAATGACAACGAAATGTAGGGCCCGGTGGTGGGCGCACCCATAGTGAATGTTTGAACTTCCGAATTGTAACGCCTAGTACAATTTCATTTATAATAATGACAACATTAAGGATGATTTGTCTCGTATTTACGAAAATTTTTCAATTATACCAACAGCTTTGACATCACTTCAGAAACCCGATCTTTCTCTAATGGAATCATTTGAAATATTTGATGCAGTGAGATTAGCTTTGAGATGGGCAAATTGTGAGAGCTTAAGGCGGTGTGATCATGGAAAAAGTCAGGCATAGAATCGATTTGGACACTATCAGAAATATAGCAGAAAAAATTTCTTCCTGCACTAATGACGAGGAGGAAGAAGTGTATAAATTTGCTAACCTCACCTCAGTTGACGTAGAGCGATCTTTTTCAATGTACAAATGGATTTTAGACGTTCGGAGAAATTCATTGAAGCCAGAAAATATTGAAAGGCTAATGGTTATATATTTTAATTCTCACAAAAGTTATACAGTAATGTCGGAAGCGAACACTTCAAATCTTACTGGTAATGAATCGGATAAGGAAAATGATTCTAATGGGCCGTTTGAATAAGCAAAACCTCACGAGTCTAGGCTAGAAGCAAAAGTATTTGCTCGTATTTATAAAAAAGATGAAGTATGCGTATGAGAATTTCCTTAAGACTATTAATAATTTGTATTGTGAACTAATGTACCTAAATACTAATAAACATTTTATGTTAATTATCTTTGTTTTATTTGTCTATCTCTGAGGGTTTTATTATTATTTATTTGTAATATTGTTGGCCACACGGGATTGTCCATTAGAAATCCTGGGAAGGTCCACATTAATATCAACATTTCGATGCAAGTACATAAATACACTACCTAATTCCGACCTCTGATAATCACTGAAAGGTTTAATTTGGTTTAATCAACTCTTGGGTTTCATAACCCGCCCTGTACCAAAGATTTTAAGCTAGCCAAGAGTTTAAAATACCTTTGCTTTTGAGTACAACTCGGTAATATGGTCACCTTATTCTACAAGGTCTATCCAAACAAATTGAACGTGTACAAATGAGTCTGGTTAATACACTACGGAGCAGGGTTTCACCATAAACTTCGATCTTATAATCAGATGACATCCCTAGATAGCCGCCGCATGTACGCCTCGTTGACATGTCTTCATTAGATTTGGCATTTCTATTGACTCCTCCTATCTCCTGTCGCCATAGATATGTACCTTATATGATATATGATCAATGCCTATCCTTGTCACTTATTATTTCCGCCACAAACCTATACAGGTTCAGAGTTTTAGAGGCAATTGAATACTAAAATAAAATATATCATACCAGTGTATGATACATTTTAAGCTAGCCTAATATTAATTTATTAAAGTAATAGGGAATATGCACATATTATTATTTTCATAATTACATATGTGTAAAAAAAATATCGGTACCGGATACAATAATGGTATAAAATAAATTGTTTTAAAATAGTGGGCTAAAAACAGGTTTTTAAACAACTGCCATTTAGGCACGCTTTTCGTGACGTCAAAGTCTGTACGGACATTTTATCAATATGAACATTTGTTTTGAAAAACTTTTCTAAAAAAGATACTCAGAAAATAGTCACGACACACTGTTATAAGGGTCTTAAGCCTTAGGACATCTTTTCAAAGCTTGAATGATAAAGGACAACGACGAGATGCGAAGAACGATTATCCTATGCGATTATCTTAAGAAGGTCCCTACTAAATAAATCTGGAATCGAAATCACTGAATTTAAAGTACCTACGCATAAAGTACGTTATTTAATACATTTTGTATGTACAGTTTATAAGTGACGACCTGGCAAATGCTGAACAACTACCATTATGTTGAGTAAGTAAGCAAGTAAGTTAACGTACTACTAATCTACGTTATGAAATATGATATAGGTAATAATTTTTTCCTCAAAATATGGCACAATAAAGTTATTATTATATCATTGTAAATGTTGTTGTTGAATGCAAACATTTTATTGAATCAACAGCCTAACATAATTTATTATAAAAACATTAACTGTGTTATTACAAAAGAATTTAATCATTTTTTAAGGGGTTATATCCACTTGCGAGGCAGAAAAAACGCGTTTTTTTGTGAATTTTTTCCAAAGAGGCATTTTATTTTATACATTAATGGAAAAAAATGTACTTAAATAGAATTTAATGTACTTTAACAATCAGCGGTTTATTTAAAAAAAATATTGGATCCCCTAGCTCCTGTAGATGATCTGCGGAGAGACCTCCAAAAAAAAGTGCTTGGCGGTGAGCAAGATATCTCTGGTCCAAATTATCTGAAAACCAAAAACCAAAAATATTTAGTTTTATAATAAATAAATACGGGTAATGATCGAAGGTCTAGTCAAAATTTTGATTTTTGACAAAATGGCGGCTGTTCAAAAAAAAATTCAGTTTTTCATGAAAATTTTTCACTTCAAAGTGGCTTAAAAAATCGAAATTATTGTCCAAAACCTTATTCCTTCGATCATTAACTGAAAAATATATCTGAGTAAGTCGTGTGAAAATTTCAAACCGATCGGTTTAGCGGTTTCGGAGAAATTTTCCTCACCGACTCTGAAAACACGGTTTTGAGATAAACGCGTTTAAAGTTTCGGGAACGATTTACACTAAATTTTTTTTTTTTCAACTTACATCGTGTCATCTATTCCAGCACCATAAGAGGAACCCTCTGCTTCGTCGTTTGCTTCCATTTGTATTATTATCTTAGGGTCCCAAACACAATATAGTCGAGAACAAAAGGGTAGAAGCTACCAGAAACAGCTGCTACTCCGGCTCGTGCTCCGCCTACTTTCGAACGCTCGGAGACGTTCTTACTAATACGCTCATATCTCCGAAACTAATTGTCGGATCGATTTGAAATTTTCAGAGAATATTCTTGAATATATGTACATTCAAAAAATGAAAAAAAATCAAAATCGATTTTTTTGAAAATCACAAGTGGATATAACCCCTTAAGCTAAACATGCCCTAAATTTGGCAGATATGCCATACATTTTGCTGTCAAATGCCATATTTAAATCTAGTCTAACTTTAGGCGCTATTTTGTAATAACACCGTTAGGGTCGATTCTGACCGTCACACTATGGACGTCACACAATTTTCTATGGTTCTCGCTTCAGTCAGAAACATGGTCTGAAGTCTGCATGTTGCGGCCAGCTCCCGTTTCAGCGGGTCCGGCCGGGGAAAGGATCCCCGGGGTGACGAACGCGGTGGGCCCGGGGCGTAACTCCCAAACCCGCGCTGGTCGCGTCCGCCTCGCGCACCCTTCACCCGTGTGCGCAGCTCCGATATCAGCCGCGGCGTCGTCGCGTACTAAATACGCGCCGGTCACCCTATTGTATGTTGTTGTCAAACCCCTGTATGTTGTTGTCGTACGCGGGAGTGAGAGAGACAAAACACACTTTTCTTCCAAACTGCGGGCAAGAGGTCAGTCTTCAGGCAGTCTTCAGTGGCTTCTCTTGTTCCTATTTTGCTTCCTTTTCACTTTTCTTCTTATTTTTCTTAGGAACTCGCCTCGGATTGAACATGTGAGGTCTTCCTAAGCGCGCGCTAGCGCGCTTCGGGTTACGGGCCTTAGGGGATGCCCCTGTGCCCGGGCAAAGTCTCGGCGCGCGACAGCGCGCCGGTCACTATTAAGCGGCCGGAGGCCGCGCTGCCTCGGCTTAGTCACCGAGGCAGCGAAGGACATAACTTAAGAATATATATACAATGAGTGCATGGGGGAATGCCCATGCACTTTGAAAAATAGGGACGACACAACTTGTCAGTAGGACGGCAGGCAGACATGGCCGGGTAGATCCGCCGATCGGTCGGTGACGAGGAGATTTTGCCCCGCCCTCGGCCGATCGACACCCCCGCCCGCTGCCGCCGCCCTACCGAGTAGACAACTATACAAAAAGATACTACTAACTATATTGGGACCGGACATTATTTACACATACAAAAGGAATTCTAAATATTAAGGACTATACTATTTTAACTTTGCCTCCAGGGCAAGAAAACTATATACAAAGTTGTAGGCGCATATGGTCGGATGGAACGATCGCATTGCGCCTACCTGTGAGTCAGTCCAGTATCAATTGGTCAAATCCGGGAAGGCCCGGCATCGCTGTCGAGTGGAATACTCAACAGCTCCCTCGGCTGTGGGCGGCCGTCTGGCGGCCTCGCATGAAGCGGAGCTAGCCCGCGGAGATGGGCGTGCGGCCCGTTGTCGGCGCGGTCGAACATTCGACGCGCCATTCGGGCCACGAATTGCTCCACTTTCGTCATTTTGAGGTCCCGAGCGATGACGTCATTACGGACGTACCGCCCGGCCCTCGCAATGCTGCGGAGGGTGGAGCTCTGCAAGGCCTCAATCCTCTTTCTGTTTGAAACAGAGCAAAGTTGGAACCAGGCCGGGGCCGCGTACGTGAGACGCGGCTCGGATTGAACACACAAAATCCGTGCGACTTACAAATATGTCGACGGTTCACCCTTACCGTCAGGATCGCGGTAGAAATTCTCTACGATTTCTTCTAACATTTTATCTAGTTTGTCCCTTGACTGACCTCTTTTGCGCCCTATATTTATTTCAAAATAAACATTACATACATGTGTTATACATTGTTAAAAAGGTCTTAATTAGATCTATCTAATTATATAAGAATCTTATTTCTAAGTTTAAACAATAAAAAGTTGTCAAAGGAGAAAAGTCAAAAATCTTACAATTTTTACCGACTTGCTAAGTTTAGCCCTTAATAAAATCTAATTTACACAATCTATATACATGAATTATATATCACTAGAAAGGGCATAAACTGAACTCTAATAAGAAATAATCAGATTCATTCTAATTGGAATATTCTCGAAGCTACTGTGAGCACAAGTTCAAAATCTTAATAAACTATGAATTCGCAAATATCTACTAAAGTAATTATTCAATTTACTTAAAAATACTCTTAATGTGCTCAGAATAGCTACCTACACCTAATAAAACTCAAAAGGATAAGAAATAAGTCAGACACAAAACAACCCTACCTAGTACAAACTTAATGCTAGCGCTATACCTAACATGTATTGCAAACTCTTTATTAAAATATTAACCTTATCTATATGTACATAACATCGAATCATTCAATTTGGGTTGGTTTCATGTCTTCGTCGCCGACATTGCATGTCAATATTTTCCTGGCGGTCATTTACACGACCATTTTTCCGGGGCCAGATATGAGAGATGTATTAAATTTAATTAATTAATTAAAGTTCACTTAGCTTCAGTAATTAACTTACCGTACCTTTGTTATCACATTTCGGGCGCAAACAGACATTGTTTCGCTTCCAAATTAAGAGTGTTTCCAAATCAATTAATGCACAAATACCCTCTATATTACTTGTTAGCTTTATTATCTCTGGCCGAATCTAGCGTTTGACGTGTGTGATATGAGCCTACTCCATCATGACTGGTTGTCAGAGCTTCCGGTAGATGTACTCTCTATTCTCTCACTCTCATAGTGCGATAGCACGGTAAGCCGACACAACCGGAGAGTGATCAGGCGCAGGACCAACGGTTTTACGTGCTTTCCGAGGCACGAGCTAAGTGACTTTACAACATTAAAATTCATTGGTACAGGCCCGTGACTGGGATCGAACTTATGCTTTCCGCTTGGAAGGTGAAAGTCTTAACCACAGGGCTATTACTAACTCATTGTAAACAAGATTCAAAATAGGGACGTATTTTACATCAGAAAATCTTCTCTTATCCTTTACACTTCACCTAAGATGTTTAGTATTGCGCGTGCTGTTCTAGCTATAGTAGACAAACCCGCCCCCTTATTACCTTACTAACAAAAGCAAAGCGATAGCGAAAATTTTACAAAAATCGCTGATTGCTTGTCAAATTCGTATTACGTAAAATTAATTTCAAAGGAACTTTGACATTTCTAGGCGAATATTGTAGTATGACATTAGCACTCTATGTCTACATCTTATTCCTCTATGGTAATATGGATTCCATGAGGTCTATTAATTATTGTCACTGAGACCACGCGGCTCATTTCATTGTCTGAGATACATATCTACTGTGTGTGAGATAGCGAATGATAGTAAGCTAACAACTGTATGTCTTAGTTCGTCGTTTAATTATTTATTTACCTACCTCACATTATTTATTTGCCTTTCAAGGCGCATTGGCGCAACGCAAGCTGTAATGCTTTGAAAATGTTTTTATAAATAAATACATTTTGGTTCCTATTCAGAAATGCTAACTAAAACCATGTAAATACGTCTAGTACTAGTGGCCGCCCGCGACATCGCCCGCGTGAGGGCGTCCCTAGTTATACATATTAACCTTTCTCTTAAAACATTTTAACTAATTAATTATTTTTATTTTTACCTTCTGTCCAAAATAAAACGGTAGGTATTTGCTCCCCGAATAGTAATTCGTTTTATCTATCAACCGTCATCAGCTAGGCTGGCATGTTCCGAAGGGCGGACGTCCGAATTCTGCTAATGTTTCTTTTGCACGAAAAAATGTTTATTTGTATAAAATTGTATGTAAAGTACCTCTTCACACTACGGCCACTGCTGTTTCATTATGGTTCCATTATAAAATGTTACCACTTAAGGGTCCACGCGAAAAAATCTTCATCTTCGGGTTAAGTAATAATATATGGATAGATTACAGAACAATATACAAAGCATCTGTGAAGAAATCATTATTATACGTTATACACTTTCCCAAAACGCTCCATACAAATGACCAGTTACCTAGTTGTGACGTCACTCGCAAAATAATTTTTCTGTCTATAAATTGTTTAAATGATTTGATGATGCTGTTATTTTAATTAATTTCACACTTTTAAAATAGACTTGCCCAGTGCCCGCCCACCCAAAATTAAGGACCTATTATTATCTCATTTGGACACACTAAAATTTTAATTTCAAAATAGGCATGATTTTAATCATAATTTCTGGAAAGCATATAAAATAAAACATAGTCTAATTGCCTACTCCACAAATTATAATAATAATAATAAGCCCGCAGGGCAGCTTTGTGGCGAAGCTGTTGGTGATTGGCGTCACCACGGACCCGAGTTCAGAGGGCCACTTTACCATCTTTGGCCCTCGACTCTTAGCTTGCCTTCATTGGCCGGCTAAGAGGGAACAGCGCAAGAGCGGAACCTTTGCTCCAGGGTGGAAGTGTAAAATGTCATAATGCTGGGGGTAACTAACGTTTACACCCCGCAGTCTCACCTCTCTGCACCCTTAGCCGCCCGCGCCGGTGTTGCCTCCGCGGCATGCGCCACTTATGGGAAGCCCACCTCATGGCCTTAAATTACGGGCGGAAAGTCACCGCCTGCCACCTCACAATAATGGGACTAGATTGTAATGGCAGGCGTCTGATAGTCTTCCTTTATAAAATAGCCCTTATCCAGCCACCCAACATTCAACCCCATAGCCCATGACCTTAGTTTTCCATCGCACGACGTAGATCTGCACTCCAATAGTCCTTGGATATGGCGGAGACCATCGCCGGGTGTATCATATTGTGCGCTCCGTGATGACATCCGCCATCCCACACCATATTAAAGTTCTCTAAAAAGGGCCTCTACATCTTGGCTACGGCCCGATGCACGCCTCTCAAAGGACCAGGACTCTGTAGTCCCGTGAATTTCAGAAGAGATACAATAATAATAATAAAATTTATTACCAATGTACACACAGTTAATAATACAAAGACATTACAAGCATGTTTGTTTCAGATTTCGGACCTGGAAGGGCTCATAGCTAAGGTCAGCGAGCACTTCCCATCTCTCTCCTACCTCAGCCTGCTCAGCAACAAGGCATGTCCGAACCAGCTGTCTGACGTGGATAAGGATGATGGAGATTATCAAAGATACAGGTATTCTTTTAAATAACTTACTTGCACTCTTACGCACCAGAAAACGCAGCTTAATTTGAAGAACCAGTGGCCAATATAGGCCGAAAAGTTTTAGGGAGCAGCGAGGGAAGGCCATCCGCGAAATAGACAGACGTAAAGACCTAGTCTGGATGGCGGGTATCTGCTTTCAGTCTGCTACCAACTAGTCGCAGTGGAGGTCATGGGGAAGACCTATATACTCAGCAGTATACTTCTTAATCGCTGAGACGATGGTGACCTGTGCACACAGCATAAAATTGGTGAGAGCGACATAATCATTTATATCCTGTCCTTACCCCATTGTTTAATCGTTTCTTTCCATCAATCATATTACGTTTCTTTTTTGTTCGATGCTGCTCTGGAAGTGAAAAAAAAAGTATAATACGACAGCTGCTTCTCTTCCCGGACATAGTACAAGTCAGTAGAGGGACAAGAGAGTCTTGGTGTTTTGTAGGCGATGGGCTGACCACCTGTCACTACTAACTGAACTATATCTCAACTATACCCTCAAAATTGGGCAGAAGTGGTACCATGTGGTTCTATCGGCCCTTGGTGCTCTGCCTACCCCGTAAGGGATAAAGCGTGATTATATGTATGTATGTATCATATTACCGAGGCTTTAATTAGCTAAGTATAATGCAAATTCTTTTATAAATTATTTTTAAGAAGTCGTAAATTTTTGCATGCCATTGTCGGCAAAATAAGAGACTCTAAAGCAAACTAACACCAACTTCACCTTATTTTGTGCAAATAAAGTATTTTGAATTTTGGCGTTTGTTTTGCGAAGCGAAGCCTTCTCGGCCCCCCGATTACGTAATAGCAAAGCCGAAGCCGTCCAATTACGATAATTGAGAGTGTGTGCATGTCCGCACACACATACTCTCAATTTATCGCGATCGCGCGGTTTAGGTTAGGTTAATCTTTGCTATTGCTTTTACGTAATCAGGGGGACGGTAATAGCTGAGTGACAATTTTAGTATTTTAAAATTCGGTCATTAATCTATCACCGCATCATATATCCCACATAATAATAAGCGCCAAATCCACAGAGTTGTAAAATAACTGGACATATTAAATAAGTTGAGGATGAAAGTCGAGACTCGTTCACGAAAGAAGGGCGTTGCACTCCCTATTTACCAGATTATTCTACATTGTACATGTGTTATAGCTCTGTGGATTTTTTATTTACACGTGAGATAATAATATGTCGCTCTCACACTCCTGTGCTACGCTTGCTGAATTAACTCAATATAGCCCGTGGAGCTAAACATGGCTGAGGGATCTCTTTTATGATGCTGCAGTTTCGGCTATCCAATTTTGGGAACACAGTCGTGTGTGTGTGTGTGTGTATGTCATATGTGGAGGATTTCGCGATCGCGTAAATACTGAGAATGTGGCGAAGACAGCGGTTGACTACGACCTGAAGCCAATGCGCGCGTTCCAATAAATCACCGCGGCACCGCGCACCGTGTGCAATGAGAGAACCTAATCGTTCAATCTCGAAACAACAAATCTTTAAAACTATGGTTCTAGCATAACGGTGACGTTATGTGGCAGCCATAAAGGGTTCTGCGTACGGCCTCCATATGACGGCAAAACCATAGCTAAGGCCAGTTGTTTAATCCGAAGGTAAGTTCTTATTAGTTATTCTAACGTTAGTCTAATATTATTTTAATTGAATGTTTTAACTGATAGATAACTTAATTACTAATTATGCAACTGGCCCTAATAACAAGATTAATTAAGAATACCATTAAGTTCACCAAATAATTAACAAAGAATAATGAACTTACATGGCCTCACTCTAGTTTAGACCTAGGGTATGTATAGGTATATGTTACCGGAAATGTATGAAATCTACAAATCCTAGGAAATGTATACAATTCCGAAGCTGTTTAGGAAATTATAAAATATTGTTTCAAAAACTATTTAATACAGATATCCTGGGAAATGTGTACATTGCCTAGGAATTGTATACAGGCTGTGGGTGACAGCCAGGCAAATATTGAAATGCTGAACAAGTACCATTGTGTTGAGTTATACGACAGTGTTGAAACTCGCAGGAAATGTATTTTGGATTTGATTATCAGTAATCTTTGCTCTCCGCGCCAATTGTATCGGGCGATCCTGTGACTAATTAAATGGGCTTATTGGTTATTGTGTGACACATTGCTGTTTTTTGGATCACTTGTGACTCTCCATTAGGGTTGATCAGTTATTTGAACTTTTTTTTTTAAATCATCTTTTGGTTAAAATTTTATTTTTAAGTCATTACCTGAAGCCTAATTAAAGGAAAAAAAAAAAATTTTCCTGCCTATATGAAAAAAAATTAGGAAAATTTTGAATATTTCCTGCGAAAATTTTTTGTGTTTTCCGCCTCAGAATCATGGTCTGAAGTCATGGTATCAATATTTGCTTGGCTGTCACAAACACCCTGTATAATTCCAATATTAGAAAATGTATAAAAATAATGCTTTCTGTAATAAAACACGTTGTTAAAATGTGAATAATATTTTTTATTAAAGCACTCGTTGAGTCAATCGGGCAACAATCATACCGTAAAATATAATATATCGGCGGCGGCCGTCGCAAAATAAGCAAATAATTAAACATACGCAGAAAGATTATCGTCTTAAACTTAAACATGTAACCTAACTTTGTATATAGTTTACGCAGCATTAGCGCGATCTCCTGATCAGGCGAAACAATACCCTCCCCTCGCTGATTTCTCAAATGTTTTGCATTTCCGATTGCCATTTAGGAAATGTATAGATTTCCCAGGAAATGTGTCTAATATAATTTATTTTACACATTTCCGTGCGATTTTAGGAATTACATACATTTCCTAGGAATTGTATATAATGACGGATTACATACATTTCCGTACATATAAATATATAAATACACCATACTATACACTCCTTTTACACTAACGCTCGCTCGTATTTTATAAACAAAACCCTTGAAGGCACGTGGTTAAGTAAGGATATACACTTTACTTAGTTCTCTGTGATTGAGTGTAATTGAAGTTCGCGTTAACGATTAGTGATATGGGCGTAATTCTACAGATTCATCTTCTGTATACAGCCTAAATGGCCTAAAATGAGTTCTTTCAGAACTTTTTTCCATCTCCATTACAATGATTGCAATGAAAATAAAAACGTCTTCAGAGCTTTATAGATATGTACCTATTTATTTACCCCATTTATTTAAATGTCTCTTCCTTCCAGCAACAGAAAGCTTTTGTAAGTATTTCACTTACCCGCGTTTAGGAATTTAAAATGATTGCAGTGACCTATTTGGGCGTATCGTAACAGCTTAACTCCTATCATTGATTTTCGCTATCGCTTTGCTTTTGCTAGTTAGGTAATAAGGGGGAGGTACATTAATAGGCTATCAAAGTACTAGTACTAGTGGTTTTTTAAACAAGTAAACTTAAGGGCAACTCCCTAAAATAAAGGGATAAGCGCAGGTAGATGATTAATTGAATGGTGCCACTTCTGACCAATTTTGAGGGTATACTCGTAGTTGAGATGTACAAGTTCATTTAGTAACATGCACGAGTATTTGCATTCTATAAGGATGAAAAATAATGGAAATATTTTGACCTTATTATTGGCTGTATTATAAATAACTTATGATATTATAGTATAAGAAGAAGAAGAAGGGTATGACACTCTAAAATGTGAACGCACATACTTATTATCGTATCATTAACTAGCGGCGGCCCCCGGCTTCGTCCGCGTAGAGGGGAATTCCGTACCAATATTGTAGAAGCCGGGGCAAGTCCCTAGTTATACATATAAACCTTTAGTTACTCGTCGTCGTCGTCAGCCTTTTGCAGTCCACATACTTAAGTAGATAAAATTTAGATATTATATGAAATACGTGGGCACTATTGTGATGTTCATGGAATAAAATAAATATAAAGAGTTGTTAAAATTCGTTTCATTCGGTTTAATAACTGCGCCTTCACTACATCTTGTAACGACCTATTTGCCTTAGTACTTTTTTATGCATTTGCAGGTACTACGTAATATACAAGCTGCCCAGTCTCCGATTTCTGGATTCTCGGCGCATATCGACGTCGGAACGTCGGGAAGCGTCGACCCGCGGGCAGTTCATGAGTGTTCGACGACCGCCTGACGTACCGACGACGACGCCCATTGTGTCGAACGTCCCTATCCGTCCCATGCCTGTCGACTTCGCTTCGTTGGGCAAACATAAAGGTAACGTCTGCTACACTGTGTTTCTTCTTTATATTGTTTGTGCTCATGCGGGGCTTCACTAGAATATAAAATTATTAATAAAGAAATGGAAAAAATTCTTCACCCGAGTGGGACTCGAACCCACGACCTTTGCATTCCGTGCAAGTGCTCTCACCAACTGAGCTACCGGTCGGTTTTACTCGATTGAATTACTCGGATCACGAATTTTACCATCTCTTTTTAACTAGAATACATCAGCTGCATCTCCTTCTGTGCATGTAAGTAAGAGTCGACTGAGGAATTCAGGGGTTCTTTTGGGCGACTAGGACTTTCATAGCATAAACACTGGACACTATAAATTTAGCCCGATCAAGAAATAAAAATAAATTACATCGTTTCTCAGCTTTTTTTGCATTAACTTACTTTATTTGATGTATAGAGTACGTGCCCTTTGTTAAGGGTGGCATCGAAAAAACATCCTGTATATAGATAGCACTCACAATGTTTACTTGAATAAAGAGGGCCTTTTGATCAATTAACCTTTATACGTTTCTATTTCAGGAGCCTACGGTAAATGTCAGTACAAGTACACAGGGAAACATTCGGAGGGAAACCGGTTCATAGTAAACAGTGATTTGTGATAAAGCGAATTTACTTTCACGGTATGTCCGTAGTTTATAATAATCGTTGGTTATTTAGTATTTTATTTTTTAATAGTTACATAGCCAGGGGCATAGACAATGTAACAAAGTTACGAGCGACAGCGAAGTTCATAAAGCTATAGTAAAATTTTAATTTTTCTCCTAAGTGTTAGATTTGTTCACATCATTTATACAACGTGCTAAATGAAGGCTTAATTTGGAGAATATGTAGCGATAACTGCGATCTTCTCTGTAGCTCGTGAAATTGTTTCTAGCTGTCCTTTCTTTCTTTATTCTTTATTGCACATACACAAAAAGAAATATGGCATACAACATTAAAGAAGAGATGCATGTACAATGGCAAGCTTATCTCTACCAGAGATCTCTTCCAGCAAGCCAAGCAAGTAAAGAGAAATTGTTAACAACAGGGTAACATGTGCAATTAAACAAATTCTAAGAAACTACAAAACTACATTAAGAAAAAAAGGAGAAAAAACAAATGACAGCATATTCATATAATGGACAGGTAGTGATCCTTCAGCTTTTCCCTAAATGTGCCAACAGTGTGACAATCTCTAACCGTGTGGGTAATTCATTCCAGAGCTTAACCGCCCGAACCGAGAAAGAATACCCAACTTATTTATTCCTTCACGAACTTATTATGTCGAACGAAGTATTTCTTTGCTATTTGAGTACATCGTTATGTTGTATCTAATTTCATAAGTATGCTATTATTTTACCAGCATAGGTACATTACATATTTGTTTATATTCTTTTACAATATTGTTACTATTAAGTATGTAATACTTGTTAATTATGTTAATTTAATTTGTACAGGGTATGTATTAAGGTAAGTATAGAGTTTAGTTTGACCTACTTATTAGGTATATACTACTGTTAGTGTTTGTAGGTGTAGAATAACAGATATTTAACGAAATTATCGGGTTAATTTAGCAATTAACTTCATTTCATGCATTTATATAGTGGTTGTTTATATTTTTTTATAATAAATTGTACCGTGTGATATGTATTATTTTATTTTATACCTACTTATTTATTAGCGTAACATACGTACTATGGATCTGGCTAAATATTTGGTTTGTTTGTCCTTACCAGAATAACTTTGTTCCATCTTTTATACTTAGACGGAAATATTTTAGCTCCGACAGCAATTACGCTGAAAAAATAGATTTCACAAATAATTTATGAATCTTTGAATAAGTCTGTAACTAGAAGTTACAGAGGATTAAAAAAGTTTAAACTTTTACTTAACTTTCGCTACTTTGCAAGCCTAAGGAGAAAAATAAATGTAAACTTTTATGGTTTGTACAAGCCTGATTAACCCTTAGGATAATAAATAAAGTGTACCGTCGCAAGCACTTTTGATCAATGATGCATCATTATCTGACGTAGATTCTTTTAGGCCACCGGCTGACTATTCGCCGACTGACTCTGAGTGGCGTATCGTGCGCTAACTCAATATCAACTGAGCGGAGAACTAGAGCGTATTAGCCGCAAAGCGCTTGCATCCCTATTAGGCGAACAGTAAGCGGCTGACAGTTTGCTTCCAGTATGCCTCCCTATAAATTTTAAATGGAGTCTCCATACAGGGCATAAAGTACGCAGTTTGCGACGTTTCGCTTGCTGACTCATTCTGTGTGCGCCTGATTGGCAGCAAAGGATGCGCGCGGTCGGCGGCGCAGTTTGTTCAGTACGCCGGCGCTGCGTTCGTTAATATACACTAGTTTACCTTCCCTCACAAGAATTAGCAAGCGCTTTGCGGCTAATACGCTCTAGTTCGCCGCTCAGTTGATATTGAGTTAGCGATCGATACGCCACTTAGTCAATCAGCGAACAGTCAGCCGCTCACTGTTCGCCTAATGGGGACGCGACCTCAATCTCCTAACCCAACCAACTTCCATGGGAATATAGATATTTTAGTAAGGAATAGCTCACAAAGTACCAGGGTAGCAGAAAGTGGCAGGAGGTATTATTATATTAGTCGCTTGAATAGGCAGAATCGATAGAGGCATTTCATAAGCAGCTACTCAAAAGTGCTAGGATAACAGAAGGCAACAAGAAGTGTCAGTTGCGTGCTTTTTGTAAGAACCGCTCACAAAGTACCAGGGTAGCAGAAAGTGGCAGGAGGTGTTATATTATAGTCGCTTGTATAGGCAGAATTGATCGAGGTATTTTATAAGCAGCGACGTAAAAAGTACCAGGGTAACAGAAGGCAACAAGAGATGTCAGTTGCGTGCGCAAGAATCGAGGAGTTTTAGTTGAATTTTAGTACAGAATAGCTCACGAAGTACTTACTAGGATAGCAGAAGGTTCCAAGAGATGTTATTATATATCGTCCCACCCTTAATATTTTTATTTTTATTAAAATTGTGTGAAATGGAAAAAGAATACAATATGCTCATGAGGTCTAGCCGGGTGGCTTCTCTCTCCCACGGTAGGTTTTTTGACCTTTTAAACGTCATTGTCTAATTAATATCGTCCTATACCCTATTTTTATTATCATTTAACCTTAGTTCAGTCGTTGTTGTTGATCAGTCTTTGCCTGCTAGGCACATTTTACTTCACCTTTTTAAGCTTAAAAATGCTTGACCAGAATTAAGACAAGTTACTTGTGTTAAGTGACTAAGATACTTACCAACTAGAAATAAGTGTAACCTGGAGGTTCATCCTTAATATAAGGAAAATTATCTTAGTGAATAACAACAATGTGAGTATTTAGAAATGTATTTTATTATGATTATTCTGAGAACCGTTAAAACCTTAGGAATGCATGAAGTGGGTAGGTACAGTTATACATAAAAATAAATTAAGTACTAAAAAGTCGCCCCAAAACTATCCTATATACAAATACAAGTTTATCATATAAACCTCTGCGCTATGTACTTCTCAGAAGGTCCTGTACATTACACAATCTATATATTTTTTAAAATAAATGTATGTACATGGAGAACTAAAATAAATGCAAAAATTGGCATGACACTGCGTTGGAGGAATCAATTGCAAGAACGTAGTAAAGCTGACTGACACTACAATGCCTCAACTCTCTACTGGTAGGATTTACCTAACTTTCAGAAACAGAGCATTGTGACGGGAACAATATGACAGCGAAAAATAAGAATGTGTATTTTTGCTTTCGCATTGCTTCGGCTCTGCTACAGCAAATTAGGTAATAGCCCTGTGGGAAATATTTTGTCATTAGTAGTGCGGTCAATTACCCGCCTGCCCAGCGTAGTGACTATGGGCAAAAACCCCCCTATGGCCTTGTAGCCTTGTGGCATGCCCTGGGGGAGCCCTACATACATTTTATTGCTTATGACTGTACATAAAGTGACACTAATACCATAATAATACGGTTCCAGCTAGTACAAACTTTTATAAAATACTTATTTTGCCCTTTCATAACAAATAACTTTAAGAAAGCAGAGTCATGAATATATCTGTAAACATGATCATTAATTTCAGGTACAAACTCAAACAGAGTGTGACAAAAGGGGTTGTTGTAGATTTAGTTTAATATTAGTTTGCAGATTGAATGAACACTATAAGTTGCTTAGATATTCTCTTTTCAGATACTATCTGAAAAAATAAACATGTGATTTTGAGTCTCAAATATTGTGAATAGGCCCTCTATAGCGGGCTATTTTAAAGCCTTTCGCTAAACTTACCCCTTTTGTTACACCCTGTATAAGAATAACTTAGTAAATAACGTGATTTATTTAATTACTAGTGGACGCCCGCGACTCCGTCCGCGTGTACTACAAAAAAAACAAACTGTCGAAATTATCCGGGTTAAAAAGTAGCCTATATGTTAAGTGGGACCTGTCACAATATATTCCTGAAAACTGCATCGAAATCGGTTCAGCCGTTTCTGAGATTAGCGTGCACAAACGCACAGACAAACCGACAAACAGACAAAAATTCCAAAAATCATCGTTTTGGGTTCTATTGCGTTGATAAAAGTCTCCTATAATATTTTTTCTTATATATCTTCCATGTACAGACAGCGATCCGTTACATTTTTATTATATGTATAGATAAGCTATAAATGAATTGAGTAAACAACTTGTTTTATGACGTCAAATTTGCTTAAACCTTACTATTGGGTTGTTAATCTTATTTATTGCCAGAGATCATAGTCTTGTCTAATACCATTAAAATCGGTCGGCCTAGTCACTAGACCACTAGACTCTAGTGGTTAAGACGAGACAATTAGATTGCACTATTAACAAAGTTGTTTTTTTTTTAAATTATTTGAAAATATAAAATCAAAGTTCCAATACTGACACATTAAGTCTATTATGATTCATCCATTTAGAAAAATAAATTATGTATATTTATATGACATACAAAGTAACGCACAAATCAATTTTATCTGTCTAGTAGTCAAAATCAGAACAATATCAGTTTCACTGTTAAACCTCATTTAGGTACCTATACCATTTTCATACAATTATTGAAGCAACAAATGGTCTAAACTGCCATTTTTGACATATTATTGAAGTTTTTAAATTAAATTGCACTTGATTTTTCAAGAAAATGGTATTATGTAAATGGAGCTTTAACAATAATCCAACCCAGCTGGATTAAATCCATAATTATTGAATAAACAAAAGACACATAAGTTATCTCTTTTAGTTAAGTATTAAAAGAACAAGACAGCATGTCGGTAGATATAATGATAACTGATGATATAACTTATGATATAATATGATAATGATAACTTATATTCAAGCATTTGGTGCAAGTAGGCCATAATAACAATATTATTAAGTTATAGCTCTGTTATGTGGCACTGTACGAAAATATAGATTAATGATGGGATACAAAATGTGACCATATTTGTGCATGATTAAAGCCATATTGAATGTTTCACAACTTTACGTAAATTAGGCATTCGCTATCACATTAAATTCTAGACTAACAACCTCTATCAATAATACTTTGCTTACTTTTACTATTTCACATTTTATGCTGTTATAATAATGGGTATGGAATAGTACATACATCTTGACAAGACAAACAACTCTATCAGCTTAGGTACTAATTTTTCAATGGTCAGATAAGTTATCTGGAGAATAAAGTTGATGTTGTCTTTATCTTGCTCAAGATTTAGAAAATGACAAGCATTAACTTACTTTTCAGATAGGCTACCTGACTCTAGGATCGGCCCTTAATACTCACATTCAGTGCCGGCGACTACGTATTTGCGTCTTCTAGGCTTTCTACGCTTATTTGCGTCATGGCGCTAGGCGTTGGCGTAATGTCGGCATCCTTAGAAAATCTACCGGCAGCGAATGTGAGTCACTTGCCCTCAGGATTTTCTATACTTTATTTCATTTCTCTGGTCGCCTCTGATGTAAGCTTACAGAAGTTACAGTGGTGGGAATGAGTGGTGGATTCGATTAAGTCTTGTCAAGAGTAGGTACATTCACAGTAGTCGGATGTTTGCAGCATGCAATATACAATATTATGACACTGACACCTAGTTAATTACTGAAATATACGGTTCTATTATTTGATTACACATTTAACAAATAAAATAATAGGCCAATAGTTCAGCTAGATCATATTTTAAGGTTTACTATTAACCACAAGGGCTATTATTTTTAATATTCACGATATGTCTTAAAAGGTACGGCGTTATCTAAATAATTTAAACAATTTCTGTACATATACAAAAATATATTAACTATAGTTAAAATATGGCTTTTAATACATAGGTACGTAAAATCTGTATAATTCACAAAAAGTAGGTAGGATATATGTATAGGTAGATTCAAAATGAAGCTTTGGTTAATTTTAAGTCTTGAATTGCCGGACAACGAATGATCCTAGAGGTATCATGTAAATCTAACAAGACCTTTCAATATTATATTAAACCATTTATAAGAAAAAGAAATATTAAAACAACGCTTAATCTTGCCATCTCTCTCTTAAGAAATAGAAGATATAATTCTGATGACACTCTAGTTTTAATATAAATAAGTATCCTATCCTCTTCGTGCTCGTGAATTAAATAAAGATATTTGAGGTATAAGTTATACAGGGGTGTAACAAAAGGGGTATGTTAAAGGAAATGCTATGAAAATAGCACACTGTAGACAACCTATCCACATGTGATTTCTACTCTCAAAAACATAGGTTCTCCATAGATCATTATATTTCTTTATAAGTATTCAAAGCATTTCGCATACCCCGGAAACATGATCGGCCCCCTGATTACGTAAAAGCAATAGCAAAGCCGAGGCCGTGCGATCGCGATAAATTGAGTGTGTGTGCGCAGGGCGAGGTGCGGGGCGCGGGAGGACGCCGAGCGCTCGTTGACCAACTTTACATATCAGTGTAATGAAACTTGAGAAGCAATGAAACTTTCTTGTACTAGAGAGCATTCCCAGGGTGAATAAACGAGTAAACACTCCATTCAACAGTACATTACACCTAGAACTAGGCCAGAACTCATAACACAGAAATTAGGTCACGAGCAACGAAAGGAATTACGCTTCTTGATATTGTAAATGCCAAAATGTTTGTCTGTTACATTTTAAAGACGATAAATGGTTGGAGACATTGACGCTAGTATCAATGTGGATCAAAACACTGTTTTATTAAAATTTTTGATTTAGTTCCACAATATTCCGCCGGCCATGCCGCTAATTTAACTAAACTAAACATAGCTCCTGTATCCAAGACTATCTACAAATATACGCAAATTATTAGATTTTTCCCTAACTAGGCTTATGACGAACTTGAAAACTATACCTTTGTAAATTGGCTACTTAGTCTCGGAAAATACATCAGTTATATGACCATAACTCTTCCATGACTCATAGACCAGAATTTTTTTCGTTGTTGGAGCGACACTATGAGTAGAGCGACATCTCGCTTTCACAATGGATACACTCCTGCTTTGAGAGTGTAACCTAGAACCTAGTCACCGACATAAGCTAGTACACAAATATAATACAGAGTGTTGGTGACAGCCAGGCAAATACTGAAATTCTGAACAAGTACAATGGTGTTGAGTTATACGCCAGTATTATTACTCGCAGGAAATGCATTTTTAATTTGATTATCCGCAATGTTTGCTTTCCGCGCCAATTGCATTGGAAGATCCTGTGACTAGTTAAATGGGCTTACTGGTTTTGTTGTGATTCAGTACTGTTTTTTTGATCACTTGTGACTCTCCATTCGGGTTGATCAGTTTTTTTAACTTTTTTGAGCACAACTTTTTTTTGAAAATCATTATTTGGTTAAAACTTTGTTTTTAATCCATTATCTAAGACATACTAATTTTTTTTTCTGGAAAAATAGAAAAAAAGCGGAAAATTTTGAAATTTTCCTGCGAAAATTTTCTGTGGTTTTCGACTCAGAATCATGGTCTGAAGTCACCATATCAATATTTGCCTGGCTGTCACAAACACCCTGTATAGTAAACATGGAATGCGTTAATCACATGTCGGAATTACCTGCTTCTTTAGCAGTATAACACTAATAAATTACCTCCTCCGCTCGTACAAAATTACAAATAAGGTGAATCTCCAAATTATAATGGCACGAACTTTGTAAACGTACGTACAAAACTCTTAGACTAAACATTACGCCTATCGCACACGACCGACTTCTGCCATGTCTTGTTAGTGTTATTAGTAATTTTTGGCCCCGCTTTGCTAAACGTGGCTATGGGCTACCCATTTTAGGAAGATAGACATGCATATGTCTGTCTTATGTTATACTATTAACAGACGTTCCGACTTGGCTGGAGCCGACCACCCGATCACGACCAAAACGGAAAGTTATAGGGTGGTCGGTCCGACATAATTATTATTAATACTGGTTGGACTTGGTCGGTTCGCCAGTGCATCCGACAAGCCGACCGTCCAGCCAAATTGGTGCGTCTGTAAGATTCGTTCCGACCGAATGTGGCTCAGTTGCATTTGCAACGCCGCCGACGTAGGACGTCAACATTAATGCAGTTACAGAACGGGAAATAATAGTGAAATTTTTGGATTTATATAATTAATTTCCCTGTTTGTGGGACTTAACCCACAAATGTTTGTGGGACTTAACCCACAAACATTATTGTAACAAACATATCAGAAATCAAGCATATTTAATCATGCTGGAGGTTCAAATGAAATTAGGCAAGGCGGCTACATTAAAAAATAAACATGACGATGTAGGCAATGTACTCGTATAGCTGCCACAACTATAGCGGCAATCGCTTGCTTTGAAAGAGCAGGCGGCATTACATCCGTTCACTGCTTCAAAGCAAAGGCAACTGACGGTTGAATGGCCAACCGTTGGAACGTCTGTAGCAATGTTGGAACGGTTGCTCCGTCGGTCGCAATATGGTCGGCTCCAGCCAAATCGGAACGTCTGTTAATAGCTTTAGTCTGCACTATTAAAGATTAGTTAAGGTACTTTGTGTAATATAAGAACGGGGATTTATACGAAAGATTTCGTTCATTGACCTCTCACCATTGAAAATAAATAATTTAGAAATGTAATATGACTTGGGTGGCTAAATATATTTTTTGGGTATGTGACAAACAATTACTGTTACAATGTATTTTACTTTTTACCCATATTATTCAGATATGTACAGTTATCGAGAAGATGTATACATTGTAGTTGGACTTTTACCTTAACGCAAGGGCTAAAAATCATTTGTGTGTACATCTGATTGATCATGACTGTATGTACGTGTCTGAATAAAGCGTGAAAAAATTATTAGAGAGTCGACAAAAGTCGGCGGTCTGCGCTAAAAATTAGACAATTAGGCAGTTGTTGCATAAATTAATTTAGAATTACGATTTCAAGATGGATACGAGTACAACAGTTTTGTGACTAAACACGTACTAAAGAACCGGTATTTTTCTATATTAAAGTCGGTTGACTCATTTTTCTTTCTATCCTAGATTTTTTTTATCTGTATCCAAAAATTGTTCTAATAAGTACAAATTTTAAGAAACGTTTCTATAAGAAAGATGCTTGTGTATAAGCACCGATTAAGTACATCTTTTATTGACTATATTATGTAAAAATTATTGAGTTCATCTTTAATTCAAATTATTATATCTTAGCAAAATGAATTGAGCCTGAAACTAACGTTGTTTATATCTCTTGGTATTACTAAATAGGTAATGTAAAACTTACATAGATTATATTTTACCGAAATTATTTTAAGATAATTATACAAGCACTCGAAATATGACCTATAGAAGGTAAGTTTCAACCATACGCAAGGCGAGAAACAGACATAATATATTTATATTATT
The DNA here is from genome assembly GCA_014607495.2 of Carposina sasakii. Classification (NCBI taxonomy): domain Eukaryota; kingdom Metazoa; phylum Arthropoda; class Insecta; order Lepidoptera; family Carposinidae; genus Carposina; species Carposina sasakii. The sequence goes on along the minus strand of CP053156.1, from coordinate 2,576,742 downwards.
ATGACATTGTATTGATTGCCACAAAATACTTTTTCCCTAAATGTCGGGAAATAATGTTTTAATGGATTTGCAAAATCTTATAAAAATATTGCGAAATTAATATACTTATTTCAACTGACATTAGACGACAGAGGCTGGTTGTATGTTTGTTTGTTATATAATTGTACCCATTTTGCGTCAAATTGGCCTTCGCGACTATCGTTGTATAGGTCATATTTCGATTAAACAAGCATTTTTTAATATTCACCTTTGAATTCGCTATCCTATTCTAAAATTAGAGCGTTGGACAGAAAATACTACACAAAAGCGTATAAAAATGCTTTATATAAGTAACATCAGTAAAGCTTTTATATATTTAACTATAATTATATCATAATGAAACCCATTAATAATTAATATAGCCATAATTATATACACATCGAGTTAGCACGGGAGTATATAGAAATTCTTACTGTGTAAGTTATTTGTAATTAAATAAGTTCCTTAAATAATAGATTATATAACTAAATATAATATGTATAAATGTCATCTCTATATTATGTTCTGCTTTAAATTCAAAATATTACATCCAAATGGCAAAACATGTATCATTTAAAATCAAAACATGTTTTACAGTTCCTGAGTGATTATTATAATCCATTATATTTACAATCTAAGGGAAACTTTACATATCCTTGTTAATCTGTGTCAAAACTATAAATAATTATTCCTTAATATCAGTATTTCCTAAAAAAAAATCATTACCCTCCATTTCAGAGTGGTTGGGTAAAATAACCCTTATCATACAAAAACAATTCACTAACTAAATGTGAACGAACGATCTTTCTCTCACCTTTCGGCCACGACACATTGAGTCTAGTGGCGCCTGCAATAAGGGTTACACTTGCGTGACACAGTGCGACAGCTTGGCGAGCTCCGCTTGAAGGGCGATTCTCTTCTCACTCTCTAAAGCTAGTTTTGTATGAAGTTCTTCAATGGCAGCGTTGAATTTCGCGTTTTGTACTTCTAACAACTTTTCCAAGTTTAATATCTGCAAGAAATGTCAAGGTAAATAAAATCCGGCCAAGTGCAAGTCGGATTCGGGCATAAACGGTTCGGTACACCCAATCCCAACTAATATAAGGTCTCCGACCGTATTTCGGCCAAGGCGGAGATTAGCCAGGTACACAGGAGATAGTATAGTGCACAAGTGTGTGCGCAAACACAGGTGCACTCTCTATTCCGTCACTCTCATAGTCCGGTGGGACGGAAAGCCAACACAACCGGAGAGAGATCAGGCGGTGATAGCCCAGTGGTTAAGACGTGCGCCTTCCAAGCGGGAGGCGTAAGTTCGATCCCAGTCACGGGCCTGTACCAATGAATTCATTTCATGTACAGATTTGAATGTTGAAAAATTGACACTTAGCTCGTGCCTCGGAAAGCACGTAAAACCGTTGGTCCCTAGTCCTTACTAATATTATAAATGCGAAAGTAAGTTTGTTAGTTACCTCTTCACTTTATTTACTCAACCAGAATTCTTGAAATTTTGCATACATATAGTTGGCAGTACCGAAAAGGACATAGGCTACATCCTGTAGCCCATACGATAGACATCGCGAGAAACAGTTAGTTACATACAAATAATCATACATACATATAATCACGCCTTTATCCCTTACGGGGTAGGCAGAGTACCAAGGGCCGATAGAACCACATGGTGCCACTTCTGACCAATAGTTGAGATGTACAAGTTCGGTTAGTAGTGACAGGTGGTCAGCCCATCGCCTACAAAACACCAAGACCCGCTTGTCCCTCTACTAACTTGTACAGTATGCCCGGGAAGAGAAGCAGCTGTAGTATTATACGTTTTTTTTCACTCCCAGAGCAGCATAGAAGATAGTTAAACACAGCAGAAATCGACGTTTATTGTATGGAGCCTATATGAGCACAATACTTTAAAACTTACCCTATTATTGAGCTGAGCAATCAACACATCAGAGTCCGACGTGTCAGTTTTCATCCGCCTCTCGATTGTGCTAGTTCTCTCGCTCATCCCCGCTATCTTATCGATCTTGTCGTCCTTTTCTATCCTCTCGATGGTCGTCGTTTTTTCAAAAAGGCTGGTTTTGTCGTGTTTTTCCGGCGTTTTCCTTTCGGCGGGTTCTAGGCTAGACCGGGCGGTGGTGGGGGGAGACGGCGCCATTGGTTTCTTTACTTCGTCCAACATCGATGTTAATGTCCGACCTGGGTTATTAACAAAACTAACAATGTAGACAAAAAAATTACGCAATATGTAGTAGCTTCAACATATAGGGTATAGCTTTATCACATAGGGTATAGCTTCATCACATCTTTCATTCTTATAAATCTACTTGATTGACGAACTATTCTATAAAACGGACAATTTAACATACCTGCGGCGGTAGGAGAAGTGACGGCAGCTTTAGGCGGCTCCTCTCTTGGCGCTGGATCTTTCTTTGAGTCCAGCGAATGACGGACTTCCGTCGAACGTTTCTGAAAGATACAATTAAAATAAAATTTTCAATGACATTATGTAACCTAACTAGGTTTAGGTTTATAATTTAACCCAGGATAATTTTATTTACGATTATTTATTCATCTTTTTCTCTGGTTTTTTTTTTGTCAAGCTGAAAACTAAAAGATAAGAATTCGCGGAAGGCACTTAACATATGTAGGCCCTAGCTTCACATACTTCCATTTCATATAGTATTTTATTTAGTACACAAAATCGTGGATTCTGTTACTCTTCTGTGGACTTTAAATTTTATTTAAGTTTTAACCACCGACTTCGGCCGCGTACAGGGAAATTTCGTATCAGCATTGCATCAATACCAAACCTCCATATACTTCTTCAAAATCCGTTGCGTAGTTTTAAAGATTATAAGAAACAAAAATAAATAAAGAATAGAATCGCTTCCCGCTGTCTGTCTATCTCTCTTTCTCGTTTTACAATATGTAGTGAAGTATTTATAAGCTAACCTCTTCAAAACTTTCTAAGACCGACATTCGACTACTGATCGACGACGTACTCTTAGACATTTCCATTGAGTGTGTCGACCGTTTCTCTTCTACGCCCACGTCAAGAATCCTGAAAGCATAAGGGATTTTGGTTTCAGGAAACAAACAATATACGGGTTGTGACAGGTAAATAGAAAGAAATACACAAGATTAATCTAAATTGGTCCATCTTCGGGTTTATGCAGATTCACGAATAGAATTACATTGGTATTTTGGTATGTTGGAAGAAATCTCTAATCTAATTATTGTAGCAGTATGTGGGTAGCCAGAACTGCGTGATTGCGAAGGAGATCCTAGGGTCACGTTTAGAATAGCAGAATCAGATATTAAAGATCAGTGACAAGTTGCTAGCTCATTGTCTGAAAGAATGCCCATAAATACCTAAGTCGACTCTTACGACATGCACGGAAGGAAATGCAGCTAATGTCAGTCTAGTGAAGCCCCGAAGCCCCGCATCAGCACGGGAAATATTTAAATCATTTTTTAAAACAAACAAATATAATATAGGATAAACAAAAGCACTTACCTATCCGTACTACCCCCACCCGCTTTGCTAGCTAATCCGGAACTAGACTCCGAAGATCCGGACACGGATCGGGACTTCCCCTCGGATCCGAAAGAAGTCTTCTTAGCCTGGTTCAGCTTCAGCTCCTCCATCCACGGCGCCTTCTGCTTGCCCCAGTCGCGCGTCCGCGGCTTTATCTCTTCCGTCTTTAAATATTGTATGATTTTTACAGGGTTTTGGTAAGCGAAATGCTATGAAATAGCTCACTACGAGTATAGGGAATATGCACATATCAGCTTCATAAAAACAATATTTAGTACAAAATAAATTGTTTTAAAATAGTGGGATAATGACAGGTTTTTAAACGACCGCCATTTAGGCGCGCTTTTCGTGACGTCATAGTCATAGACGTGACGTCACAGAAAACGGTCATGACACACTGTTAACACGCGACGTGACGCGACACGCGATCCCCACTCTCCACACATTTTCGGCGTGTTACCGCGTGGAGTGTTAACAGTGTGTCTTGACCCTTAGTGGCACAGGCTATATAATATTTATTACTTTGACCGGTTTGATGAGAGAAAGATCAACATGTTCGAACATTGTTTGGTGCACACAGATTTTGACGTCATATTTCATTCATGATTATTCCGACCAATAGTGTTGAGTTTCAAGTGATTTGAATTTCCCTCTTATTTAATAAAAAATATTAATATGTACGTAAATGTCAATGAATAAATATTATATATAAAAATACCATTATTTGAATCACATGCATATTCCCTATTAAGAACCCATCCTAAAAAACTCGAAATCCTATGGAAGTATAATCTTAAGTGAAATGGTTTCTTTCAAACTCATATTGCGAACATTTTGGCATTAGTTTTTACGGCCGGCTGCCTGACGCCAGCCCTTCTCAGGTATAGCTGAGTGAGAATTTTTTGAAAAAACCGTACATGAAATAAATTCAGTGGTACTGGCCCGTAACTGGGATCGAACTCACACCTCCCGACTGAAAGACGCACGTCTTAACCATTGGGCTATCACCGCTTCACAAAAATTGAGACACTAAATCACATATTTATTATTCCAGATAGTATGGAGAATTCTTAAATAATGCAGGAATTTTATGTTCATAAAATAAAACCGATGACTATTCCAATATAAAATATTACAAATCGTTTCTAATATGTATAGGTAAAGAGAAAAAAGGTTACATGTCAATACTAACCTGGTCTACTGATGGCGATCGGTCTACTGATGTTTTGTCTACTGACGATTTATCTGCTGGTGTTGGCGACTTGTCGGTCGTTGCTGGTCTCTCGGTTGGTACTAGAAACCGATCAATAGAGAATAATTAGTTCTTTAAGTTAAAATTAATAAAAAACACTTGTTTATACCTTAAGGAGATAAGCTCATTCTTGTACTTTTCTATCTAATTAACTATCTATTGCCCGCGACTTCACCCGCGTTCACTACAGAATGTAACTTATGTCCTTCTCTGTAATTCCAAGTTTCGAAAGAAACCATATTGCGCCGACCCCGTAACTACGATTATAATATAATATAATAATGGACAACAAAAAAACAAATATAATACCTTCGTGTCCATTGCTTAGTCCTATAATTTGTAACGTATCGTCACGTAACGCTTGACTAGGGGGTCGTCTTTTAGGTGCTTTTACTCTGAAAATGATACAAAAAATTATTGGAATGTATTAAAAAAATTAATTAATAATTTATCAGTGATAATTATCACTTCGAACCCTGGTCGAAATCAAACAAAAAGGGATAATCTTAACAGAGTACAATCTTAATGCTTATGATATCTATTTTTCAAACGATATCGTCACAACCAACCTCAGAAGCAGCAAGAAAATTATATCTTTTTGTTACTTAAGTACTTGATTCATTTAGCTTTTGTTCATTATATGTGTTATAAGAAATGTTCAGGGTTATGGTATCTATGTGTATCAAAACCCCTAAATATAAATACAGATATTTAAAAAATTGTGTTATAAAGACAGACTGACCTCCCGACCCTGGGGTCATTGAGCAGCGAGTTCCTCTCGACATGATCAAAAGTGTTAGTGTTGGTGTTTCCCCTGGGTTTGCTCGCACCGCCTCCGTCCGGTCGGTCCCATTCCCCGCTGCTGCTGCTCGCACTACTAGACACCGTTGTTTGTACTGTTGTGCTCTTCTCTCTACAAGGGTACAACATTAGAGATTATAAAGAATCTCGGATTTTTTTTATTTCAAATTTGAATTATTGCATTGAAGATTTAATCTGAAATATGCAAAAAATCTATCTCTCGACATCGGTGATTTGGCTGCAAGACAAATGTTTAGGCCTGGTCCAGGGACAAAACTTTATTAAAATATAAAAAGAATTTGACAATCATTCAGTCAAATTAAGTCAGAAAATTGCTCTGCGAGAGCGAAGTCGTTCCACCGTAAACCAATATAACCAAAGTACTAAGTGCGACATATCCGTCCCGGGACGTGGACATGAGGAGGCTGCAGCAGTTTGGGGTAAGTCCCTGGACCCATAATTCTTAAATAAAGTAGCTGTCGAAGGCGCCAAGCGCCAACAACGAATCTAATGACACCTCGGTACTTGTCAACGCTTGCGGGTGTTAATAGGCATTGAACGTTGAGTCGCTGCAATTGGGTTTTTGCGCCTCTAGCCCGTAGCGTCATAAAATTATGACAAAAACACTTAAACTTGTATCAAGGATAAGCTCCAGTAGTCTTATCGGTTGAGATTACTTTCCGAGTCATGTACTCAAGGCTGTTCCCAAAATCACGAACTAGAACTGCAGGATCGCCACGAAGATCATACAGGCACGCTTTAGCATAGCTGGGCCAGATGTAAAAGGGAAGTGACAGACATTAGCTAATGGCCTGTAAAAATACCCGAGTTCATACGTCGACTCTTACGACACGCACTGAAGGAGATGCAGCTGATGTAATCTAGTGAAGCCCCGCATTAGCACAGGACAAATAATACCGGCAGTTATCTGGAGTTTAACATCTCTTATGGCTCTTATTTCACCGCTCCGTACAACCTGATACTTTTTATGGGATATCTGTAAAATCAAGTGCCAGTTAGGTTGTCCGAAACGTAATAGCAAGTGGTAAAACTGGCGCTCAAACTAATTGAAAAGTAACGTACTTGTCTGTCGTGGACATCATCTTGCTCTTCAGTCCGCTGAACAGACCGCCCACTCCGGTCGACGGAGTCGGACTCTTCTTCAATGGCACGGGGGGTTTCTTTATCTGGAACATGAAACCACTATAGACGCAGATTCCCGTTCATATAACAAGTTAGTACATCATGTGACTCCTGTCTGTATGTTCCAATCTGTTGCCCTGATTGTCGAAAGTTCGAAAATACGTTTGATCTGTCCTTAAATTTGAGAAGAGGTAGAGAACAAAATTATTTTTCTGTCAAAGGTAGGTAGGGTCGATAACAGGGTGACAGATGAGAATATTGCGAAGAAAAGAATTGACCAATACCTATACCGGGATTGGCTCACCATCACCACTCATTTCCGCCACTGTAACTCCTGTAAGCCAGTATCAACAGAGGCGACCAGAAAAATGCATATGAAGCATAGAAAATCCCGAGATGACCTAACAATTGACAAATACCTACATAATTTACTTAAATCATTCCATAAACCATATTTTCTTATAGTTGTTAGGTACTACTCCAAACAATTCTTCCACAACATATAATTTTATTAATGCTAGTTTCTCGTAACATTTCACTGTACTCACCTGTCCATCTAAGCTACCATCGGTAACCGTTTCGTTATGAACCAATTTTTCAGATTCACTCTTATTCGTGTGCGTGACTGTACTGTGTGTGCTGTTTTCTTTGCTTAACGAATTTTCTTTGTGCATACTGAAAAAATAAAGAAATATTATTATATTTTGTATACTACAATTGGCTGAGCAAGTTATCTAAGATGCCATCGATTGATTACTGTGAGTGTATTTGATAAGAGTATAAAAATGTATTTAAACAAATAACAAGATTATAATTATTTCTGAAGTAGGGACTTATGAATATACAGGGTGATTTTTGGTCGTCAACGTTCCCGCAAACTACGGAATGTCCTCATCATCACGATCATTTTTCTCCATCGAAGCATACCTGGGAAATGTCTGGATATTGTGTGTCCCAAGATATTAGGATCCAAAGTTGAGTAAATAGACTGCGTTTTTCTGCATAAATGCACATAGACGCGCATTGCAAGATTTTTTCACGATAAATAATTAATATCTGTCTATGATACTAGACACTATAAATTTCGCCCGATCAAGTAATAAAAAAAAAAAATAAAAATTACATTGTTTCCCAGCATTTTTTTGCCATAAACTTAGTTTATTTGATGTATAGAGTACGTACCCTTCGTTAATGGTCGCAACAAAAAAACAGCCTGTATAGGAGAATGTAGATCTTGTAGGTACTCTATAATGGTATTTTATCTAGTGCTCTAGTTCAGTAAATCCCCAGTTGGCCGAGTACTTTTGAGATCTATTTGTCATCATTGGGTGATGTTTTCTCAATATGTGGGATAATTATATGAAAAATCTGGCATAGTAGATAGTATTAGATAGGTTATACTCGTAAGAACCAGAAGTAAGTCGACTAATCGTCATTACAGAAAGTTGATGATCGACCGATCACGAACCACAAGATCATTTTAAATTTATTTGTCGGTTCTAAGAAACTATATCCAAAAGCAGCTGACAAGAAACTTGAATCCAAGAATTAGTCAACCAGCGAGCTGGAGGAAAAAATCCGTCGCACGATTCACACGAAACAATGCCAAGTTTAGACATTTTTCTTCCGACATAGCGCAAGTAAAGTGCCTTAACAATCTATACTATTTGAGGCAAAGAACCAAAAATTGTGGTCGTGGGTTCGATTCCCACTCGGGTGAAGATTTTTTTCCATTTCTTTATTAATAATTTTATAAAAATTTACTTTTTAAGTATAAGCTAAATAGCGATATGTATATACAAAAAGATTATTAAATAAATAAACATTAGAGATTAAGGTGAGAACGTAGAAAGTAACATATAAAAAAAAATGAATTCATGTAGAATAAATGAGTGAATTTGAATGAATAAATAACAAAATTACATTTAATTCAGACGATAATAACCTTAATCAATTATTTTTACGTTTAAAGCCTCATTTACATGATATGGACCATTTTCTTTCCCGTTGCATAAAATTTTTTTGAACAACAAATGACTGGCATGGTCTAAAGTCAAGTTTTTGCTAGTAAATAATGTCATACGAGTATAAATAATTGCATTCAATAAATTGCTCTTGTATGTACAAGAAAATGGTATAATGTAAATGGGGCTTGAAGGGGTAAATTGTGTGTAAAAAAAATTGCGAGTCTAACACCACTATCGTAACTTTAAAAGTTGGATTAAATAAAGTAGGTATTTCTGTAATTTGTATCAAAGGAAGTAAGTACAGAAATATTTAATCTAGCTAAACGAATGCTAATTAACATATCCAGTTCTGACGCTCCTTAACCGAATTTAATTAACAAAAAATTCATTGTATTTGGTAACATCCACTTGTTGCTATCAGTCAATGACCGCAAACGACGGTAGGTATAGGTATACCTATTTGTTTTTACACATGTCCAAATTTCAGACTTTCTAACGGTAACGACGGTAACTGTATGGAAGGTCGGTGTATAAAATCTGTAAAAAGCATCGTAAGTACCTGTCATGTCGTAGAAATATCTATACCTAAGGTAAGTATGTATAAGTATTATTCCAGGCTCGCCTACGTAACGATCGCCATCGTGTTCCCACGGCTATTTTTGGGATCACAGCCGTATTTGTAGGTTATAATAAACTGGGAATAATATTAAAAGCTTCTGCTTTCACTCACTGTCACTTGTGCTTGGTTTGCTGGAAGAAATCACTTGAGGAGATAAACAAGCCATTGTACATTTCTCCTGTATACTGATTACTTGTTAATATTCTTTCATTCGTGTACAGTAAAGAATAGCCGACATACCTTATCCTAGTAGTGGTGAGTTCTTTAACTGAGGCCGTCTTCTCCGAGTACTTGTTGAGGACGGGGTAGATGTTGTTTGTACTCTTCGCCGACGGTCGGTCCGGCTTCTTCTCTTCTGCTTCTTGTGCTACTGGAAACAACAACAATAAATAACTACACATTATAAAACAAAGTCGTACCGCTGTCTGTCTGTCCCTATGTATGTTTATATCTTTAAAATTACGCAACGGATTCTGATGCGGTTTCTTTAATTAGATAGAATGATTCATGAGGAAGGTCTATATGTATAACTAGGGACCCGCCACGGCTTCACACAGGTGCAAAGCTCCCTCACGCGGACGATGTGATAGGCAGCAGCTAGTAAATAATAATAAATACCCGAGGAGGGTTGGCGTAAGGTAGGCAGCCGGCCGGCTGTAAAACGAACGCCAAATCCTTGGCAATGTGACTCTATCCCCACGACGCAAGACTTTAGGGATCTTAGTGTGAGACTAGGTAATGTGTATTGTAAAGTATGTGAATTTATTTAATTACTAGTGGACGCCCGCGACTCCGTCCGCGTGGACTACAATAAAAACAAAATGTCGAAATTATCCGGGATAAAAACATTTTCCCTATTTGTTAAGTGGGACCTGTCACAATATATTCCTGAAAACTGCATCGAAATCGGTTCAGCCGTTTCTGAGATTAGCGTGCACAAACGCACAGACAAACCGACAAACAGACAAAAATTCCAAAAATCATTGTTTTTGGTACTATTGCGTTGTTAAAGATCTCCTACGAGTATAATATTTTTTCTCATATATCTTCCATGTACAGACAGCGATCCGTTACATTTTTATTATATGCATAGATGGTTATAACGTGACTATAAGGATCTTCTCGTGATTCCGCGGTGTCTGGCTACACCATTTTGGGAACAGAGCCGTATGTGTACGCACATAAATGTATGGACAACCTGTCGTTACAGAGACGATAAAATGAAGCACGAAATTCCTAATTAAAGTTAATTATTATGTTTTTTTTTTATTTATACACTTCACAACACATTTACTCAGTCCCACATTAAGACCCCTAAGGTCCTGTGTCGTGGGTACTGCAACGTTATACTCGTATCTTATATAAAAATGAATTGCTGTTCGTTAGTCTCGCTAAAACTCGAAAACGACTGAACCGATTTGGCTAATTTTAGTCTTGAAATGTTCATGGAAGTCCAAGGAAGGTTTAAACGGTGAATACGTTGAGTATATGTACCGAAGCGAAGCGAGGGCGGGTCACTAGTCAATACATAGATACGTATAGAAACATCCATGACTCGAAAACAAACATCGATGTTGATCATATCAATGTTTGCACCTACCGAGATTAGAATCTAGGACCTATGGCGCCACAGGCAGGGTCACTACCAACTACACCGATCGATCGTTCATGGTAATTAATTATGTAAAAATTTAGGTCAGCTTGAATTATTAAATGACATACATGGAGTATATTTTCCATATGAAATAGTTAGGTGTGTAGTAAACTTACATCGTAAATCACAAAGCGCATCGCCAAATTTAAACATGAAGTCATTGATTTCATAATTCTAAAAAACCACTAGTAAGTAACCTTGAGCAAATTATCATAACAAAAGTCTCATTTATGTTTATAGTTGTTATTAGGAAATACTCTTAAATACACAAAACAGACGACACTTGTCAATCAAATAAACAAAATCCAACTTAACACGTTATTACAAAAACATTTCACAATAATTTCCAAAAAACACTTTCGCACATAAAAATCGACAAAAACACAAAACAAACTCACTTTCTACACCCATTTTGGGATGAAAACTTAAAAAATCAGGTTAAAATCCGATACTTTGTTAACTATGGACAGTTGTTATAGTCGACTGAATCGATGAGGTAACTCGAAGGAAATCACGACTGCTCGAGTCTCAAGCGCAACCTTCATGAGAAATGTCAATAGCTAAGCGCTCCAAACAGCTACTAGGCCGTAGGCGGACTGTTTACAAACATAATTATTTGCGCGTAAACTTAGTTATGGTATTTGTTTCACACGCCCGATAATAGTTAGCAAGTTACATAGTGAGATTCATTTTCTGCTCGCATGTTTGTATGATTTTGTTTGAAAAGCCTTTTTATGGAATAGAATGTGTTCGTGGGAAAATTGCATGTATGCACGCCAAAAATACAGAAAAATTTAATACCCCAAAAAAAGGTTCATTTCCTTTGACAAGATGTCAAATTTCATAAGATGGCAGAACAATATGGGCAGTTTTAGATATAAAAAATCCATAACGACATTGAAGCTACCATTTAGTTATGCAAATTACATAAAACTTTACATATTTCGTAATTGATCATTGATCTCTACAAATTATAAATACGTGGGCTTGTATGTACTTGCGTTGGAGTGTAAAGGCGCATTTGTACCGAAATTGTTTGCAATTTTAGTGTGTTGACAACCTTAAATAATCTAAGTATGTAGTAACAGGTAGGTATAGATGCTCAAAAAAAATGATTGTGTAGCGATTGATGGGTGGGCGATCAATCTTTATGAACTTTGGTTTCTGTGATCGTTACAATGAGAAACATTAATTATATCGTAAATTTATATTTTTCCCGGACTCCCTCAAAAAGAAACATACCTACTAATAGGTTTATTTTGTCGCACCAATTTCTACCAAAATTGCAGAATTTTTTTTATCAGTTGATAAAATGATGCGAGCGAAGCGAGCGCGAAATATATATCGTTTTCAGCACATACATAAGTTGCCAATGACTTTGCAGGCTCTACTGTGAATTTGTAACGATCCAGTGTTCCGGAAACCCCGAAAAATTTACATCTCTAGCTGTTCCCGTATATTGACGAGAGAAACAAGTCGCTAGAACAAACTACCTATCAATTATTGATAGTTTCCGAAAAAAATTTATTAAAGTAGCCAATTTTTGGTGGGTCGAAAAATGAAAAAAAAATATTGTACTTTTATTAACGGAGTTTGACACAAAAAATTTTTATACCATAATATTTCATCGTATTGCGCATATTTCAGTATAAATTACAATCATCTTTATGCGGGTGATTTAAAGAATTAAAAAAAAAATCAAATATAGGTAATATTTTTTTAAAAGAAAAGTGCACAATTTCAGCACGTAATTTTTTATACTAATAATTACTCACTATTATGTCTATCTACAAAAAAAAATCTGCACCGTACCTCGTGGATAACTAGAGATATTTCATATGTCAGTACCTAAGGTGCTTAATAAATGGTGCTAAAGCATCATGGAAATGGATACGAAATCTGTAGTAAAGCGTGAAGCGAACGAAGCCTCCGTTAGGGCGACACGTTATCATTGTTACGGCTGATCATAGTGTGAGGCAATAACGACGCAATATGTATACTCCGCAATACTATTTACAATAAAATGGTTTAATTTCTTGCAAACAAAATATTCCACTTAAATTAATGATAGGTCTTCGCTTCGCGGAGCCAATCTTTATTCTAAGATATTCCATCATGTCAAGTAAATCAGATTTTCCTTGACATTAAAACTGAACAGTCGGGATCCATTGACAACTCATCTATCACTCACGCGATAAATAGTATAGGTTTCGATAGGAATGAGTTTCTAAAGGGATTTATTTAAAGTACTTATAAAAAACCATGAGAAAACCAGTGGACGTGTTTGACTTTTATGCTAAGCGTGTCTGTTGGATCTCCTTCGTAAATCTGTTCTGACTACCTACTTAAGGAACACAGCCGTATGTATATATACAGGGTGATTTTTCGTCGCCACCCTTAACAAAGGGTACGTACTCTATACATTAAATAAAGTAAGTTTATGCCAAAAAAATGCTGGGAAACGATGTAAATTTTTTTTTATTACTTTTTTGGGGGAAATTTAGTGTCCAGTGTTTATGCTAGTTTTTTCATAGACAGATATTAATTATTTCTCGTGATAAAATCTTGCTACACGCGTCAATGTGCATTTATGCAGAAAAACGCAATCTATTTACTCAACTTTGGACCCTAATATTTTGGAAACCAGACACTTCCCAGGTATGCTTCCATGGAGAAAAATGATCGTAATGATGAGGAGATTCCGTAGTTTTCGGGAACGTTATCGGCCAAAAATCACCCTCACCAGCTCGATAATTAATATTTTGGAAGAACCTCATGGTAAAAATATTTAATTCCATAAAGTAAAACAAATCTTGTTAAACGCCGTTACGGGGTAGGCTAAATTAAGCTTAATGTACTAATCTTGATCCACCTATAAAACTTTTTAACCATTTCGTTCGTGACTTACGCATTACGGTACTATATACCAATAATAGTAGCGCTAATTCAGTTTCTGTATGAGTCATTGATAACGTGTTTTAATAATAACATTAAAGGAATGATATCATTTCGGTCGTCACTTTACTATTATAGCACAGTACAGACAGGCTTGCAAGTACTTTACATTAATGACCGGTTTTGAAGAGACAACTCTATACTCGTAATATTTGAATACTACGAGTAAGTAGACACTTAGATTGTTTACGCTCAATTTTTGTACTTAAGATAGTTACAGCCAATTTTAATAACCGATCTCAAGAGATTTTAGCATATCGTAGATTTAACCGTCAATTTAAAATTAAACCAATTAAAAATCTCGGATTCTTCTTGATCTTTTATTATTATTGAAATAGGCCGTTAGTCACTAATTCAGGATGTTCCGTAAAGACACATCACAGTGTCACAAAGCATTGCCCACCGAAGACGAATTGAACCAGCCTAACATGACTGCAGTAGAAGCTGCAAGATTTAACGTTTTCAAGATACCCCAGTATTATATGTTTTGTATGTAATATGGTTTTACGTGACCGAGATAGAGCTCTACTATGAATAAAATTTTTGGTACATACTTTAATTAATAAAATTTATGGTTATGTCTACAGCTTATTGTTTTGTGGGGGCGAGTTAGTTCACATAAGTATATGATATTTTTTATCTGATCGGCTGTCAACAAGGAATTACCCTAATATCAAAAGCTCATATTTGGTGAGAGTACATTACAGAGTGCAAGGTTCTGACGCGCTTGAGTAACGCGCAAATCCCCTCTTGGCCAGTAGGCCAATGAATAATAGTAGTTATCAATTAGTCGTATCAAATCGACTCACCATTAGGCATGATCTGCACAAAGTTGTCGGGGAACAGGCCGACCTTCCCGCGCAGTTCCCCGCGCCACCAGCCGCGGTCGGGCGCCTCCTTCGACACGAGCGTCACCAGCTCGCCCTCAGCCAGCGTCAGCTCGTCCTCGTTCACCGCCGTGTACGGGAACAGGACGCGGCACATCTCTTTTACTGTGCAAATTAGTAAAATGTATTTCGAATATACTAAGGCAGATTTTTCCAATATGGTAGATAAGGCGAAAAAGGTGTGTCAGGCAGGCAGGACCGTAGGGTACCAGCGGTCTCTGATCTCTGTCTACCCCTCTGGGGAAGAGGCGTGATTTATACAGGGTGTAACAAAAGGGGTATGTTGAGCGAAAAGCCCTGAAAATAGCCCACCATAGAGAACCTATTCCCAAATTTTGAGACTCGAAATCGAATAGTAATTTTTCAAATTAGTATGGAGAATTCCTAAACAACTCAGGAATGTTCATACCATCTTAAAAAATAAACATGTGATTTCGAGTCTTAAATTTTGGGATTATATTCCTTATAATGGTCTATATTCATAGCTTTTCGCTTAACATACACTTTTTGTTACACCCTGTATGTATTATAATACCACAGCGGTAATAACAACAGAGCCACTGTTTCTTCTCAGCTGAAACGCAGCTGGAACCGCTGAAGAATCGCGATGCTAAACTATGATTAGGCTAAGTAGGTAAAGGATGAAGTAATCTGACATATTACGTTGTATTTCAAAACGCCACAATCATTTTGTTTTTGTTCTCGCTCGTTATGTCGCTCATACATACCCAATTAATTAATTATATTGCTTGGCATCACTCTATTTTAATGATTCGGTTACATTTCAGCTAGAAATTTATTAAAATAAAAAAACGGAGACTAGGTAATCATACGCAAATATTTTAATATGAGTACACTAACCTCACCCAACGTTGAATTAGTTAGTCATCTTTGAGCAAAACAAGAAATAATCATATCTCGTAATATAACAAAACTTTAAAGCACAGACAAAACTTACACAACACTGCAAGTTTTAATTTAATTAAATTTATAAAAGTTATTAATAATTAAATTTATGCAGCATGCACGAATATAAACACAACTATAACCGAAACAGAAAGGATTCAATTATTATTACTTTTAAAAAAACAATGCCAGTGACGTCATATCATAACAGATAACTGGAAACTCCCGCCAAGCCTCGAATATTACACTAATTTGATATCAGACTGAAACTTCCGGGGAATTTGATAATTTTAGACCGTGACATACATTAAGGAATAATTCAATTTCACTTTTATGTCAGAGTTTTGGAGAATGAACCGTCAACGGACATAAACTTTGTAGCTATATCCTATACTTTAAACGAGCAATTTGATAAATTAGTTTCTTCGAAACACATTTTGTCAATTTTTTATATTGAGATAGAACAAGTAGACAATATCATCCATTCAAGCGGCGTTCGTTCGAGGTATAAAGTACTTAGGGCCGATTTTTCCTAATGTCAGATAGCCTAGCAGAAGGATAAAGTTGATGCTGTCTTTCTCTAAAGCTTGATAATGACAGAGACAGCATCAACTATATTCTTCAGATAGGCTATCTGATGTTTGGAAAGCCTTCTTAGACATTGTTTAAAGTAACATCCTTTCGCAGAGACATTCGTCATTAAGTCTTGTCCTGTAATAGTGGTTAAGTTTTGGTCCTAGGAATGCGGTGCCATCATATAGCGGCCGTAAACGAACATTTTAGACGTCGGCACCATTAAGGCGGTTGCCTTTTCGCGTTCGTACGTGACCGCGCTGCTGGCCCAGTAACATCTGCAGTGGGATCTTAGGCTATAGGAATACATAGCTTTAGATTATAACTGAAGGATTACTGGCGGTCGATATTTTTCACATGGCATTCATTGGTCAAGTTTACTTTGCCACTTACCCGGTTTGGGCGGTAAAGCCGGCGCCGGCTCGCTGGGCGGTGCGGGCGTCGGGTCCAACATCACGACGAAGTTGGACGGGAACACGCCGACCCGACCCTGCCGCCTGCCCTGCCACCAACCCTCCTCCACCTGGGAAACAAAACATAATTTAATTCATCCCCTACTACATGGGACTTTAAAAGGCTGACAGGTGGAATTTAGCTGTGAAGTTGTCACGTCTTTTAGGAAACTGAGCAAGAATATACGTAGGTAGGTACTCATGATCTATTAATTATATCAGGATGAAGAGACATACTCGCCAGCTACTGAAAGTACACCTGCTGTTATCAACATGAACTCACACATAAAATACTCAGAGGGCTTAGACAAAGTTACATTATTTCTCGATCAAATCCATAGATTCATATCGAAACTTTGCTCCAATGGGAAGCCTTTATAGGTAAACGCGCGTCCGTTAAATCATGTGATGAGGTCTATATGACGCCCCCTATTGATGGGAATGTTACGGCGGAACCTTTTTTCAAGCAACCATGAGACGCACAAAACCGTTGTTTTGACACAACACCGCACGGACCAATTATAATAACAGATGCATTCTCAAAGATAACCATCATCGGAGACCAAATTCTCTATAAAAATCTAAAAGAGTTGTGCTTAGAGATTAATTGTAAGAGTTACGCTTTGTTGCCTACAATATTATTGCCCTCGACGATCCCATCATGACTGGGAGATTTACCGACCAACTATAAAAAAAAATTACGAAACGTAGGTAACACACATAAAAAATAAAAATAAAATAAATAAGGAGAAAGAAAATGCATGTTTATGGCCGTATAACGTTTTGAAGTCACCTGTACGTTAAAAGGGCGGTGTTTTTGTTACAGGTTCGGTACCTATAGCAAAGTCCTAGAAAACTAAAGAACATAAATATCCACAAGCTCTGAAATTATAAACTATTATAAACTAAAATTTGACTAGATTACTCGTAACAGCCAATTTCTATAACTGATCTTGAGAGATTTTTGGCATCTCAGATTTAATGTTCAATTTGTTTTCATACAAAATTTCAAATTAGGATTAAAAAATCCGAGATTCTTATTGATCTCTCGAATTGTAATTGGCCGTTAACGATTTAAGTTCAGAACATCTTGCCGATTGTGTTGTGTACTCGTCATTTGTAAAATCAAGTACGCTCTACACCAATAAAATAAAGTTAACAGCATCATTTCAGCCATGACAAGCCAACTATTGAATATAGACCTCCCCCAATCACCTCCACTACCGGTTGGAAGCGGCAAACAACATATTACAGTAGCAACACTGACCTCTCCAAGCACTTCAAGCACGTCGCCGACGCACAGCGGCAGTTCATCAGGGTTGGCCGGCTGGTAGCTGAACACAGCCCGGCAGCGACCCTGTGCGCCGCTTGGCCTGCAAACAGATTCACATTGATGACTTTGACTTATGTTCCTGTGTCCCCTAGATGGGGCAGAGGGCCTCCACAAATCTCCGCCATCCCGTTCGGTTCTGAGCGTCGCGTTTTAATTAGCTTCAGGTCCTACTTTATTCGCCTTTGCAATGACCGTCCACCGCGTCCGCCAGGTCTGTTTGGGACGGCCACGATTACGCTTCTCTTGGGGTCTCTAATCCAGGGCTTGCCTCGGTATGTGATTTTCCTCCCTTCGAAGCTTGTGGCCAATCCAGTTCCACTTGCGGCGTTTTATAGTGATACACATTGATAATGGTAGGACCTATAATATGATAGGTGTAGTACCCATACTGTTCTGCTCAGTGACAGAAATTGCTACTCGGTACATTAGCTACTTAGCTAGCCGTTAGTACTATGCACTGGGATGCCAAAAGACTTAACTAATTTTGATGTCTACCTATAGACTTTTGGACGGTATATGTGTATTGTTTGTCGTGTAGAGTGGAAAATTCCCTCGTAAAATGAAACCTATAAGTTACAGCAATACTTCATAGTGTACGTAAGTATAAGTGTTTGTAAAATTACATTTCTGTTACCTCGAAATGACAATAAATGATACACTAATTTCCTAAAAACATTACGCATTCAACACACACTCACTCTTTAACTTTATTACTTTCAATCTCTTTGCGATGTATCACGGACCGAGTGTCCTGTACGCTAACTACACTATACGCTGCTTTATCACTGTATTTTTTCACATCTACTATGTCTATGGTTTTATCTTAGGCGTAAAGAAGAGATTTGACTATACCTCTCCGAGTGTATGTTACCAATATTGATATCCGTAAATAAATATACACTTCGAAGCTTGACAACGCGCAGCACCGACTGTCAAGGCGTACCTTATCGTTATCAAGGGTGATTAGATAAGCACCCAAATAGTTATATTTTACTAATCGGAATTATTATACAACTTCATAATACCCAATTACAAATAATTATTTGAAATAATTATATGATTATAATCATTGCGTTATTATTAATATTAGATTGTAGAACCGAATAACCGAACGCCCGGGACCGACCCCCAAACATAATACAAAAACTATTAATTTTATATCATTCTAGTGGACGCCCGCGACGTCGTCCGCGTGGACTGCAGAAAAAACAAAATGTCGAAATTATCCGGGATAAAAAGTAGCCTATCTATACATATAATAATGATGACCTTAAAGACCTGAACCGATTTCCACCAAACATAGCTAAGAACACTCTCGACTGATATACCTTTCAAACAAAAAAAACCGCATTAAAATCGGATCATCCGTTTGGGAGCTACGATGCCACAGACAGACACATACACATTTATACACACACAGAGAGAGAGAGACACGTCAAAGTTATATATAACAAACACCCCGTCTTTTTTGCATCGGGGGTTAAAAATATAACGAATCGCTGTCTGTACATGGAAGATAGTTATATGAGAAAAAATATTATAGGAGACCTTTGTCAACGCAAATGTACCCAGAAGAATGATTTTTGGAATTTTTGTCTGTTTGTCGGTTTGTCTGTGCGTTTGTGCACGCTAATCTCAGAAACGGCTGAACCGATTCGATGCAGTTTTCAGATACATATTGTGACAGGTCCCACTTAACATATAGGCTACTTTTTATCCCAGGAAAATGTTTTTATCCCGGATAATTTCGACATTTTCGTTTTTTCTGCAGTTCACGCGGACGGAGTCACGGACGTCCACTGGACATGTATTAATATATCAGCTAACTTCACACCAAATTTTATTAAAATCGCTCCATCCGTTTTTACATTAAAGAGTAACAAACATCCATCCATCCATACTTACAAACTAACGCGTTTATAATATTAGTAAGATTATTATTTTACCCGTGTTTATGCGGGGCGAGATAATAAATCAGCTGCATCTCCTTCCGTGCATGTCGTAAGAGTCCACTTAGGAACTAAGGGCGCGTTTTCTTAGGCGATTAGCTAGTAACTGCTGCTCGTGGCTGTGAGATATAATTCGTGATCCTGACGTTCTGGGTACCCCAATATACCCTATTGCAGTCCACTGCTGGACGTAGGCCTCCCCCAGGGCACGCCACAAGACTGCCATGGGGGGTATTTACACATAGTCACCACGCTGGGCAGGCGGGTTGGTGATCGCAGTTTGTCATGCATTTTTATTTCATTTATAGATTCTACGTAAAAAATCAATAAAGTTTGCCCTTGGAATGGCATATTTTAACCGTTTTGGATTTACAGCGATTCAAAAATACGAGCCGGCACAAAAAGTTTTTGAAACACTCTGTTTGCTCCATACTAAAATGGCACAGACTTTGACGTAATAGTACACAACAGTCTTAAATTAGTATGGGAAAAAAATCAATTTTATTTTATAAACGTAATATGTATAACATTTTAGTGTATAGTTGTCAATAAAATTGTTTATTAATAAGTAGGTAGGTACAGATACTTATTAATAAAGTATTTATTATAATTCAAAATATGGGTAAAACTGTATGTTTTTACTCCTTTTATGTTGTAAAATTTTCTTCTTTCAATTTTTTAATTTTTAAACACCTGTAATTTTGGTATTTACCAACCGATTGATGTCATTTTTGCACTATTCGGTTTGCATTTGTAATATCTTTCGAATAAAATATATTAAAAAATCTGTTTTCGTGTCAGACGCATATTCCCTATTAGGAACATAGCCTTATATATGTCTTTTATATTTATGTACATAAGTCTTTTATTTTTCCTTTTTTCCTATCACATGTCATGACATAGTATCTCTACCTATTATCTAATTCAGGAATCGCTCACTTTTCCGTAGCGTTTTTTTTATTCTTCGCGTTATCCATTTAAGATATCCAGAAATTTAAGTTATTATGTAATCTGTTTACCTAACTAAATCAAATTGGTTGTTACCTTTATACACACGATTTCACAGACGATTAGCTATGCCACCGATTTGATAATACTAAGAAGTAAATGATGCAAGTTAGGTATATCAAAATTTAAACTGACCGGTACCTAGTCTATTTAGACGTCACTGAATTATTTAAAATAATAGCTTCTGTATCTAGCAGGAACAGAACATTCATAAATGTAACAACAGAAATATCATAAATGTTGTCTACATACATGTGATTTTTGGTCGTCAACGTTCCCGAAAACTACGGAATCTCCTCATCATCACGATTATTTTTCTCCATGGAAGCATACCTGGGAAGTGTCTAGTTCCCATGATATTAGGGTCCAAAGTTGAGTAAATAGACTGCGTTTTTCTGCATAAATGCACATAGACGCGCGTAACAAGATTTTTTCACGAGAAATAATTAGTATCTGTCTATGATAAAACTAGCATCATAAACACTGGACACTATAAATTTCGCCTGATCAAGAAATTAAAAAAAAAATTACATTGCTTCCCAGTATTTTTTTTGGCATAAACTTACCTTTATTTGATGTATAGAGTACGTACCCTTCATTAAGGGTGGCAAAGAAAAAACACCCTGAAGGTAAAATAAAAATGGTGCTGCTTGCCAGTTCTGTTAGCTTGAACTTGGCTTGACACGCTACCGCGTGTTTAGACAAATAAAAGCAAAACTCTTTTATCAAACTTTTTATATTATTATATTAATACTAGTGGACGCCCGCGACTCCGTCCGCATGGACTCCGGAAAATACAAATTGTCGTAATTATCCGGTATACAAAAAAAAATCTGTGATAAACAGTAGCCTATGTCCTTTTTCAGGCTTTTGACTATCCAATTTCATTGAAATCGGTTTAGTAGTTTTGGCGTGAAAGCGAGAGTTATTAATAGATTATTTTCTAATCTACGCCTCCGCCGCGCCACCGTATATTGTAAGTAGTAACGGAGATTTTAATTCTACGGGTAAATAAATACATCCATTAATCCTATTGTAAGTAAGATAATTTTAAAACATATATTTTCAAAACCATCAATAAAAGGTAGGCACTACCTTTCTAGATTTTGTCATTCGATCGATTAGTTTTATTGGTAGTTAGTTTACAAACCCGTTTTCTGTACCAACTATGGACAAAAGGAAATAATGCGTAAATGATTAGATGCTTAAACAATCCGAATTACAAACAAGTAAGCCAAGAAATGCTAAGAATTTGACGAAAACAAACGACTAACGGGACACAGTTTATCAATATCACAGTCGCAGCGTGTTAAGGAACTTGTAACCAGATGAATTACCAAATATGGTAATAGCATAGTGTAGATATCATGTAGTAGGTCAACTAGACAACTACGCAACCTTTGTACCACCCCGCCAACCTTACCAACTGAATATTACTATAACGTCGTTTGTTCCTACCAATATTATAATGTGAAAGTTTGTGACAATAACTAATGCGAAGACGTTTTGGGTGTTTGTTTTGTTACTCTTTCATTTGAAAAGCCCTTGGGAACAAAATGCACAAAAGGCAAAGTGTAAATTTTTGCATTTTGCTGCTTGTGCATTATGCTCCGAAGGGTAAAAAGTACCGAACGGAGGTAACCATGTGCTTTTTTACGACCCGGCTCGCACGCAAGCAACATCTGATTCTAAAATATTGAACAGCGTTAGGCACTATCGAGAGTATGTACTTAGATCTTTATGTAACTTTTGACATATAAATATATGTAAGTAAAGTATTTCGCTGTCCACGCTGCAAAGTCGCAGGCGTGCACTAGTAATATAAACCATTGATCCATTAGCTACAGTCAATATCTACTTATAATAAAACCATCAATTAATTTTAATGAATCGATCGAATATTATCAACCAAATAACCACAAGCCCATAAGTAACACCCCGAACGGCTCGAACTGAAGTTAAATCTCAAAAAGTTTGTCAAGTTCATAAACTGACATTCTTGGCTACGCACGCACGCATGTTAAGTATCATAACATTTGTAATGCAGTTATATTATAAGACTTGCCTAATACAGAGTGGGACGTAATTTTGTTCTAACTGTATTGCAGTATGACGCGGGCTAATTTAATAAATTCCGTAACAGGGCCTAACTATATTCTTCTACTTTGCGATGCTCGGTCACCTATTTAAAATTTTGGCAGTAGTTAGGTTACATAACCACAAAATATTTACAAGCACCGATACAGAGTAATTAGGCGTAATCTTGCATGTATCACTACATATTATAAAAAAAAAGTCGCGTTCTGCTGTCTGTCCCTATGTATGCTTAGATCTTTCAAACTAGGGAACGGATTTTGATGCATTTTTTTTAAATAGATAGAGAGATTCACAAAAAAAGGTTTATAATGTATAACTAGGAACCCGCCCCGGCTTCGCACGGGAGTAATGCACTCTCACGCGGGCGAAGCCGTGGGCGACCGCTAGTAATAAATAATCCTAGGCATGGATACCTTTCCATGCCAACTATCTACGCCAGGCCTAGCAAAACGGTCGTCAAAAGCAAACAGCGCTCGAAGCACACGTACCTGGCATTGCCCTGGTCCGTGAGCACCGTGACGAAGTTGTCGGGGAACATGCCGCGGCGCCCGCGTAACTCGCCTCGCCACCAGCCGCCGGGCAGCCGCTCCACGTCACGCAGCACGTCGCCCGGACGGATCGACAGCTCGTCCGTCTCGGACGCCTCGTACACGTAGTTGGCTACACACGACACTAGTGGAAAATGAAACAAAATAGAAAATAATGTCTCCGACCGCATTTCGGTCAAGGTCAATCTCTAAGGATAATAGCCAGGTGCGCAGGAGAAATTATAGTGGAAGACGCATGTCTTAACCACTGTGAGGGAAAGGGAAAACATCTGTCACACTGGCAGGCTGATTTTGTAACTTGCCACCGGTTGCAATCGCTAGATAGTTGTTGTCAAACTGTCTGATGTGACAAATGTGTAATTTGTATTATCCCACTAGATAAAAAGTATGTGCTTGGGACACAAACTATTTTTTTACAAAAAAAACTGACTTCAGAAAGGTAATGAAAAAAGGTTACAAAAATTTACTGCTTAGCACAAAGTAATTTTTATTTGATTTAGTTATCAGCAAGTTGATACCAAATAAAATAATACTTAACTAGGTATCATACATGTTATGCTATTGGATAAAGATCCAGGGCTTAGTGAACATGTAAACAAAGTATCTATTGGTTCATAAACAATGAAGTTATCTGTGAACACACATTCAAAATGTATGTGGAACTAGTGGACGTCCGCGACTCCGTCCGAGTGGACTACAGAATAAATAAAAAGTCGTAATTATCCGGGGTAAAAACATTTTCGCGAGATAAAAAGTAGCCTATATGTTAAGTGGGACCTGTCGCAATATATTCCTGAAAACTGCACCGAAATCGGTTCAGCCGTTTCTGAGTGTATGTGCAAAAACGCACAGACAAACAGACAAAAATTCCACAAATCATTCTTTTGAGTACTATTGTGTTGATATAAGTCTCCTATAATATTTTTTCTCATATATCTTCCATGTACAGACAGCAATCCGTTATATTGTTATTATATGTATAGATAACTTACTAAATCATAACTGGTTTTGGAGTAGCACCTATATATAAGTACCTATATTTGATTATATCTCTGACCAAAATAAATGACTTGGACACTTTTAAGCTTTTTATAGGTATACTAAGAGTCTCTTGTTATTTTCCATCCGTGCAAAGCCCTTGTATCACTATTTAAAAAAAACCACATCAAAATCTGTTGCATAGTTATAAAGATAAGCATACATTGGGACAAACAGTCAGCAGATAGAGACTTTGTTTTCTAATAAGTAATGATAAGTAACGTGTGGCAAATAAGATCAACCACCAATTATACATTTTTTGTCACTGTAATGGTATATTATACAATTGAACAAAATAACATTGCTAATAATGTAATTTAAAAAGAGATAGTAAAATTTGTCATCCGAGTAATTGACCCAGTTGATCAGTTGGTAAGAGCACAGGCACGGAATGCAGAGGTTGTGGGTTCAAGTCCCACTTGGGTGAAGAATTTTTTCCATTTCTTTGTTCATCATCGTCATTCACACATTTTAATAAGGTGTGATTATAAACAAATATCCTATAAATAATGAACAATAATATATTCCATGGATATTTCAAATTTAGTGGGTCCTTGTTAAAATTTATGGACAAATGTTCTTTTTAAATTTGTTTATTTATTTTAACCAAGTGGGTTTGGAAGTTACTCTCTAATTTAGTAAGACCTCATATTTTTTATTACCTTAATCTTTGGCCTTATCTATGAAAAGTAGGTAGGTATGTGAATTAGAATTCATCTTTAATAGAAAATTTTATTACAAAATTAATGATTTGCACTACCAATATGTATATGATATGTATTTAGAGAGCTGCTTAACACATTCCCTGCCGGCAGATTTTTTAAGGGTGCCGACACCTAGTGCCAGGACGCAAATAAGAGTTAGCGGCACCTCTAGAAAGCCTAAAAGATGCAAATAAGTAGTCACCGGCACTGAATGAGTTAAACTCCTGACTCTGCAAGGAGGAAAGCAAAATGCGTCACAGGTATTATTAATTAACATCAAACACATGACATCACATAAACAAGATGACTCATTGTCATCAATATGTTATATCGGGTATATCAAGTAGAACTTGAAAAGTATGAGAAGTTTATGACAGTATCAAGTTTACGGAATCTGATAGCCACAGATTGCCATAAATTCTAAATAGCACATTCATAATGTTTATGTAAAATTACAAATACCTAGGTATAGACTACACATAACTTTGTAAAAAAAATTTAATGTATTATGGATAAAACAAAAACTTCATGCAGAATGAACTATACAATTTAAGCTTAAAATTCATCATAATACGTCAGCTGTAGTAGAATACATTTCGCAAGGTACAGTTATTCATACACAAACAAGATAGGTTGGCCGAAGAGATTGGTCACTTGCCTTTTTGATTCGCATTTGCATCCATTTCACATGTATCACATCATCACATCAAGCTTCAAAATATAAAAAAAATACACTTAATGGTCCAATAACTCTTTGTATGTAACGTTATCAATAAATTAATTGGGACAAACGCGCTCGCAAATCTCTACTTAGTCCACAGAACACATTTACTCCTAGCGTAGAAGAAAGGTAACTGCGTACAAAAAGAATCAAAGGCAAGCTCACTGTTGCCATCTTACCTCACCCCAGCAAAACTGACGATAAATATGGAATGCAGGGATAGGTACTTAGAAATGTACGATACATTCCGGAATTAGGCATTTTCACTTGCAGCAAACTCAAACCAGAGTTCTGGCTCTAGTTTTCTACAACAGAAAATGCCCAATCCGAAATGTGTACACACGTAACGATAGTCATTTCATCAAATAAAACAAGGATATTATTGTTATGAAGAATAACACATTTTAATATAAAGAAATGACACAAAAATATATACAATCCTTCCAAAAAATCCATCCATGATCCATCCATCCAAACCATGATAAAGGATAAACAAAAAAACACAAAACACTAAGTATCTTGAAAAAACTAGGTTATGAGAAAAAGTCACTAACTAGGATTAAAAGTCACTACCTTAGGTTAAATCACTATAAGAATACTGTTAAGTATTTCCCACACCAAACAGAGAAACCGAAACTCTACTCAACATTACTTTGCCAGAACAAACGAACGCCATGTTGGATTTACTTTGCTTGCTGCTATGCTGCTGTACCACACGGTCGTACCATTCACTCACAAAATACGTCTATCTCAAACGGCAGTTAAGGACGTTGGCATGTGCGAGGGAGATATCCGAACGAGAATGCGCTAACATTTTTTTCTTCAAGAACGTTGTAAACCAAGGATGTTATATAAAAATGGACTGAGCAACTCAGCCCCCGTAGGCCAAGACAGCATAACTAACTTGACGGGGCCTGACTTAGTCTGTGCTCGCAGCGCAAGAATCTCGAAACCTTAGAACTCGAAACGAAAATTTAACTTAACCGCGTTCTATAATTTGACGAGAAACCTGATTGAATACAGTATTGAATTAAAATAACAGGTAAAAAACTAAGCAAGTCATCTGTATTTTTTACTTTTGACATCAACCTGTTATAATTAATTTAAAAAATATACATACTGAAATGTAATAAACACACGTAAATGCGTAAATGTTTTCTTTTCCTTAGAATAAACTTATTGACATTTTAGATGATTTAGAATTTAGGAACGGGGTTGGCTGGCTGGGCCGCTTTTTTTAAGGTTAAGGCATAACAAGTATCTTACTATACGTCCAAAAGCAAAAAGGTATTTTTTTTATTATCTCTCAGCACTTGATCAATACCCGCCCCCTTATTACCTTACTATCAAAAACAAAGCGATTGCGAATATTTTACAAAAATCGCTGATTGCTTATCAAATTCGTATTACGTAAAATGAATTTCAAAGGAACTTTGACATTTCAAGGCGAATATTGTACAATTTTCGCTATCGCTTTGCTTCGGCTTTGCTATTGCTTTGACGTAATCAGGGGGCCCGGCCGGCCCAACTACATGCTATTACAGGAACCTGGTAATAATACCTAGAAATTAGTGAATAGTTTCTTTAGAAATCAAAGACAGTTGTATGTACAAATTATTTCCTTTGCCTTACCAAGGAGATAGGTAATAAAGAAAAAGTTGTCAAATGTTTTTATTTTCATTGTCGGAATGCGATCTCTTCGTGGGCTCATGTAAGTTGTTTCTGTAATTATTTTTGATCTTTACTAATTTTACATCCATTCTTGAGGATTTTCCCGACGTTTCCATTCATCATCATCAATATCATCCATCATAAATTCAGAAATCATTTACTAAAGACAATGGCTGTATGGGCTTAGTTCCCTTGCCTTTACTTCGGGATAAACTATTTTTTTTTAAGTTTTATTACTAGTGATGCCGATTCTTTCCGAAAAAGATCGATTCCGAAATCGATTCAAATCGTCTGATAATCAAAGGAATCGTTTTATTTTCGAAGGTGACTATAGTTCATTTTTATACAAAATTTGAATCAAACCATTGATTCCATTTAATGTATAAAATTATTAATAAAGAAATGGAAAAAATTAAATTGTATTAACAATTTTATGATTAATTATTATTCGTTTAGGGAATTTAATAATAACAACTAACTTAACACACCGGTAAAATTATAGGAACAAAAATAAAAAGATGTTTTTATAACTTCTTGGTATATCGACAAGTAGTTTTTTTTATATCTTACAACCCTCTTAACAAACAAAATAATGTATAAAATTGGCATATTGACGGGTTGAAAAACAAAACACTTGTCGATATACTAAGATATGTTAAAAAAATTATAAAGAGTATTTTGTTCCTCTAACTTTGTCATAGTGTGTAGTATTTTTTACTAAAGTGAATCTTTTTTTACTGTTTACAGCACAAACTTGTATATGCAATGTACATGAATGTCTCCATTTCTTTCTTTTCAACTAAAAACGTAAACCAACATTTCTTTCTTTCATTGTGTTCCTACAATAACATAACGCACACATAGGCAGAATGCTGCTTCGCGAGAGTAACTGCAACAAAACTGAAACATTTGGTGTCTATCTATGGAGAGCAAAGTTTAATACTCTATGGTGTATTGCTTGTCATTGTCTGTAAACAAACAAGATTTTGTTCGAGTTTTTATGGATTATGTGAATTTATATACAAATTGTAAGTTATATTTTGCTAAACTGTAACGCGGCGTATTCCAAGGGATGAATTTGGGATGCGCTGGGCTACTACACTCCACACTATGATCCGGCCGTGGGCCTAGATTAGGGATTTCCTAGTGAACAAAGTTCGGGAGTCAGTCACGGCGGACTGACTATAAGAACGTTTTACAATACTAGAAGGCTGAAGGCCGGGTTTAATTTGGATCGCTGAAGGCGGATGAAAGGGTTATTATTATTATCACTTATTCACAATCACTTCATCAATTCAAAATTGCTAATACACTTGTTTTGTAGAAATAGAAGATTTCCCCCTGGGAATTTTATTGCGTACTCGGTAACGCGGATTCGAGGTATTTGTGCGGAAATATGGGATTCACCTTCGGCGTAGATGATCTGTATCGGCCAGAACGTCCTGCTCAGGTCTTAGTCTGGTGGTCTCATGATCCTGACACGGTTTATTCCCGAATCAAAGGTTCCCTTGACAACCTGACGACGTGAGGCTAACGGGAATCTCCGAGGACGTGGGCATTCACCTCCGGTGGCTGACGCGGGACGTGCTGAAGGCACTAGCTACCGAACGTGAATGCTGGTCGCGGCTCTATTCCAATTATGTAGTTTTATTTCTTCGTTGGTGGCGGTCGGTGGCGTGCGGCGCGCGGGGTGCGCGAGCGGTGCTGCATCCCCTCACGGCTCTCCCCTGGGTCACGTGATAGCGGCCTACGTATAAAACTATCGCGGGAATAAATTATTGATTACTGTGTATTTATCATGTTTATTTCGCTTCAAACACGTTGTAGATAAAAATTAATGGGTTATTTTATGGTAAATATTTATATTTATAATGCTGTTTTAAAGAGTGTAGTATTTAAAACTTCATTTATTTATTCACTTATATCCCTTTTGACGTTTTATAGATTTATATTTGTGGGGCGTATTTAGGAGTGCGTTCATTTTTATAGTGAAAATGTCGCGCAGTTAACAAGTCTCTCAAAAATAAATAGTGATTGATATAAATGGAATATGGAAAATTCACAGCCAATTGTCAGTTATATTACTTTATAGAATTTTCTAACCCTGTTCGTCATCAGGTGTAAGATATAATTTGGTAAGTATAATAAATAATTTACAAAAAATACTAATATGCGTTTTTTTGTTTCAGCACAAGGAAGATATGTCTAATATGCCTGCCTATAGGTACCAAAAAAAGCCGATATTCACCACAGTGACTATTATAATTACAAGTAAAACTGTTAAGATGAAAAAATAAATGAAATTATTACGGGAAAAGCAAATACTAGGTATAAATGTTTGTGTGTACAATAAAGAATAAAACCTAACAAGAATTTAGTGACATTTTCAGAATTTATTTTAGTAATATATATATTGTATGTAAAGTATATAACGCCATTTCTCATTTCACTAACGCAATTTTTATCACACTAAAATTCATAACGACATCATCGGTCACGAAAAATTTCATTCTGTGTAATTTTTATATTAATTACCTACCTACTAGTGTCTGCCCCTTTCTTTGGCTCGCTTTAGTTAGAGACTAAACAGGTCGTTGCGGTTCAGCTTTAGAGGTATCATTAGATTAGTCTTAATCGTGAGAGTGACACTGCGTAGGTAGGTAGAGTACATAAAATTCATATCATTAATCAAATTTCGTTTACGCCTGTACCTACCACACACTATTAGTAGTAATGTGTTTATAGAATTAACATATTTTATGTGCAGTGACACCTATAATGTACGCATGCACATATTAACTAGCGCCATTATTCAGAATTAGCGTGCACAAACGCACAGACAAACAGACAAAAAATCCAAAAATCATTATTTTGAGTACTATTGTGTTGATAAAGGTCTCCTGTAGGTACATGTGCAGACAGCGACCCGTAACATTTTTATTATGTATATAAATATAAATAGAAGATAGAATAGATAGATAATTGAGAACTCGATCTTTTTTGAGCCTGAAAAATCGATTCTTTGATCTGAGATCGCCACATCCCTTGAGGCCTTGCTTTACTCAGTCAGTCAGTCGAGAAAAGCGCGGGAACACTTGCAGAGAAGGGCGGTCTTTTTAATTTATAAATTTGTAAAAATTATTTTTACTGTATATATCTCTGTAAATTCGTTTTATATACTTGTAAATATGTCTAAGGGGAAGGCTAAAAAAAGGAAAAAGAAGGAGGAAGATGGGATTTCAGTGGGAACTTTGGGTTCCACTTCAGAGTCTGAGATCGACTTGGAAAATACAAGTATTATTAGTAATAGGATAAGACACGATAATTACGATACATACAAAATACCCAATTATAAGAGAACGTATCCCGAAAGCGGTGTTTCGGAATATATAGTGTTTTTATCTAGTTCGAAAGAAAATACCCCAATAGGGGAACATGATCGGATGGCCATATCCCAGGCCATTCGAAAACATTCAGTCAATGGTGTGAAACACCTAAAATTAATAAATAAATATAAGGTCGGCGTGGTCTTCGATGTTTGTAATAACGCTAACGTGTTCATACAGAATGAAAAATTTTTTGAAGAACTGAACTTACGGTGCACTATACCAGCTAGTGCCACAGAAATAACTGGTATCTTAAAAAATGTTCCTGTAAACTTAGGTAATAAAAAAATTTATTCCATAATTGCCAGCAGACGCCACGTCATCCAGGTGCGGCGCATCATGCGGAGGTCCCGCTTGGAGGATGGGAGATTCAGCCTACAGCCAACGAGCGTTGTAGCAGTCACTTTTGCCGCCACACAGCTGCCTGAACATATTTTCCTTGACAACTGGAGACATGAGGTGAGCCCTTACGTTCCTCCTGTTAAGCAATGTCTAAGATGTTTAAGATTTGGCCATATCGCAAAGTTTTGTAAGAACGCAGAAAAGTGCTCAATCTGTACAGAAAATCATAATTTCAAAGTATGCACGACTAACCCAAATGAAGCTAAATGCGCTAATTGCGGAGGCAATCATATCGCCGTTTCCGGACTTTGTCAAATAAAAAGACAAAAAATAACAGAAAATAAAGTAAAAGCACATCAGTTTGCGTACTCAGATCTTTTTAAAGAGAAAGACTTTCCTAAACTTAATCAGAAATCTGATATTTCTCCAAATAACATCATAAAAAATTTACTAAATTGTGATGAATTTTTCAACCTTCTTACTAAGTCTATTATACATATTGTCACTATGAGCAAAACTACATCTAATGCCATAAATTCGGTTACTATAAAAGACATCATACTTGACACATTCAGTAATAAAAAATCTTCTAATCCATCACAATGATCCAGTTAAATATCGCCCAATGGAATTCCCATAGCATAAAGGCAAATTGTCTTCAATTTACAGATTTTTTATATCAAAATAACATTCATATTGCTCTAATTTCTGAAACTTGGCTTAGACCAAGCCATTTCTTTAAAATTAAACATTACACAATTGAAAGGAATGATTCTGGTAACATGCATAATGGAGTGGCTATTCTTATACATAACAATTTACAATATAGTAGAATTAATACATATTCTGATGACTCTTTACAGAATGTATGTGTCAATGTACACTATCACGGGCAAAATATACATTTTGTCTCATTTTATTGTCCTTCTAACTGTAGTCCTGTTTTCACTAAAACTAAATTTAATAATTTTGTTAAAAGCTTTCCTTCACCATTTTTCTTAGCTGGAGACTTCAATGCACATCACACTGCATGGGGTTCCAGTGTAATTAATCCAAGAGGCAGAGATATTTTAGATGTCATTGACGAAAATAATCTTATTCTACTTAACACTGGTCAAGTAACAACAGTGGGGTCTCACAGTTGGCAACCTAATCCACTAGACTTAACAATAGTTTCACCATCCCTTGCTCTTCGTTCTGATTGGCAGGTGTATGATGATCCTCTCGGTAGTTATCATCTACCTGTAATAACAAAACTCTCCTTTATTGACAATTCTATTAATGTTCCTTGTACTACTAGTAACTTAAAAAAATATCCTAATTACAAACTTGTCAATTGGTCAAACTATGAGAGATGTGTTCAGGAACTTCTTATTAATTTCGAAATTGATCCTTTAGATCCTATTAAATCCTATCAACATTTTTTTTCTATTCTCAATACAGCTATTGAAAAATGTCTTCCTAGTTTCAAAACACACACAATTTCTCTATCAAATTCTGTTCATCGTAAGAAGTACAATCCCCTCCCTTGGTGGAATGAGAAATGTAGTAATGCAGTCCTAAAATCGAAACAAGCATTTGTTTTATATAAATATAACCCTACTGAAGCAAATTATTTAAATTTTAAGAAACTTCAAGCTCTGAAAAAACTTACCCTAAAATCTGAGAGACTTAATAGTTGGACTGAACTCTGTAAATCTTTTAATCGTAGTACTCCTTTGTCTTCCATCTGGAATTACATGAGAAAATTTAATAAGACTTATGTTAGTAAATATCACTCCAACACCAGTTGGGTTCCAAAATTCTTACAGAAACATACCCCCGACTTTGTTGCCAATATATCTATTGAAAGTGCTGACACAAATACTTCTACAAATAGTTTTCTAATAGATCCCTTCAATATAAAAGAACTGAAATCTGCTATTTCATCTCGTCGTAACACTGCAGTTGGTTTAGATGGTATTCCTTATTTAATGCTTAAAAAGTTACACCCAACATCTCTATTAATATTATTAGATATTTTTAATTTACTTTGGCTCTCTGATTTGATCCCTTCTGATTGGAAAACTGATTGCTTAATTCCTATATTGAAACCTACTAAAGATCGAAATGATCCAGACTCATATAGGCCCATAGCTCTTACTTCTTGTATTGGTAAAATTTTTGAGCAACTCCTAAAACAAAGAATTGAATTCTATGTTGAAAAATATAGTTTATTACCTTCAAATCAGTTTGGGTTCAGAAAGGGCTACTCAGCACGTGAAAGTATTTGTCATTTGCAGCTTGACATAGCAAATGCCATGTCTTTAGGTCAACCTTTGGTATGTGTTTTCTTTGATATTGTTGGTGCTTTCAATAATGTCAATCATGCAATACTTAATACTGAACTGCAATCATTTGGCTTTCCTGGAAAAATAATAGATTGGATCTTTAATTTTCTACATGGCAGAGAGGTATTTGTTAAAATCAATAACAGTTTAATTGGCCCAAGGCAATCTTTCAAGGGAGTTTGCCAAGGAGGAATTCTTAGTCCTCTTATATTTTTATTGTATTTACACAGACTCAATTTAATATTAGGCCCACATGTTAAAAATTTACAATATGCTGATGATCTTGCAATATATTATTCTAATTCTAACATTACAGTTCTTAACAACACACTTAATTCTGCATTAAAAGAGCTCAGTAAATATCTAACTGCCCTAGATCTACAGGTAAATGTAAATAAGACTAAATTAGTAATCTTCGGTAATAATATTCATACAAACATAAATATATTCTTTGATAACATTCCGCTTGAACAAGTATCTGAAGCAACATTTTTGGGAGTCTTCTTTACAAAAAATCTATCATGGATCAAGTATGTCAACAAGATTTCTGCTAGGGCTCTTAAGGCATTTAATGTCTTAAAAACTTTAGCATCTACTTATTGGGGTGCAGATCCTAAAATTTTAAGTATGTTGTACAAATCACTAGTAAGAAGTCATTTTGAGTATGCTTTTCCTTGTTTTAGTTCAAATAAAAAGTTGTTAGAAAAGTTAGAGCTAATACAAAACAAAAACTTACGTTTAATTACAGGAGCCTTCAGATCTTCTCCCATAGTATCATTACAAGTAGAATGTCATATTCCACCTCTGCATGTTCGTTTTAAATACCTTAAATCCAGATTTATTTTAAAATTGTATTCAGTCTCCAATAATCCTCTATTGAACAAACTGTGTCACTTCAATTCATTTTGTTACTTATCTCCTTCTTCATTATATTTGTTACAAGATTTTTCTGAATTCCTTAAACTTTTAAAAGAATTTAACATATATAGAAGCAATAAATTTGTTTGTTATCAGGATAACTATAATACTAATTTCACTGATATTTCCATTGAAATTGATAATGGGCTATCCACTAAAGAAGATGTTTATAGGAAGTTTTCTGATTGGGTTGGATACAGATTCTTATACACAGATGGTTCAAAGAGCAACAATGTGTCTTTTGCTTTTTACGATTCGGAACTTAAAAGAGGCCAAGGACAACTAATAGATAATAATGCTAGCATATTTACCGCAGAAGCTTTAGCTATTTTAGCTGGACTTCAACATATACAAATCAATAGCTCGCAAAACAATAAATGGATAATAGCCAGTGATAGCATGAGTGTTCTCATGGCGTTGAACAACTATAAATTGGACACCAAAACCAACTATGTTATTTATAACATAAGATCTCTCTATGCTAAATTACAATCGGCCAATATAGAAGTAATATTAACTTGGATTCCGGCACATATAGGTGTCATAGGAAATGAAAATGCAGACTTTTGGCAAGGGCAATAACCATTCATAATAAAAACTTAACGGTTCAGGTAGACAGCTGTTGCGGTAGTATTGCCATACCCTATACAGATGTAATACCAGTTTTGAAAAAAGAAACAAGCTGACGATTGGCAAACCTACTGGGATCAAATTAAAATAACGGCACAGAAGGGTTTATGGTACGCCTCTATTGAAGGAACATCAGTAAATAGATCTCCCTGGTTTTCCAGAGGAAAGTTCAGAAACAGAAACTTTTATACAATAATCAATCGTTTAAGACTAGGACATGGTAGATTTGCATCACACCTGTACAGAATGAATCTAAGCGACTCGCCGTTATGTAGATTTTGTTCTTTGGAAAACGAAACCCTCGAACACATCTTTGCTTGTTCGTCCTTTAGTATACACCGCCTATTACTAATGGATCGGCTCATAGAAATTTATAGTAAACCTGAATATGTCCCGCGCTCTCTTCAAGAATTGCTAAGTAATGAAAGCTGTTACCTACATCTATACAATTATATTGTGAACAGCATTGGAGACTTATAGTAATGGATTTGACCTCAATATGACTCGGATTGAACTTTTACTTGAATTGGACTTTTACCCGGATTGGACTTTTATGATTTACTTTTACAACTTTACAACAGACTAGGCTTAGGCCTTTATGAATTTATATAATATAAGAAGTATATACACTGAAGAACAGGCTGTATGGTCTATGATCTTTGCCTGCCCGTAACGGGCGAAAGAAAAAACAACAACAATCAGTCAGTCGAGCAAACGAAAATAAAATACTTTGCTCATTTTCCGCCGATAAAGTACCTTTAATATATTTGGATGATGATTTCTAGGGCACTCGTATCTAGAAGTCTCCTTTGCAAACAAGTTACTGTAAATGCAAAACAAGTGAGAAATTCTGGACATGGGTAAGTATTGTGGTTAGATGACATAATAGTAGTATCATGCTCAGGCCCAACCCGAAAATCAGATCTAACCAGACAGTGCCAGAGACATTATTCAGCATAATCTAAATCAGATTAAAAAGTAGTTCCTTTATTAAGATACATTATTATGCAAGTA
Organism: Carposina sasakii; assembly: GCA_014607495.2. Lineage (NCBI taxonomy): Eukaryota > Metazoa > Arthropoda > Insecta > Lepidoptera > Carposinidae > Carposina > Carposina sasakii. The sequence continues at coordinate 2,540,279 of CP053156.1, read as the reverse complement.
AACAAAAAACCGTGTTGTGGAAGAGCCCGTCTGCCTGTGGTTATTGTAAGAGGCGATTAATGGTTTTCGGGAGGTGGGTAGCAGTGTTGGCATCATACATAGTCCGAAATCACATTGGTCACTAACCCGTCCCCTGATTACCTAATTTGCAATAGCAAAGCGATAGCGAAAATTGTACAATATTCGCCGTGAAATGCCAAAGTTCCTTTGAAATTCATTTTAGCAAGCAATTAGCAATTTTTGTACAATTTTTGCTATGGCTTTGCTTTTGCTAGTTAGGTAATAGCAGGTAAGGGGGCCGCCTGCCCAGCATGTGACTGGGTATAAAACCCTATAAGCCTTGTGGTGTGCCCTTGAGGAAGCCTACGTCTAGCTCTAGACTGCAATCGGCGTATATATGTATGTGTGGAACAAAAACTAAGTATCTATGCATTCCTCATTCTCCTGCATTGCACCTATGCATAGGTTTGATACAAGTGCTGTGGCGGGTTAGAAGGGCCATAGCTGGATCCTTTTTCAAATAGTTTTGTGCTTTAATTAACCTAAATTACATGTGATGTACCTAGCATAAGTACATAAGAAACTATTTTGCTAAATTAGAAGTCAAATCAATTAGTAATTGTGTGTTACGTAATATTTTGTGGCATACTTGTGGAGACCTTAATTTAGCTGTATGTCACTATATTGTTGTTATTATTGCCTTAATATAGCTGTTGGTCTTCCTAATACCAAGTAAATAAATAAAAATAAATATGCAATTTTCAAATAAAGTTATTATTGTGTACTTTATTTCAGAGTTTGGTCATACCGAGTGCCACCTCCGATGCCATCAAAAAAATCCCTGATAATTGCACAATTAGGAGGAGGCTTTGCTTGGTACTGGATCCTTTATCACTGTGCTACTGAACCAGAACATATTTATGTAAGTATTAAAAAATAATGTGTAAATCGCCATTTGCATACTTGGCAGTTGAGAAATTTGTGTGAAACATACACATTTCAGGTATACAAGGAGGTAATGTAGGCAGGCGGGGAGGGAACTGACTTAGATAACTTACAAAGAATGACTGCAGCTACATATGCTACAAAACTTGTAATTCTTTTACATGATTGTCTAGCACTATCTCAGTATTCACCTCTATTTCACTAAAATATAAATGCACAGTGCTATAAAGATAAGTTTTACAGTAGTAATGTTTACTCAATTTAGCAGTATTTCCCAAGTTACTCTAGCTTGACCCTATTAAGCATAAAATTATTAATAAAGAAATGGAAAAAATTCTTCACCCGAGTGGGAATCGAACCCACGACCACTGCACACCGTGCTAGTTGCTCTAACCACTGAGCTACCAGGTCAAATATTAAGTATATAAACGCACAGTTGCCTTTGGTCTGATGCCTTGTGGCAAATTTTTTTATAATTATTTGATAAAAAATAATGCAGCAGGCAGTTTCTAATAGTATATGTGCAACATTATGATACCTAAAATGTTACATTTCAGGGTGAATGGCCATATGTGGATCCTTGTACATGGTCGGATGAAGAGCTGGGCATTCCTCCAGATAGTGTCGGTCCATTGAAAAAGTGAATACATACCTATATGATTTATTTATGAAAGTTGTAATTAGTTAATAAAATGTAAATAAACATATATTTCTTTATTTTTAAATAACTCTTAGAATAATTTTCACTACACTCTACCTACTACTAACACTCATGATTTTGTAGGGATTTACTAAAATAAGTATATAAGCTGCACCTCCTTCCATGCATGTCATAATAGACTAAGAGCCAGCACCGAGTGGCGGCATAACACTGCATGGAATGGTTGTGTTGTAGCATCCTGAAGAATGCAGACCACAGCATAGGTCTGTCTGTGTAAAGTATCACAATTGTATACTCTTTGAAATAAAATTGAAAATAACAACCAGTAATAAAATCATATGCCATACATAAGCTAGCAATGATATTTTTTACATTTGACTCCCTTAAGCAAAGAATATACTTACTTTCCCCTTAGCTAAACATGGCTATAGGATTGCAGTACTGTATTGTAATATTATGTATTGTTGGAAGTGTAAACTCTGAAATTAATTAAAGTACTATTGTATAATGAATCTATGGTACTATTAGAGTTGATGATTTAGAAATAAGAATATTATGGCAATAAATATTTTATTACAAAGCTAAGGCTTACTACTATTCATATGCCCCTTTTCACAAGGGTTACCCAACAATTTTATTATAACAGCAATTTTATTTTCAATGGTGCAAATTGACTTATTTTTTCTGGCAACATGGTTTGCTACCAGATGGCTTATCATCTGGTACTGCATTATTGTTGTAAGGTATATTATCTAACATTGCAGTGTCTTCAGTTATCCTAGCCTCTGTAAAAGAAAAGTTTTAGTTTAAAATGTTATGTGCAGGAGCATGTGCAGTTCCAGTAAATATGACTTCATTATATACATTATACAACAAATGGACAGTCTGATTTTGTGGAGGGTGTCACACACAGGGGACATGACCACCACCCCTCCAAAATAAAGACTTTCAATAAAGTCAGAACTAAAGTCAAGAACATTAAAGTCTCTTGTTTTTTAGTGGCCCCTGTTAATCTGTGACACCCCTTACCCCTTTTATCATACCCTTGGGGTTACAAAAAAGGGAAGGAATTTGCCCTGTGATTCCTCTTCTAAATTATTATGTGATACAAGAGTTTTAAAATGTGAATAAATATGTATTTACATACCAAATACTCCAGGTTTTACTTCCTTAGCTTGTATTACTTGAGTCCTTAGTTCTTGTTCAACAGCTTCTGCATATTTTACTAACTGTAAGAAGATTATCAAGTAGAAGTACATACTTACTAAAAATATTGTATAATAAAGTCTAGGGAAATAGCAAAAGGTATAGGTATAGTTACTTCTTTTATAGCTCCTATGTCAGTAACATGTTTATTCTTTTGATATTCCTCATTAAGTTTTTTTCTGCCAGCTAAAAGTGTCCTTTCATCACCAGCAAATACTTTTAGTCTTGTTCTGTGTAATTTTTTAAAACTTTGTATTACCTGTAAAACAGTAGTAGATTAAAAATTATAAATTTTGTTTTGTAGCCCTAATTTTAGTTCGTAGGTAGGTAATATTTATTAGTTATAAAGAATATTGTATAAAAATTAATAATTCAGAATAAATAACATACATTCATACTATAATTTTATATTATTTATCTTAATATACTTAAAGAAGAAATGGAAAAAGGAGAGAGAGAGAATAAGAGAAAGGAGTCAGGAAATGTTTACCAGACGAGGAATGTCGTCCGGCAAGCAGTCATAGAGGTGGACTTTAAGGAGGGGACAACATTCGAAATAGGCACCTATTAGGAATGTCGTCCAGCAAGCAGTCATAGAGGTGGACTTTAAGGAGGGGACAACATTCGAAATAGGCACCTATTATCCCACCCGACCCGTCCGCCCACTGGACATTCCCAGTGGTGGGCTACATATTACAAAGTAAAGTCGCTTGCCACTCTCTCCATCCCTATGTATGCTCAGATCTTTCAAACTAGGGAACGATGCGGTTTTTTTTTATAGACAGATTGATTCACGAGGAAGGTTTATAATGTATAATTAGGGACCCGCCCTGGCTTCGCACGGGAGCCGCGGTACCTAATGCACTCTCATGCGGGCGAAGCCGTGGGCGGCCGCTAGTAAGCTATATAGCGTCAGAGCCTCGTCCGTTAAATAGCAGGGTGCACCACGGGCAGGTGACGTAGACTTTGAGCCCTAAGGTACAATGTACCTTGTATTAGCCACGCTAAATTAAATTAATAGCACAGAGATTAATAGAACCTAAATTAAATCACTCTCACTTGCAGAACTTTAATCATAAATAAAATTATTAATCCTATGACCGTATGACATTACCATTTGTCGCAAAGTAGTCATTTTGGAAATGATGGTTGGTAGGTGGCTAGGTTAGTGTGCCATTTTTAATAAACACTAAGTGTAATATTGTAAATTCCCATAAAGATTCTCAATATGTATGTATTTATTTATTATGTATTTATTATGTAGGTTATGTTTATCAGGGTTCCATATAACATTAATTTCACCGCATCTATTCTTATCTACTAATAAAGTATTCTGTCTGTCTGTCTCGCTTTTACGCTAGAAATACTGAATAAAATTTTGATAGCAAGCTACTTTTTATCCCGGATAATTTCGACATTTTGGTTTTTTCTGTATATTCTAATAATAAATTTATTTTATTTTCTTCAGTCGTCGTCGTCGTGTAGCAGCGGGAAGCAACTTTGTTTTATACAATGTTATAATTATGGAGAAATCTGTATTAGGGTAGTTATAATAAAATCATCACCCCAAACTTTTTTAAACATTATCCCAGCCAACCACTTTATTTATTCCGATATTATGAGGATTACACAGTTGAGACTTGAATAGCTGGAGATCGGCTGCATCTCCTTCCATATTAAATTTGACATAGAGTCATACAGATCTACACCCTTATTAATTACCTATTTAGATTTTTTAGATCAGATTATTTTATTATAATAAATAAATATTCACACGCTTCACAAGACATTAACTTAGTCCCACATTAAGATCCATAAGGTCTTGTGTAGTGGGTACTAAGCAACGGTATATAAATACATAGATAAGTATAGAAACATCCATAACTCTGAAACAAACATCAATATTCATCATATTAATGTTTGCAATGAATTAACCTAACTAACAAAAGCAAAGCGATAGCGAAAATTGTACGAACATCGCCGATTGCTTGTCAAATTCGTATTAAGTATGTAAAACTAATTTCAAATTAACTTTGACATTTCAAGGCGAATAGTGTACAATATTCGCTATTATCGCATTGTTTTGGCTTTGCTATTGCAAATTAGGGGACATTTAATTGTTAAAATAAATAAATATTTTTCGTTTATTACCTATGTATGCACCAACTATAAATGATTTCTTTACCTATGGAACCCTGTTGGAGAGTCCGACTCGCACTTAGCTTCGTTACCTAATACCTTTTTTTTAAATATTGAAAAGCAAAGAGCTATATCTACACAACCTAGTCTGTACAATAATTATTTCTGGAAACGTGATAAAGCAGTGGTAGCAGTGGTAATATTTTAATAAGTATATGATACTGGGCATACAAGTATAAAAATCTATATCTTATCTTATAGCTCCTTATTATACTGAGATCCTGAGATCTTACCATCCCTCTAATTTAATTTAAGTCTTCCACTGTGCTTCCAGAAAACATTTCATTTAAGTACCTAACATAATGGCTGTGTTCCACTCAGGATTTGTTCCTATGTTTTGCCTTTGTCAAACAATTTATGATGATCATACACTAAGTGCACTAAGTAGTTTGTGGATGAGAGTAAGTATATTCTTTGTTGTGTATCAAATGACGGACAGACAGGTTAGGTTAGAAAAGGGTTAGAAACACTGTTAGAAATTAGATCCATAGTCAAAGGTTAGAAATATGCATTAGCATCTCTAGATTCGGCGGGAAAAGCTGGAAGGGTGGGTGCAGGTGTAATTTACTAAAATAAAAAATTATGTGTAAATGGCTTGCATGTGTACGTAAAGTGATGTTTTCTGGTAGATACCTAAGTTATATTTTGATTACTTGTGATGTGAATCTAGTGCGTGTGCATGGTTTTATACGCAGGTAAGCTAAGTAAAACTTTAGCCGGAATACGATCTCTTCATGGGCCCATGTAAGTTGGTTCTGCAATTATTTTTCATTTTGACTAACTTTACACTTGTATTTGAGTATTTTCCTGACGTTTCCATTCATCATCATCATCCATCATAAATTCAGAAATCATTTACTAAAGACAATGGCTGTATGGGCTTAGTTCCCCTTGCCTTTCCTTCGGGATAAACTAAACAAAAAAAATTGCATCCCTACTTAAAGTGGGTATTACACTAGACGTTATTCAGGGCCCGGTGGTAGTTAGGGAGGGCGTGGCCCCTTGCAAGGGCGTCAATTATTACACTGCACTGAATACATGCTCCCTCACTCTCTGTGTACAGTCTGAATTTGAACGCGGATAGAGACGTATCATGGCACCTGTTGTATCTAAATTAGGAAGCAGCGATTGCCGTGGCTGTAGTTGCATCCATGAATAAATATAGAAGAAAAAAAGAGGAGAAGAAGGATCTGGGTCAAGCAATACTTGAAATTAAAAGCAAAGTACTCCAATATGCAACCGCTCTCCACGCTAGCCGCACGACAATTGAGTTCCCTAACTGCCCTAAGTGTTACACTACTCGGTCACAAGGGCGATTAGGGAGCAAGGCTGCCGGGAGCGTACGAGCCTTAAGGCTGTATTACACTACCCAATTTTAAGGGAGCCTTACCCTAACTAAGGGTGGTGTAATCAGAGTCAGAGAGTAAGGGTCCCTAATTAGGGCGACCGGACGCTCCCGGCAGCCTTGCTCCCTAATCGCCCTTGGGACGGAGTAGTGTAGTAACACTTAGGGCGGTTAGGGAACTCAGTTGTCGTGCGGCTAGCGTGGAGTGCGGTTGCATATTGGAGTACTTTGCTTTTAATTTCAAGTATTGCTTGACCCAGATCCTTCTTCTCCTCTTTTTTTCTTCAATATTTATTCATGGATGCAACTACAGCCACGGCAATCGCTGCTTCCTAATTTAGATACAACAGGTGCCATGATACGTCTCTATCCGCGTTCAAATTCAGACTGTACACAGAGAGTGAGGGAGCATGTATTCAGTGCAGTGTAATAATTGACGCCCTTGCAAGGGGCCACGCCCTTCCTAACTACCACCGGGCCCTGAATAACGTCTAGTGTAATACCCACTTTACTCTGTGGAAATATGTAGAAAACATACAAACATAAATAAAATAAGTGCATTATTATTTTAATGCAAAAAAATTACATTACATATGTACATACTATAAATCTATAAATTCAAGAGAGCAGGATAAATACCTAAAACATTTTTGGGAACAATATCAGAAAGAGAATAGAATAGAGAAAATGTTACGTTCAATATTACTACTACACGTTATTGCCTTTGTGGTGAGGTTTAATTTTCTGAATGATATAATTTTACCTGGATTAATAATAATATTAAACCATTCTAGACCTGACTGAAGAAGGTAATATTAATTATTTCAGGACCTTCTGGCTATTGGTTTCATAGTCCCTTTAATATCCAGCCATGTAAGAAAATTGGGAGGAAGTCACATTCAAGTTGGTTTACTTGGATCACTTTATGCTGGAGCTCAATTGGGCTCTGGACCTTTTATTGTAAGTCATTTATTTTCATAGGTAGGTGTCTCTTAAGAGTTTAGATTATTAATGTAAGGTGTGCAAAGCCAAAAACCTTATATAAATGAATAAAGTCACTGCTGCAACTGAATTATTTTTCTATTTCAGGGTAGTTTGAGTGATTTGAAAGGTAGCAGGAAAATATTATTAGTTACACTAATATTATGTGGTGTAACTTACACTATAAGTGGACTGACCAGCTCAGTTACTGTTATATTACTTACCAGGGCAATAGTAGGTAAGTATTTGCAACTATAAATTGTCTACAAACAATTTAAGACTCAACTTGGTAGTCACCTAGAGGGAGTTCCTCAGGGTTATATGATAGACCTGAGGTCCTACATAATAGACTTCTGACTTAGCATAAAACTATGAATTTATTTTTTTTGTAACACACATTAGTTTATGTAAATTGAACCTGCTACATACCAAGCATATACATAGCATGTTATATGGTAATAACTGAAATATTTAAAATGCTTTACAGGTCTATTTAAGCAAACTCAAATGTTGACAAAAGCTCTAGTCCCTGAGTATGAAAAGTGTGAAACAATGCAAGGAGAGATTTACGGGCATATGGCTGCCATATCTGGAGCAGGTATCACCCTGGGACCAATTATAGGAGGTCATATTGCAGAAGCATATCCTAATCATGGATTTACAGTTGTAGCAATCACAGTTGGTCTCTGTTTTGTTGCCAATGCTGGTATGTTGAACTAAATACTACACAACTAATCCTAGTCTAATTATTATATTAATTAAATGAACCTATTTCCCTTTTGTTGCTTCTAGTTAATAACAGTGATTTCATTGAATAATCTACTACATTTTTTTCTTTATATTTCAGGCTTAGTATCATTCCTGCCTAAGCAGGCCAAGCCAAAGCAGAAGAAATGCAAAAAGAAGTCACTATCAACAAATATTATAGATTCTATGACTAATAGTATTAATCAATCTTTGACTCAACTGTGCAAGATACAATGGCATAAGTACTGGGATATATTCATTTTAAAAGTTTTAGTTAGTTTTGCAATGGGTGTTTATTATTCAAACTATCCATTGTATTTGAAGTCTGTGTATAACTTATCTCCGAAGTACATAGGGTATGTCATATCCTTTCAGGGAATTATAGGTTCAATATCAAGTTATAAAATTGGTTTCATAAACAGTTTTTATGTCTATGACAAAGATTATTCTGTTAGAATCTACCATGTGTTTCTACTGACCACTTTATCAGTGTTTGGTTTAATTTTGTCTCTAAATGTTTATATGTATTTGTTTTGGCTAGTGCCACTGGCTGTTGGAAATGCAGTTGGGAGACTGACTTCCCTGGAAATGATCTTGAAAAGGAGTAGAGGGGAACACAGGGCTGCTCTTATAGGAGCATCAAATAGTGCTAGATCCTTAACAGGTGTGGTTTCACCAATGGTAGCAGGTTTAATAAATGAATATTATGGAGTATCTTATGTAATATATGCATCATTCCTTTCATTGCTTGTAGGTTTGGTATTGAGTTATCACAAATTTAAAAAGGTTAAGTTGGAATAAGCTAAAATTGTGATTTTTTATTTATTGTATACTAGCGGCCGCCCACGGCTTCGCCCGCGTGAGTGCATTACTCCCGTGTGAAGCCGGGGCGGGCCCCTAGTTATATGTACATTATAAACATTCCTTGTGAATCATTCTATCTATTTAAAAAAAAAAATCAAAATCCGTTCCCTAGTTTGAAAGATCTAAGCATACATAGGGGCAGACAGACAGCGGCAAGCAACTTTGTTTTATAATATGTAGTGATGTTAATATTAATTGCATATTGAAATTATATCAGGCATTCATATTTCCAATTGGGGTTTGCTCTCTACCAGGTCTTATACCCTCTGTTAAGCCTTATGCCTGCAATGAGAAGCCAGTTTTGAGCAATTAGCATGCAATATGAATAAACAAAGCTGCCCTAAAAGATTGTACAGCAAAAAGATGTAAGATATTATATTTTTGATAAAATTTTTGTTGTTTGTTTACCATTGTTTTGAATAAAAATGTATTATTAATTTGTAATTTTTTTCCATGAAGCTAGGGTTATTAGAAGTTGCCGCTCGGCTATTAAGATGGATACTGAGTGACCAAAATTATGTGGTGTAATGTTACACAGCAAGCATTCATGCAGTCAGTATATGTAGTGTTATAGGGAAACAGACACAACAGTGTTATAGTTTTTGGAGCATATATTTTGTGTTTCTGGGTTAAAAGATTCTTATGACAAGGCTATTAGCCTGTGTCATGTGTTAGGTATATACAATGAAACACAATATAGGTTTAAATTTAATTATAACTAATAAACTAAATCAATGCATAAAATAACACTATAATTTACTTAATTATGAAGTTTCACTATCAAATGCAGCACTTTGCTTCTTCCTCATATCTCTGATAAGATTCTCTATATCTTTTCGATCTTGTAGATTTTCTGGAGGGAAAATCTCGCGTTTTGTATTTGTTACCCATTCTTCGAAGTAAGTAGGCTGGTTGAAGATATGGAAAAGGATAACAGGGAACGATGTGTACATCGCCATCCTTCCTACTTCTAACTTCCAATTTCCCATATTGTGTTAAAAGAAGTAAAACTTATATACAATATCTGACCTGGCGATTTATTTGTTTAACAATTTAACAGAGAAATAACTAAAAACCGACAGGGAACTCTAATTTTATTTAGATTTTTATTTATGTATGTACCACGAACAGGAACAGCTGTTATGGCTTTTGTTATGGCAAGGCTGGCCTCCCTCCATGTCAATGTCATACCTACTGTCACTGTCAATGTTATTTTTTTTACGAGGGGAACAAAGTAATGTTATTCATAGGGTCAGTAAAAAATGGTGAAATGCTGATTAACATTTTATAATAAACATTCATTAAACACAATAATAAATAATTTATTTTGAAGTCAAAACTAAAATATACATACTGTGCTGTGTTTTCGAAATGGGGTAGCCAGATTTACAGGATCTCCTTCGTGATCCTTTTACAACGTTTAGCATAGCAGGGATACATGTAAAATATAAAATACCTACCTAATGTAAAATATGCTACCTTTATTCCACCTATACAGGGTGTAACAAAAGGGGTATGTTAAGCGAGAAGCTATGTAAATAGCCCACTAAAAGGAACCTATCTACAAAATTTCAGACTTGAAATCACATGTTTAATTTTGCAGATTTTCTAATCAAGTTAAGATTTTCATACAATTTTGAAAAATAAACATGTGATATCGAGTCTCAAATTTTGGAAATAGGTTCTCTATAATGGTCTATTTACATGGCTTTTCGCTTAACATACCCTTTCTGTTACATCCTGTATACATAATATGTACATTATGTACGTACATCTTCTTCTATCTATCTATATCTATTCTTCTATCTATATATGTATATAACAGGTTGTTTTTAACGGATCGATGTTTGTGCACGCTAATCTCAGAAACGGCTAAACTGATTTCAATGCAGTTATCAGGAATATATTGTGAAAGGTCCCACTTAACATATAGCTACTTTTTATCCCGGGAAAATGTTTTTATCCCGGATAATTTCGACATTTTCTTTTTTCTTCTGCAGTCCACGCGGACGAAGTCGCGGGCGTCCACTTGACTTACTTGAACATAGCATGCGATATGGCTACTCCAAAAACTAAGATACCTTCTCGTAATACCTAGGTACCTAGTAGCAGATGCCCTCGCACATGAAGGTAATAGTTGCTAGGAAAAATACTATGAAAATAGATTATGTTCTATTTAAAATCCGTACCCAAAATATGGGACTGTAATAAAAATCTCCCAGGTACCTACATTCATTGCATTTGAATATTAATATAAAGAGTTAAGATACCTATTAGCTAGTTTAAGGTCGGTTTTTTGAGAAAATTAAATGAAATGGGAGTTAACTATCCAACCTCTCCAACCAATGAGCCGCTAGCATTAATATTAATAAGGTAACATTGAAATAGGTACCTACTTATGGTAGGTTAATGTGTTGTGTAGTGTGTGAATTTTCATACTTACTTATTATTATATTTATTACTTATAGGATATATTACAAAATAGAAGTGCCTTAAATTTTAAGTATGTAGTAATTTTACAAATAAACTTGTTAGCTAATGTAGCAAATTAAGAATGACCTTAGTAATCGGTAGTAGGTAGGTTTAGTAGGTAGGTAAGGTAATTTACTAGTAGCGGTAGTCGAATAATCCGCCATACTTGCATAAAATTTGATAATACCAGGTAGGTAAGTACTCGTAGGTGGGTGAATTTCAACAACCTCGATTTTTGACTAATTACGCTGGCGAAATTTTATATCCACTTTCTATAACTTTTTTGTATTCGAAATAATAGCTAAAAATATATAATATTCAGTCATATGGTACACATTTTTAAAAACGTATTATTTCTTGAGATATCTGCATTTAAAAATTTCAATCGCCACCGACATTATTATCAAACCACCGAAATTGTTAATCTCTCCACTAAAATTTATTACAACCAGCGGAATTATAAATACAGGAGAAGATCATACGAATTACCTATTTATTTATTTTATAAGAACTTGAAAACTTTAGATTTTTCGTTTATTAGTTGGTAATAATGTTTATCATCATGATTATAGCTTAGAAACTATGATAACAAATTTAAGGAACACGTTAACAGTTAGGAAAATATTTTATTACATACTTTAAAATGCTTCCTAGTGACTTTTTTCTTAGCATAAAACGTAGTGGCCATGGTATCTCCTTTAAGATCTCGCAGTTCTGACTACACCATTTCAGGAACCTAGCCGTATTTAGTTATATGTACGTAAAAATCTTCGAAAACCAGAAATAAGGATCATTTCTTTTCACATTTGAAAGTGCACCTCGTTAGCTACCTTTGTATATAAGGAACACCCCATCTGGAAATTCACGGTGTCGGAGATATGACATTTTATGATTTTTTTAAAAATCTCCTTTTAGAGGAGTAGAATGGCATATATTATACTTATATATTATACATATCACATTTTATACTTTGACCTCCCAAAAATCTATCAACATAGAATGGTCAAGCAAATTTGTTAAATGTTTTTGCCAATTAAGCCCCTACTCTTTCAAAATAATATACTGCGTCATGCGTACCCTTTATCAAACTAAATTCCTTATTTAATAAGCTACTCAAAAAGGTGTAACTTATTATGAGAAAGTTTACCAGCAGCTGACCAATATAGGTTTCGAAAAATACATTCCGTGGCGCTACAGCCAATAGCAGTGTTATATTGAGGCAAGTAGAATGTAGAACTCTTCTGTTATCATCAGGCGTACTTGTTCAAGCTACTCGGGTTTATCGCAAAGTAACTCGGGTTTATTCGTAACTGTTCATTTATAGTAGCAATTTAGGGTGGTTTCCTTGAGGTTGAACTGAAGGCCAAGTCATAATCAATATCACAAAACGTGGGATTGAAGTAGATAATAATTATGTGCATGAGTACACCTACTAGGCCAGTAGAACATTCAATATATAGATATTTTTTCTGAGAACAGTCAGGACTTAGAAAAATATTACATTCTTATTGGTCAGCTATTAATATTGAGAGATGAATCTTAATTTCCTGGAAGAACTTAGTTCATTTAGGAACGGCTCCCTTCCTATGATCTTATAACGTCTACTTGTCGATATGTGTACTTATGCTGTCTATCGATTGACCTACAGTGCTCAGACTGCATCAGGAACACCATTAGGTATGCTAATCGCCTATCAAAAAGGAACTGGACAGTAAAAGTGCCGGCCATGTTAGTCGTTTAGACACCGAAAGATAGACGAACAGTGCAACTGGCTGGATGCTACAGAGCGGCTGCCTGGGGTAAGAGTAAGACGAGATGGAGGTGGCGGTATGCCCTCGATTCGAGTTGAACTGCATCATGAAAAGGCCTTTGGATAGCAGTAAGATTCCTATGCTATAATATATATCTATACTAATAATATATTTAATATAATCTATACTATATAATAATATTATAAAGCTGAAGAGTTTGTTTGTTTGTTTGTTTGTTTGAACGCGCTAATCTCAGGAACTACTGGTCTGATTTGAAAAATTCTTTCAGTGTTAGATAGCCCATTTACCAAGGAAGGCTACAGTCTATACAACAACCTGCCCGGCTTCGCACGGGTACAATGCCCCCTCACGCGGACGAAGTCGTGGGCGGCTGCTAGTATATTATAATGTCATTGACTACAAACTTAGGTTACTTGTTAAAAAAGGTTGTCGCTCCATAGGATAGCACTTTTAAAATTCTTATTAGTCATGTTGGTAAGCTTTTTCATAATTATACCTTTTGAATTTAGTTTAATCAAGTGTGCGAATTACGTGAAATCATTATTTTGAATGAATAGGAAAGAATCAGAAAAAAAAAAATTATAAACCTTTTGGTAATTGTACTTTGACAATTCCAAGTTGATGTCTGTTGTTTTGTCTCCAATGATTATTTATTTATCTAGTTGAATTACTGAAATATACACGTATTTTAGTTTTTTATGCATTTCCATTTAATAATAAGGTGATTTTAAAAACATTACAAAATGGGGCATAACCCTGAAGCTGTAATTTTTTTAATGGGTCTTCCTACCCATGAAGGTAGAAAATGGGATGTACTTTTACATCTCAATAGAAATAATACCCGTTTTCCAGTAATCCTGTATACAAAAAGACAAAATGTCAATATCGGTGACATTATTAAATTACGGTGGCCCTCTTTTTTGCCACCGGAGCCACTGGAGTTGCGACACCGTACTTAGAATTAAGTAACAAATTTCAAATTATAACGGACACTATTATTTTAATTGTAATAATTCATTTGCAATTACGTCGATACATCTAATCTTTAATCATCTGTAAAATTTCTTTTTAAACAGCCTTTTAGTTTTTTAAATACACATGACACCGTTATATGATAAATTTGTATTCCTGCGCCACCGCAGGTTATACTTACGTTTTTGGCGGGAAAACTGTTCAGTGTATCAAACATCCTTGTACTTGGTATACGATGGCTTGACAGAGCAGTGCGGGGAAAGATAGCTTAGCATCTATCTCATTCATTATGATGAAATAGTGTAATGTTCAAAATGCGCCAGCGTTATTGACTTTTTCTGCGGGACATTTTTAAAAAGCTGTTATAGGTACTACCGGGTTAAGTTAAATTACTACTCATGGTGTAAATAATAGTGTCATTTAATGTATTTTTAAAATATGTATGTATTCTGTTAAATTAATTCACCCAAAAATTGAAATAGCCAAATTTATTTTTGCAAATGAAGTGGGGACATAGCACCGCAATTAGATATTTGATAATTTTTTTAATGCGTAAACAAATAGATTTTGGTCTTAAGTTTTAAACGTTAGTCTAGATCACTGTCTGAACTTAATGAAAAAAAATTAATAAATGTACATTTTGCACTTTCCACTACGATTTTCATCCACGCCGCGCTAAAAACGTACCTGGGAAATTCACCCAGGTACTTAATCGCTTTGTACTAGATAGATCTCCTCAGATTTCCTTGAGAATGGTTTAACAGTTGAAGTAAGTCTTGAGTTTTACGTAGGATAGCACTTAGTTTATACTTATCATAATGCCTGGGCCATACCTTGGGTTAAAATTGAACTTTGCGGTTGCTGGTTAGGTACTTCAACAGCTAGTTATGAAATTGCCGAGAATCAAGTGGGAATGAGGAAGACGCTTAGGTAGATTAGGCTTCATTTTAACATCTTTAGCATTGTGAATTGCAAGTGTTCACATAAACTTCCTGATTAGATAGATACCTAAGCATCAATTTGAAATCAAGTTTCCAATAATTTGTTAAAATATTATAGATAGCTACTCAAATTATGCGGTAAGGTGAACAAAATATCTATCAACTTCACGCGGCTATTACGGTTGTAAAGTTCTAGGGCTTTAGACAAAGTAACATTATTTCTAGATCGAAACGATAGATAAAGATACGTCACCGACACGCTTGCTCCAATAGGAAGCCTTTTATTTTCACGCGTTCGTCAAATCACGTGAAGGATTCCAACCTACGTATATTGGTGGAAGGTTGTTGCGATAACGAAGGTCGATGCCAAAATGATGTTACATTGTCTAAGTACCCTGAACATGGACGTCCTCATCATAGATATTTGGAAGATGCCAACTCGCGCCTTGTCGCGAGTTTTAAGGTTGGAAAAGCTTCAGGAAAAAGCTTTATGTAGAGACACAGAAATCGAGAGCAGGTCGCAAGGTCGATGCAACATCAGTGACGCAATATTTTTGTTTTGGAAACTCTTATCTTAGATCTGAATGTTATCTGCCATCTCAAGTTTTTGCCGTTATTCATATTGTAACATGAATAATTTAAACGTTCCCCAAATTATGCAACAATTTGAATTGAAATCTTACGATGCCGATGTCGACCCCTGGGGTGCGCGACATCTCTCAGCGACTCGTAGGTTTTGAATAACAAAAGCTTGAATGAGACTGCTAAATGCTCAGACACATGTTGGGCTTCGTGCTAATTCACTGGTAACTTTTGTGTGTGGCAGAGAGCCAGGTTTGGTGTGTCAACGCCTTTATAAAAAAAAATCAGTGGAAAAGACATCAACGCACGCTACAGAGGTTTAATTATACCCTAAGCTACCTACAGTAGGTACATCAAGCCCAGAAATAAAAATGTAAATAGTATTGAACTAGAACATCATCACTGTCTGTTTGTTATTTTCCTGACCTATATTCTAGCTAGGTATAATCCTTTTTAACAGACCTAATAAATAACATCTGAGATAAGGTAGGTAAGTACCTACTAAAAGGATTTCGTAGCTACTAGAAACTTTTAATAACACGCCCTAAGTAGTTAGATACCTAGTCTTTCTCGAAAGTTGTTAAAAAAGTCTTTAGTTTAGGTATATTTATGTAGAATACCACTTACATGAGTAGCCATGTATTTTATTGGTCGATATTTATGTATGTACGTTAGATTAGTTATAAGAAATATAATTTTCCAGATAACTTACAAAAACTGTGTTTCACATAAGAGCATTCCTATATTTTATGCACTCTCCAAAAGAAAGACACAGATAAAAAAGATACAGGATGTTAAGTAGTGGGTACCAAAAAGTTTAAATGCCGAAATCCGAAGATGAAACGTCAAAACTTCTCCTCGGGGAATTCGTCTCTGGAAGAGTCTTGATTTGACACGTACGCGTAGGTACGATTATCTTGTAGGTATCTGACCATCACTTCTAGATAAGTCAACCAGTTGTTTTGCTTATTAGTTATGGTAATACACATAAGTAGTAGGAACCTTTACTCACGTACGCTAAAAATCATGTTGGTAGTATCTACCTAGTAGGTAGGAAAGTACCTACTAGAAAGAGAGATGTATCTAATAAATATAGGTAGGTACCTCTATAAAATTATGTTCTTTGTGCAGGTAAGCCCCCTTATTACCTAACTAGCAAAAGCAAAGCGATAGCGAAAATTGTGCAAAAATTGCTGATTGCTTGTCAAATTCGTATTACGTAAAATGAATTTCAAAGGAACTTTGACATTTCAAGGCGCATATTGTACAATTTTCGCTATCGCTTTGCTTCGGCTTTGCTATTGTAAATTAGGTAATCAGGGGAAGGTCTGTAAACTTGAATTACATGGCAGATTTACCTACATATTCGCCCCTTCGATGCTTTCGTTACACTGTGGTTACACACAATGTTACCAACATCCTGTAAATATAATGCATAAATTTCGCAAAGTAGTTGCAACTGTTTATGTCTGTGTTTCAATGGTCCGATAACGAATCGGAGTCGTGTCCAGTCCACATTAGCACGAGGCACGCTCCAGGCTCACGGCATCAGATACCTACCCAGAAACTAAACGGATCACATGATCTCGCTTCAATAATACAACAGTTGCTCAAGAGCAAGCGAGATGCGAAGATACCTGGGCCGGTATCACGCTAAGCTGTTAGTATTTTCATGTTATAGCTTTTGCATATTGTTGCAGCGAAATATATATTATTGAGAAGTCATCGAGACACTCTAAATCTAGATATTTCGTACTGTATCTAATTATCAGCAATTCTAAAGATGGACAAGTTATAATTTCAGATCGTAGTGGTAGCAAAACTGAACACGCGTCTCGTATCAAGCCTCCCTTACTCGTATTTTATGTCCGATGATGTCAAGCGGAAGGAAATGTTAAGGTACGAGTACATAAGACACGAGATTATGGTGACCAATGTTTGCCAAAATATTACTTACACGTCCATAACTTTAGGACATTATATCATTAGAATCTCTCCTCCCTTAGGTAAGCTTTCTACATATAATACAGGTATGTAGAGCATGATATGATAATAAAAAAGTTGGTTTTTGGCAGTGCAGTTGTCTTCCTTTAATTCCTGATTGAAATAGAAAATATCCAGTACGTATGGTGGGCTCATGCATTAAATGTGCAACAAAGCCAACAAATCAGATTCACTAAAATAAAGTAGGTACTTACCTACCTATACCTTTTTCAACCGTCAACATCGGCTGCAAATCAGGGAAATAGGATTTTAATTATGTAATCCTAACCCGCCTTGGTACTCTAGACAAGTTAATTTCGTGTCATGTACTTAATAAGAAACCAACTGGTACTAAGCCGATTTGTTTATAAATTAAGCGCCAGTTAATATGACAATTTACGAGCGTAGCTAACAGTATTGCATGTGCTTGCATTCTGGATGTAGAGAGGATGGACTTCGCTATAGATTTTTTGGTCGTAGTCATATAGGTACAGGATGTGGGTGTTTGTGACAGCCAGGCAAATAATGATACCATGACTTCAGACCATGATTCTGAGGCGGAAAACACTAAAAACTTTCGCAGAAAAATTCCAAAATTTTCCAACATTTTTTCA
Source organism: Carposina sasakii (assembly GCA_014607495.2). Lineage (NCBI taxonomy): Eukaryota > Metazoa > Arthropoda > Insecta > Lepidoptera > Carposinidae > Carposina > Carposina sasakii. The sequence goes on along the minus strand of CP053156.1, from coordinate 2,521,995 downwards.
TATTGTCAGGAAAAAATAGTTTAATTAGACCTTAGATAATGACTAAAATAAAATTTTAACCAAAAGATGATTTTAAAAGAAAAAGTTGTCCTCAAAAAAGTTCAAATAACTGATCAACCCTAATGGAGAGTCACAATTGATTCAAAAACCAGCAACGTGGCACACAATAACCAATAAGCGTATTTAATTAGTCACAGGATCGCCCGATACAATTGGCGCAGAGAGCAAAGATTACTGATAATCACATAAAAAATACATTTCCTGCGAGTAGGTATACTGTCGTACGAGTATAACTGAACACAATGGCACTTGTTCAGCATTTCAGTATTTGCCTGGGTGTCACCCACACTTATCAGACACTGTGCTCCCGAAATAGGGTAGCCAGAACTGCAGCATCATAGAGGAGATCACACTCTACTACTTCAGTCGTCTTGATGTGGTCATCTATAGGACATAAAATGCTTAATTCTGAATGACTAATGGATCAACGCACAGGCCTACACGGCTGATTTTAGATACCTAAAACGTAGACGGCCCCCTGATTACGTAACTTGCAATAGCAAAGCCTAAGCAGCGCGATCGGAATAATTTAGTGTGTGCGTGCGCGCAACGAGCACTCGGCGTCCTACCTCACCCCACGCAAACACACACATTCTCATTTTTTGCTATCGCATTGCTTCGCCTCTGCTATTGCAAGTTACGTAATCAGGGAGCGGTTTATATGACGTACCTATGTATGTTGATGAGTAGTCCTTTGTATGTCGACATGCCTGAGGTTATAATTTTTTTTTTCAAATTTCCATATAAATCGATGTTCTGCAATTTACAATTTAACTAAGTATTGACCCGATAGCTCAGTTGGTTAGAGCATAAAGCACGGTATGCGAGAGGTCGTGAGATCAAATCTCACTCGGCTGAATTTTTTTTTCATTTCTTAATAATATTTATAAAGTCATCAAAGTCGTGGGCGGCCGCTAGTCTTGGACCTTGGACAATATCCTAACTAGCTTTACTCTACGAATAATGCCATAACCATTGTTTTTGTGTCATACCTATCTGTATAGTACCCGCACATAATAATAAACGTAAGTGGTAGGTAAACTGAGTCCTGATAAATAAGTATGTTAATCAGATGTTAATGCTCTCTTTAAGATCTTTATGTGCGTGTCTTTAAAGACGCAAAGCCACTGGCTTGGCGAGTGATCAATTAATTTTGCACTTAGCAATGCCTGAGACATCTTTATATGTGTATCCAAAGCGTAGAGTTTTAACGGTGCAGTTAATAAGTTCAGGATCTATTAGTCATGCATCCAGGTATTAACTGTTTATGTAGGTAGGTACGTAATAGATAGATATTTACTCAGATAAATTCACCACGAGGTAAGTAAAAGTAGGTACCTAACGCAAGCTGATTGTGTTTGTCTAATTCAGTGGTTCACAAAGTGGTCCAGGTGGACCCCCAGGGGTCCACAGGAGACTCGGTGGGGGTCTACGTTGATGTGAAAAAATGGAGGTTCACAATTAATTTGTAGGCCTGTAGGGGGTCTACCAGAACCAGTTATCTTTTAAAAGGGGTCTATTAGTAAAAAAAGTTTGGGAACCTCTGGTCTAATTGATTGCAATGGATTCTAGTTGCTTAGACAATGTAGCATCGTTTGGCATCGACGTTCGTTGTAGCTGCATTCCCACCAATAGCTATTCGAATTCATGACGGTCATCGATGAAGGCTTATTTTGTAGCAAACGTGGATTTGATCGAGGAATATTGTTACTTTGTCTGAGATTCCTAGCATTGTGTTGTAGTTGGTATGGAGAGTCGGGACTCAGGCAGGACTATCTCCCTAATAGCAGCTATTATATCGGGTAAATTCTGTAATGTGTAGCAATTTGCGTGATTGGCCGCCGCAGCTCGTGGACGCATGATGAGGCGGCTGGATATTGAGCCAGGACTAGCAAGAACCACTTTTTTCATATGGTAACAATCTGAGCAATATTGCTTCTCTTTTAGTTCGCGTTATTTGCGGCATTCAAAATTCAAAATCATTTATTCGACATGAAAGCATTAACACTTGTTTGTCGATTGTCTAATTATATGTTACTTTCTATGTTCGCACCCCAAAGATGAAACCGCTACCAAACAAAAAAGGAGGTGAATTTAAACAACCCAAAAATAAATAAATCGCAAAGCTTTTGCTTTGGCAACGGTCACCACCCCAAGGTGCGATTTGTTACAGTCTGTCAGGCATAAGTTAGCGATTCGGGGCTTAATAGCCACCAACGTAGAACCTAAAGACGAAATCCAGGAGAGCTGCTACACAGTTCTCCTTTATGGCAAAACCAACATTAGGTCTGACACACCGCATGATTCTACTATTACTGTTACACTATCTCAGTGAAGTGTCACTGCTTGGAAGAAGAAATAGCAAGAAAACTCCCAGCGACACAGTCAAAACTAAGTAACATATTAACAAAAGAATCTTACATTGGATTAGATATCAGATAGTAACACTTAACTCATTTAGTCTGTATAAATTCAATTATCATACATAACACAATTAATTTAAATTCATATAAATTACATACCCACTTACACAAAGTAAGTACAGGTCCATGTCAAATTTAAACTGTATAAATAAAAATAAAAATGTGTACACAGAGTACAAGTCAATGTGAAATAAGTATCTACTAAACTAAACTATAAAATATAAAAAAAGTATATATTTGTGTACAATAGTACAAGTCGATGGTAAAATGTGAATAGAAGAGCTAACGTGTCATTCAGAACTTAAATATATAATACCTATAGCTGGTAATAACATTAGAATGAAGAAGTTACGCATGATACACTATAGCGCTTCTGGTCACATTCACCAACACATATTAACTATACCTACTAAGCTAAATATAAAAGTAAAACATAGATTGCGTAACTTGGGGATGCTAGAACAATTCACTTCCATGGCTCGCTATCATTTAAATATTCTAATAATGTATAATATTCTTTAATGCAAAGTTTTTTCTTCACAATGTTTTTCAATTTACAAATAGGTAGCCCTTTGAGTATATCTGGAAGCTTGTTGTAGAAAAGTATACATTGACCCATGAATGATTTACTGACTTTGCGGAGACGGGACACATGAGCAACAAGTCTGTTCTTACCTCTTGTATTTATTTTGTGCACATCAGACATTTTATTAAATTTATCTAAATTCTTATGAACATATAATAAATTTTCATAAATATAATTCGAAGCTAAAGTCATTATATTCAATTCTTTAAATTTCTCACGTAATGTGACCCTGGACCTTAAGTTTAGAATTGCACGGACAGCTCTTTTTTGTAAGATAAATATTGACTCCCAATCAGCTGCGCTTCCCCATAATAAAATACCGTATGTCATTATACTATGGAAATAGCTAAAATAAACAATTCTAGCAGTCTCGACATCTGTCAGTAGACGAATTCTCTTAACTGCATAGGCTGCAGAACTAAGTTTCTTACTTAGTTTTTCAATGTGAGGACCCCATTGTAATTTGGCATCCAAAGTTATGCCCAAGAAAACAGTCGAATCCACTTGATCCAGTCTCTCGTCGCCTATGTAAACATCAGTTCTAACTTGTTTCACGTTGGGAGTAGAAAATTTTATTAATTTCGTTTTCCTACTATTAAGGACAAGATTATTATTACTAAACCAATATAACACTTTAGAGAGAGCACTGTTCACCACTTATATACGATGAGCTGCCTCTTTACTTTAAATAGTAAGGAGGTATCATCTGCAAACAATACTATTTCATGCTCATTACCTACAAAGTATGGCAAATCATTTATATAAATACGGAAAAGAAACGGACCAAGGATTGAACCTTGTGGGACACCTATTGTGACGCGCGATCCCGGTGATCGTTTTCCGTTCACATCTACCTTCTGAATCTTATCGTTCAAATAGGACATCAGAAGACAGAGGGCCCCACCCCGTATACCATAATGTTCTAATTTTCGAATTAAAATTTCATGGTGGACACAATCAAACGCTTTTGACAAGTCACAGAACACTCCCAGTGCGTCATGTGACTCCTCCCAAGCATCGACAATGTGTCTTAACAACTCAACTCCCGCGTCGCTAGTAGACCGCCCCTTGGTGAAGCCATACTGCTTATTGCTAAAAATGTTGTTACTATCGAAGTGTCTGGACAATTGTTCTAAAATTAGTTTTTCAAAGATTTTACTGATTGTTGGGAGTACTGATATCGGGCGAAAGTTACCTGGATCAGAAGATTCTCCTGACTTGAACAACGGAATAACTTTACTATGTTTCATTAAATCAGGAAAAACTCCTTTGTCTATACAATTATTAAAAACGCTTGCTAGCGGAGTACTTATTACATCTATTATTGAACCTAACGTTTTCACCGATAGGCCCCATAGGTCAGCGGTTTTTTTTGAGTAGATGGATTTAAAAGTTTTAATTATATCTTTATAGTTAACATAGGAAAATGCAAAATCCCTCTCACACGCTGTTACACTGTTTTTGAGCAAAGATGCAGCGACCTCAGGGGACGAGTTAAGGTCTTTTGTTGCTGAATGAGGTATACTGTATAAGAAGTTTTGGAAAGCTGCGGCTACCTCAGTGTGAGATTTTATGTTAACTCCATCAATCACTAAGCTAAAGCTGGAATCTCGAACGGCATTTCTTCCGGTCTCACTGTTAATTATATTCCAAGTGGTTTTAATCTTATTGGAAGATGTTTTTTATTTACGTCAAACCTGATACAGCAAATTTGATTTTGCGTTGTTACAAACTGACGTTGAATAAAGGTAACTTAGAATACTCTTTGACATACTCCTTGAAAAAGCTGTGGTTAAATTATAAAGATTATATAAACGTTCTCGATGCTCTTATATATGGTATGGCCCACTTGCTAAGCAACTAAACGATTACTTATAGTAATATTTTTAAAAATACTTTATTAAACTCATTTAATATGAGACTAAAATCGAGCTATACAATATGTTGGACGATTTTCATAGTGTAAGTCTTGTAATCTTCCCGTAACCTTGCCCAAACTGCAGGAGGACCTAATGATTACCCAGATTAAATGTACTGGCAAAGTTAACAAATAAGTTGAATGTCTTTTGTTTTGTTACCTTATGTCCTTGGCTGGAAAAGAGACCAGCTAACTGTCCCCTAGGAGTGATCTGAGTCTTGATGTACACGATTCAAAATTAATCGGCGAGCACGTTACAGTATTGTATAAAGCCTCAGGCGCAATGGGTTTTTAATGCGAACATCGTAGCTTTTAGTCAAAACGATAAAGATTTTATAAACATGTAGCAGTAGTGTCCGTAATTCTTGAATTGCGTCACAAGTTTGGAATCCAAATTACGACATAAGTTAATCAATCGCATTGAGAGCATTCAGAAACGTTTTTTACGATTTCTAGATTATAAGGCTCACCGCTGGTCGGACAACTATGAAACGTTGTCATCACTATCTTCTTTTTCTGTCTGCGTATTGAATATTGTCTTTGAGTTTATTTAGTGACTACCTTATAAACAAATTGTAGGATCGAATAGGTCATAATTAGCACATGGGGGGCTAGTATACACTAACAACTATGAATTGTTCAACCGAGTTTCAACACAGAGCTAGTTTTGGTTCGACTTATTTTGTTTCTCTTTCAAGTGTAAGTTCTGAGAGACTCACAACTATTTTCCTTCATGTTATTTGTAATTACTAATATTAGCCTCCTCTTATGAAACATCAACCCTATTATGGAGTACGCATGTTTAAAGTTATGTGGTGGTTATTGAAGTTGAACATGAGTTGATTCTTGATCCTGTAACCTTCAGTAATACAAAAAATGTCAATTCGATAACAAGTATCATGAACAACTCACTTTAGCTCCTTTAATGGCAAGCCTTGAATATTTTGGTGTACAATATTCATATTTAGTTTACTTTTATATTTATTGTCTGCAATATTATTTTTGCTGTGTATGGCCCGGTTTCGAGAAGCAAGATGATTACTTACCTATTAGCTAGTCACCACCTAGCCACTCTTTCAGATTTCGCGCAAGTGATAAGTATAACCCGTGAATATTGGTAATTATTCTAATTATGTAATGTTTTATCTACGTTATGCTATAAGCCAAGTTTCATAAAGATCCATTTGGTCCAGGGACTTGGTACTAAGTAATAAGATTTGGTCGTTATATGTGAAAGAGTAAGAAATATCAGATTACCGTCTGTACTCTGGTACTCTGATATCTATGGATCTTTACCATTATCCATCACTTTTACGTTTGTGATATGACTTAAAAAAAAAAAAAACCGACTAAAAGCGATAAATAATATAACTAATTTATCTACTTAATACATATTAAATATCTCAAATTATTTAAATATTTAAAGAACAAGGTCGTGGGTTAATCCCACCGGGTAATACTTTAACAAAGTCATCTTTAACTTTTTAAATATTTATAATTATTACTTATTTTTTGGAGTCGGTGCCAGCCTAGGTAACGTAGTCTGTTGTGTTGATGGACGCGCGCGGCTGGCAAAAAATACAATACGGTGTAGTAGGCAGGGCACGCGGTAATGCAATTTCCTATTCTTGGTTTTACTATTTAGTGTGGGTCAGTTTTCTTAATTACATTTATTTGTTTGGCTGGCACCGACTCCAAAAAATAAGTGAAAATTATAAATATTTAAATAGTTAAACAAACTCTAAAATTTGGGGGAATTCCATTTGTCCCGTTCCCGTGGGAATTTCAGGAAATATATCGTCAGTACTTCCTTACACTCCCTACCGAATATACCTCTTATATTTAATCATTATGTGTCAAGTGGTTTGCGTAAAAGTTGGGAATTCCCGTTTGTCCCGTTCCCGTGGGAATTTCGGGAAATCCGTTCTTAGTGTTTCCTCGCACTCCCTAACAAATATACATACCCGATTTCTGCTTTATATTTATAGCGGTTTTCGTAAAAAATGGAATTCCCGTTTGTCCCGTTCAGATGGTTTGAGAATTACGGTGTCAAATCTGATTCCCGTTTGTGTTCCCTACGGGAAATCTGTTCTTTGTGCTCCTAGCAGTCCATATACATCTTCGATTTCAACTTCATAGGTATAACGGTTTTCTTAAAAATTTTGTATTCCAGTTTGTTCCGTCCCGGTGGAAATTTCGGAAAATATGTTCTCAGTTCTTTCTTACACTCTCTAATGATACTCTCTAATATACCTGTCATATTTCATCTCTACGTGTAATGTGGTTTTCGTAAAAACATGAAATTCCTGTTTGTGCCGTTCCCATGGGAATTTCGGGAAACCCGTTCTTAATGGTCTTTTACACCCCCTAACAACATACACACCAAATTTCATCTGTGTACGTCAAACAGTTTATTTTTATACTTAATGAAAAGGCTTTTGTTCCGGTACAGTGGAAATTTCGGTAAAAATTTGGAATTCCTGTCTGCCCAGTTCCCATGGGAATTTTGGGAATTCCGTCCGTACTCTCTTACACCCCTAACGAACATAAACACCAAAAGTGTTTACGAAAGTGTTACATTCGGGTGTAATTTACTTGTGAAATTTAAAATTTATTCGCAATTCTTTTTGATTTTGTCTAATTTTACACTCATGTTTGAGGATTTTCCCGACGTTTCTATTCATCATCGTTATCATCCATCATAAATTCAGATATCATCAGTACTAAAAACAATGGCTCTATGGATGCTGTATTCCTCATGCTCTTTCTTCGGGATAAACCAAACAAAAAAAAACAAATTTCATCTATCATGTGTGTGTAGGCATGTCAAAATACTGCTCTATTAATATTAACATATCCAACCCGTGATCATGTCCGGGAACAACGAGATATGACTGGGATTTTTTTAGGTTGTTGTAGGTGTCTTTCTAACAGATCCAACTCCGCGTGCATGCCGGGAACGAAGAGAAATTAACCTTTGGAGCGAGCCACTCTGACTGGGTGGCTTTGAGCTGTAGAGCGTCCTCTCTTTTTAAAGGGGCCGCTCATACCATTAAGCTTAGAGACCAATTGGGATTTATGCAACCATAAATTAGAATGGCGATGTTCGAGGCCACTAAATGAGGCACTATTGTCCTAAAAATTTAAATGGCTTTATTTTGGCAGTACTAGAACCTGTTCCTGGTGCGCGACGATGGCAAGAGACCCGACGGCATGACCCTCGTACCTTGGAAGCATGGGGCGCTCTCTGGTGTGGGACGCAACCTGCGTTAATGGTTAGCATTCGCGCTCATGCGTCCCATCTCCCACTGCACAACAATCAAAAGTACCGCGCTCTGCGGCCAATGCAGCTGAAAACCTCAAACGACGCAATTACGCAAACCTCAGTGGTGCTCACTTACCTATCTTCGTTTCGGGGTTGAAACCATGGGGATATAGGATAAACCAGGAGCCACAACCTTTTAAAAAGGATATTTCAAAAAAATTCATGACCAGAGGGCTGGCTCATTTTTTGGACAGCGAGTAAGTTGTGTGTTATCCATGTCGGATGTCATCTGTACGTCACAGAATATTGGGCAAATTCCCAGAACCCGTGATCATGCATACTTTTGAAGCAACTTTTTAGTATGTAAAATTTTTACAACCTAGGTATTTACTGTATCTAAAAAACTGATAATATTTATCGATTTGGCAACAATCGACTCCTTCTGGGGACTTTTTATTCTATGGTGTATGTCAAACTTATACCTCCATGCGTCAAATGGTAAAATAATGTTGTATTTAATTCATATTTATTCCAGCCCAGTGGAAATTATGCGAAACCCTATAGCCTATGTTCACCCGGGTCCAATAAGAATTCTAACGGTGAAAGAATTTTTGAAATCTGTCCAGTAGTTTCGAAGCCTATTCGCTGCAAAAAAACAAACATACAAACAAACAAACAATCAAAGTTTACCTCTTTATAATATTATTATTATTATATATTATTATTATTAGTATAGATATAGATTAAGTTGTAAATATTTAAATAATTTGAGATATTTAATATGTATTAAGTAGATAAATTAGTTACATTATTTATCGCTTTTTAGTTAAAGTTTGAAGTCGGTTAATTTTTTTTTAAGTCAGGTTATTTCTCGATTTTTAGTAGTGTTAATGCGTTGTGGATTTAAATAGATGATAGTTTATACAGGCTGATTTTTGGTCGTCAACGTTCCCGAAAACTACGTAATCTCCTCATCATCACGATCATTTTTCTCCTTGGAAGCATACCTGGGAAGAGTCTGGTTTCCAAAATATTAGATGCACATAGACGCGCATAGCAAGATTTATCACGAGAAATAATTAATATCTGTCTATGAAAAAACTAGCATAAACACTGGACACTATACATTTCGCCGATCAAGTACCTAATAAAAAAATTGTTTCACAAAAATTTACATCGATTCTCAGCATTTTTTTGCGTAAACTTACTTTATTTGATGTATAGGGTACGTACCCTTAGTTAAGGGTGGCAACGAAAAAACATACTGTATACTTAAGGATTTCATCGTTACCATCTCAGGAGTAGTACCTACCCGTATAAGTATCACGTTAGCCCTATATATATTTTATATACATATAGTTTCCATCGACCAATTGCAGTACTGTCCCCTAACTCCTAACCGTTAAGGAGTTCTGTAGCTTCATCATCAGCACAGCAGCATCAGATGTTGATTCAAGTAACACGTTAGCCCTATATACATACTACTAAATAGTTTCCATCGACCAATTGCAGTACTGTCTCCCAACTCCTAACCGCTAAGGAGTTCTGTAGCTTCATCATCAGCACAGCAGCATCAGATGTTGACACCCTGAAGATTCAAGTAACATGATTACGTCAAAAGCCCTACGACATACTACTAAATTTCGGTGGGTGCCCTTTTTCATCGATCCCACCAATTGCTGGTGAAAATGGGACCACTGAAATGAACTCTATCCAAAAAAAAAAAAAAAACGGGTGGGGCTGTGTCGGGGCTAACGGCCGTTGGTTAAGGAAAGTTCTGTAGCGTCATCATCAGCTTTTAACAGTAAAAGCATTGAAATGAAAACAAGAGACGCTGTTGATTTAATAAAAAAAGTAACAGGTACGTTAGCCCTATATACTACTAAATAGTTTTCATCGACCAATTGCAGTACTGTATAGCAGCCGCCCAACTTCTCCTAGGGGGCGTTGTACCGTTAAGCCGGGAGGTTGTTGTTAGACTGTAGCTTCTTGGTAAATGGGCATCAGCACTGAAAGAATTTTCAAATCAGCAGTATTAGATAGCGCGTTGACACAAACAAACTGACTCTTCAGCTTTATATACCTGTATAGATATAAGTCCAAATTACACATTTTTGATAAATACGTTCAAATAAACTTGACAAAACAAAAGAATCACCACCATACGAGTCACATACAATAGAAACAAGCGCGAGCGCCGGTTTCGCACAGTGGTTGCCCTAGATTTCTCCCCCGCCCCCCCCTGACCCCGATCGAACCATCATCAGATCGAGCTGACCTATATAAGTGAAAATGGGACCACATTTTGTTTCTAAGACCAATAGTTTTTTAATTATTAAGGTAATGATATAACTTTTCTACGGTCCAGTTTTTAAACCTGGTACCCGTATGTGTCGGCGCGATTTTAAAGACGTTTCACGTCAAAAATTGAAATCCCTCTATAATTGACGGAAATATCGGTGAACATACATTAAAAAAAAATTATACATACAGACGAATTGAGAACCTCCTCCTTTTTTTTTTTTTGAAGTCAGTTTAAAATTAGAGGACGCCCGCGACTTCGCCCGCTGAAATCCTTTACAGTATTTTTTTATAAACTTTGAAAGTACTTACTATGTACATACCTAAGTATTTACTTATTTATTTCTCAATCAAAACCCTACAAATAGTTTAATGTTAAATTTTGAAAATGGGGTCATAAATATATTATAAAATTATTAATAAAGAAAATGGAAAAAATTCTTCACCCGAGTGGGAATCGAACCCACGACCACTGCAAACCGTGCCAGCCGCTATAACCACTAAGCCACCGGGTCAATTACTCGGATGACGAATTTTACCATCTCTTTTCTAAATTACATATTGGCAACGTTATTCTTCATCCCGATAGCTGTACACTAGCCAAATCTCGGCAAACAAAGCTGAATCTATTTATTTTTATCTCTCGTCTCAAACCTTAGACTGCCTGTCCACCGGAGTGGAGCGAAGTGTGGTAAAGAGAGAAACTGAGAAATCCTAAGCAAATCGATAGGATTGTAAGCTCTAGTCCTGCAATCCTATTAGTAATTTAATTCGATTAATTTTATATTAATTTTCCGTTCCTGCGCTAAGCAACTTCGCTACGTTCAGGTAGACAGACAGCTCTTTGTCACATTATGTAGGTAAAGAGGCCTAGATCCTGCCTCAGCATTTCCTCAGGCTATTTCTAGACTATCTATTTGTACTTACTAAACATTTAAATCGTGTAGTCATGTAGTTACTAGAATTTTACTTTCTCATTTATAATACTTACTTATAGACGGCATCGAATTCGCCTTGATTATTGATTGGATTCTTTAGGAACCTGCCTATTTTTATTGCATTACAATATCCTTTAAAAATCCTAAATCGAACTCTACGATTTTTTTTATTTATTATAGCTGGCTGAATGATTCTCGGTTTCTTTTGCCTGCATTTTACCAACTTTATTAAAATATAGAAGATAACCTCACTTTTGTGTTGTTTTTTGTAATGTATTGTTTGTGTTAAATTAAACAAACAAATCTTGTTTGGATTAGATTAAAAATAATATAATTTATATTTTGTGAATATGTCTACTTTAGATAAGTTAGTGGTAGATAAAATTGCCAGAAGCTGTGTCAGTTTATATGAAAAATTGCCTAAAACAGGCAAGCCCATTGAAAATGAGTGGACAGTGCTCTCTTGTGTTGTATTGTATGATAAAACAAGTGAGGAAATTGAGGTAGTGTCCCTAGGAACAGGATCCAAATGTGTTGGTGCCAACAAAATGTCCCCTAAAGGCGAAATTCTGAATGATAGCCATGCCGAAGTGTTCGCGCGTCGTGGGTTCCTGCTATACATTTACGACAATATAGACAAAGCGATGAGAAAGAAGGAGTCTGTATTTGATCATGAAAATGGTCGCTTTAAACTGAAGGACAACATAGAATTCGCCTTTTACTCATCACAGCTACCGTGCGGCGATGCGTCAATTCTACCGAAAAATGACGAGGAGGATGGCTTTGGTGATGTTGTTCAACAAAACAAACGTCCCGCCAGTGATGACGTCTGTGAAGTCTCAGAAAAACTTATTAAAATTACAGGGTCAGATGATATTCACAGAACTGGAGCCAAATGTCTTCCAAACTCTGAGCAGGATGCTCACAAGCCTGGCGACGATTACCACGTACTGGGGCAGGTGCGGACGAAGCCGGGACGAGGAGACAGAACCCTGTCTGTCTCCTGCAGTGATAAGATGGCTAAATGGATACATGTGGGTATCCAAGGCAGCCTTTTAGATCTCCTCTTATATGAGCCAATTTACATAAAATACTTCATTTTTGGAGCTGGTGTCCCTTTTTGCCAAGAAGCATTAAAGAGAGCTATTTTACATAGAAACCTGAAGGAGAATGTTATCAAATTGATGCCAGAATTGTACCAATGTTCAGTAGTGTTTACTGATATAAAATCTGATACCAAGTCTCGGCCTGCCCCTGGAAGTATTATCTGGTTCAAAACTGCCAACATGTGAGTAAAATTTGTAAATATGCAAGTCTTACTCATGTTACACTTGCACAATATGTCTTTTTTGTATGTGTTTTACACTCATCTGGCACCCCTCATTGGTTTGTTAATTAATTTTAATTAATGTCAATGTACATTCAAGTTCATTGACAATACTTAACACATTTATGGAAAGATGAATTATTTAATATTTGTGATTTTTTAAAATAGAATTATATGCAGTCCCATGCTGCAAATGGCTCTAATAGTCTAAGAGACGTGGAAGATTGACCTTCACTGATCTGATAACTCGATGAGACATATTTCTTATCAAATATAATTTATAAACAAATATGCCCATGATGACTTGCCTATCGAAAAGTGTTCATAGCTATTCTTATTTTAATTAATTTTAATAAATTTTCTTCCATATCTACACGGTCTCCCCTACTATAATGCTCAAAGTCACTCAGGATAAAATATTACCTTAGCATATTTAGTTCCTCAACATTTAGATAGGTAATTGTAAATAGATGCAGTTAAAAGATTTTACTAGGACCTTAGATGAAGAAACAATCTTAATGTTTTACATTACAAGGTACAAGGTTTTCATACAAAAAGAATAAACGTACAGATCTCTACCCCATGTCAAATAATATTGTAGAAAATTGGTATAGGTGGTAGTAAATTGAGAATTTTGCTTGTTGTTACAGGTTTTCAGAAGTAGCAGTACAAGGGAAGAAGTTAGGACTGACCAAGAAAAAAGCTACATGCCTACAAAGCTCCCTGTGTATAAGTAAATACAATATTTACAGAAAATTCATGCAGATTATCAACAATAATCAAGAACTGAAAACTTTGTTCTGTGAAAATGAAGACATTCAAAACATTCCATACAATAAAATGAAACGAAAGTCCGTAAGATATTTGGAGTCTTGGTCAGAAATCAAAGATAAGTTTTTTAAAATATGGACTGTAAAACCTGACATGTGGGACTTTGTTGTTAAGATATAAGATTAATTTTTAATTGAATAATTATAAATGGAATATCATAATTCATAATTTAATAAGTTAATTTAAGATAATAAATGTTCACAATATCTCAAATGGTGGTTTTATTGCAGGATTTCATTGCTTTGCCGAATTCAGGAAAAGATGGGGATCACAATGAATTAATTCTACTCTGGTTACCAAATACGAGTATTCTAATTAGATTCTTATGAAAACAGCTAATGAAATATCGAATATTTTTTTGTCAAAGTATCACTTATTTAATGTAAGCATTATTGAGATGCTTAGCGTTGACATATCTATTTACGTTATATGTAGTAGTAACTTATATTATAACTCAAAAAATATTGTGTCTATTGTCTATTGTGTCTATTGACTGGCATACAACATTTGCATGTACTGTATTAATTGTTGACATGTGCAATTATTAATTTAAGAAAAAAAGGAGAAAAAACAAATGACAGCATATTCATATAATTCATTTTATTCATATTTTTATTATTTTTGATCTGTCTATTATAGCTGTGTCATTATGAATGAAAAGATATATGAGCAGCAAATAATAATGCTAAACGTGTATTGTGAGATCCTTCATGATCCTACATTTTTGGCTACCCCATTTTGGATTGCATTTGTGTGTTTGTATGTATATGTGTATAAAGTTGAGTTTATGTTTGCGGATAACATAAGTACTTACATAAATTATAATTTTTTGAGCTTTCTTAAGTACTTGATTAAATAAGTAGGTAAGTACTATACTTTTCTCTCAACTCTACTATTTATAGTCGCGGAAGAAGTTGGCGGCGACTCGCAAGCAACATCATAATCCTTATAACTTTGTCCTAAGAGAAAAAGTACAAAACAATATCAAGTAGCCGATTCATCAATACGCCCACTACTTGGTCGAAATCCCGGAAAGGACCACCGACCGTAAACAATAAGACGGAGGACGCACGGATAAACGCATTGAGGGTCATAAGTAAAACAAATGGGTTCACGTTAGTCACCCACGCACATATAGGAACGGATTTATTAGTTATTGATTATGATGCTTTTTATCAGACTTATGAATTTATCTTCCTGGGGGGCTAACATGACCGTATAACGGCCAATTTCAATACTTGAGATCAAAGAATCTCGGATTATTTTATTCGAAATTTAATAAGAAAACTGGAACATATAATTTGAAATATGCAAAAAATCTCTCGAGATCGGTTATTGAAATTGGTTGTTAGTGATTTCGCTAAAAAATCCTTCATGGTAATGAGTCTTATTAACCCATGGTACCCAACTGCGCCAGAAAAGCATAATTTTTCGATTGTAATGTATGTGTGTATTTATAGTCGGTCACACACATCACATACATCTCTCGTAGAGTGCGTTTTACCATATTATCCTACGTACATAGTTTCTTTGAATGGTGGCGCTAGTTACAATGTGTAAGACTAGATTATGGTCGATTCCAGCAGTCACACTTAAACCTAAACGTAAAATTAGTTCTACCTGCTCCCTGATTACGTAAAAGCAATAGCAAAACCGAAGCAAAGTGATAGTAAAAACTGTACAATATTCGCCTTGAAATGTCAAAGTTCCTTTGAAATTCATTTTACGTAATACGAATTTGACAAGCAATCAGCGATTTTTGTACAATTTTCGCTATCGCTTTGCTTTTGCTAGTTAGGTAATAAGGGGGCCGTCCTTTTCTCTCTCCGCCTTTATGTTAAGAACGGAGAGAGATAGACCAGCCCTCCTAGCATAACCACGCATCGTGGATATCGTATCGTAAGATATCGTATCGTCTCTATACAAAATTCAACATGGCGGCTATATTTTTCGTAATTTAATAGGCTTAATTTCGATAAATCGGTTTATCATATCATGTTTCGCAGGTCATGCTACTTGTGCTGACTAAGATTAGGTTTAAGTGTGACTGTCGGAATCGACCCTAATATCTGTGTTATTGCATACAAAATTTTAAGTTCCTAAATCAGGCATAATAGTTATTCTAATAGGCATTCTATATGGCTCGGCCCCCTTATTACCTAACTAGCAAAAGCAAAGCGATAGCGAAAATTGTACAAAAATCGCTGATCGCTTGTCAAATTCGTATTAAGTAAAATGAATTTCAAAGGAACTTTCACGTATCAAGGCGAATATTGTACAATTTTCGCAATCGCTTTGCTTCGGCTTTGCTATTGCAAATTAGGTAATCGGGGTGCCGGTAGATCTAAATAGGTACCTCGTCGTCGTCGTCGTCAGCCTATTGCAGTCCACTGCTGGACGTAGGCCTCCCCCAGTGTACGCCACATGGCTCGATCTCCCGTTTTTGCCATCCAGTCATTACCAGCCGTCCTCTTTAAGTCATGGGTCCATCTGACCGGAGGGCGCCCAACGCTATGCTTGCCGAGGCGCGGTCTCCATTTGAGATCCCGCTTACTCCACCGTCCATCGGTTCTACGACAGATGTGGCCGGCCCACTGCCACTTCAGTCTGCTACATTTCGAGACTGTCTGTCACTTTGGTCTTCTGCCGGATAATCTCGTTTCGGACTTTGTCCATTAGCGAGATTCCGAGCATTGACCTTTCCATAGCTCTCTGAGTGACATGCAATCGGTGAGCCAGCCCCACCGTCAGGTTCCACGTCTCGTCTCCGTAAGTCATGGCTGGTAGAACGCACTGATCGAACACCTTGGTCTTGAGGCATTGTGGCAAGGATGATTCAAAGATATGACGCAACTCTCCAAACGTTGCCCACCCAAGCTTCACTCTTCTGGTGATTTCTCCCTTGAAGTTGTCTTTACCCAACTGCAATATTTGCCCAAGGTATACATACTTCTGAACAATTTCTAGGGCTACACCTTCGACGGATATCGGCTCAGGGATGATGTGTCGATTGAACATTACCTTGTTCTTGTCCAGGTTCATCCCGAGTCCCACACGCCTTAAGGCAGCATTGAGACTAGACAGCATTTTTGTAGGTCCTGCAGCAATTCAGCCATCAAAACTATATCTGCAAAGCGGAGATGCGTGAGACATTCACCTAAATAGGTACCTACGAGCGAGATATTACTACTACTATAAATAAATATCAATTTATTAAGTAATTGCTTGTCAGTAAGCAGTCTTATGTGGTTTCCGATCTTATGGTAGAAAAGAGACGATAAGGAGTTACGGGAAATGCATCGGCTCTTTGATACGCCGCCGTAATTAATTAACTATATGAAAAAACCTAACCAGTTCTAACTATAGTAACTTGCAACTGCTGCATAAGGCAATCGATTTAGACTTTCCAGTGAGCATTGCTAATTTGAGTTTTTGCCTAGGTACCTACTTATGCCTACTTAGTGGTGGGTATTGGGGCGTTTCGGTCCGCGGACCGAAACGCCGTACAATGCCTTTTGAATGGGTCTATTCGTCCCGCGGGACGAATCAGCCAATGTTTTTATTATTATTAGGCGATTCGTCCCGATATGCCTGTTTGGAATGATTTAAGTACAGTAAAAAAAAATTATATCGGAACGAATCGTCCAATAATAATAATAAAAATATGGGGTGATTCATCCCGTGGGACGAATAGACCCATTCAGAAGGCATTGTTAGGTGTTTCGGTCCGCGGACCGAAACGCCCCAATACCCCCTATAGTAAGGTAACTTACCTAACAGATAGGAAAATGTTGTTTTAAAATCTCTACATAAAGGACACAAATTAACTCCACAAATCGGTATTTCGCTAAAACCGCAAGTTCAACATACATATACCTATACCTACATACATACGTCTGTGTTACCAAAATGGGGAGTCAAAACTGCAGAATCATAAAGCAAATCCCACAGCCACGTTCAGCATAGCGGGGACAGATGTAGGTAAACGAGACGTGACAAGTTGCTAGCTCACCGCCTGAGAGAGTAACCTTCGTTAAGGGTGGAAAAAACACCCTGCATAGATCTACATCAAATCTTTTTATGCTGATTGCCGTGCCGAAGCACAGATTCGTTGATATTAGTGTTACAGTCAGATGTTCCTAAATTAGCAGAATTGAGCTTCATCCTATTTTCCCACAAGTCCAAAGAACCCCTTTCACCTACCGTCAGGGTATTGAAAGCGAGCGTGAGTAATTAACGGGATCAGATTAAAAAGTAATTTCACAGCCACGATGTTTACCGAAGCAGGCGAGGGTGTAGAAAGTACACTGGTCAGCATTGTCATGTCACGGTGCCGAGGCCAAGTGCAGCATAAGTGCAGTCGCCCGGCATCGCACGCTGCTTTGTCATTATTTTGACAAGAATCAAACCAATTCAGCCAGTTTCGTGTTCAGGTTCACCCACTTTCTACCGGAAGGCAATTAAAAATAATCTGCATTTCTCTTTGTGCTGATATTTTTCGCGATCGTTGATTTGCTACTGGAGTAGGTAAGACAGGATCTAAACCAGGGGTTCCCGAACTTTTTTTCTCATAGACCCCTTTAAAAGTTAACTGGTTCTGGTGGACCCCCTACAGGCCTACATCACATACGAATTAATTGTTAGCTCCCATTTTTTCGCGTCAACGTAGACCCCCGTCAAGTCTCCTTTGGACCCCTGGGGGTCCACCTGGACCACTTTGGGAACCACTGATCTAAACGGACTTACATCTGCGACCTATATACAGGGTGTTTTTTCGTTGCCACCCTTAACGAAGGGTACGTACTCATATACATCAAATAAAGTAAGTTTATGCAAATAAATGCTGAGAAACGATATGAATTTAAAAAAATTCTTTTTTTCATTACTCTTAACTTTGGACCCAAATATCTTGGGAACCAGACACTTCCCAGGTATGCTTCCATGGAAAAAAATGATCGCGATGATGAGGAGATACCGTAGTTTTCGGGAACGTTGACGACCAAAAATCTCCCTGTTTAATATTTATACGTACCGTACACAATCTACTGACGATAAATACGAGTATGTTTGAAAATTTGCAAAGTCAATTAATAAAGTAGTCGAAAACATTATTGAATTTAAATAAACAACATCTCTGGCTCCGATAACGGTAGGAATATTCCTGCGATAATGTTTTACTTGAAACAGCAACTTTGAGGTTAGGCGGTAAGTAAGTTTGCGCGGCAAGTCGCCATGACAGAACAATGGCGGCAAACGGCGAATAAATCATAACAGGTGGCATGCGCAGGTCGTCCGCCGGCTGCGCAGGTGTTTGATATTTATTTACCTGTACCAAACATGCTGCAGGTTATTCTGATCCTGTAGTTTTATGTGTTTTGACGTTTCCGCGGTATCCCTTACCTATGGGTATTAATAGCATGTAAAGGATGATTGGAATGTTAGATAAATGGTTTTGACACAGACCTATTGCATTCTATGGTTCCTTTGATGTTTCTTAGCACAAATTTGACTGCTGGATTATAACGAATGACTGAGTCACGCCAGGAATGCCATAGCCACCTCTAGAGTTCCTTAGACATAATAACTGTAAAAACTTGAATTATGATGAAGTATTTATTGTACCAAACCTTAGAAGGAAACATACTTTGCAACTGCATACATACCTACCATACTTTTGCAGTCTTGTTTGACAGCTGTCGCATCGTAATGTACCCATAATGTAGGTACCTAAAGGTGGGTTCCTACGGTCCGTGATATTGCGGACCGACGCGCACGAGCGCGCACCACGGACCGTGGGAAACAGAGCGTCCGTGGTAATGCAGACGCGTCCGTCTCGGTGCGTCTAGATCCGTGGTGATAAATGTAGGCGGACGCGGACCAGCCCGCACCGACACGCACCGTGGGATAGGGTCGTCCGTGGTAATTGCAGACACGTCCGTGGCGGTGCGCCCGATCCATGGCGAATGGATAGCCTCAGACGCGGTGCGCGCTCGTGCGTGCTCGTGCGGAGATGTCTGTAGGCGACCACATAAAAACTGACGACCATGTCGACGGCTGCATGGATGCAATAGCGATTGTGGTAGTAGTCTAATGGCATTTTTAAATACACTCGCCCATGAATACACTTCTGATTTTTTTTAGTATTTGCCCAGATATAAAAAAATGCTACTTTATTCAAGACTTACTAATAGTTTTATTTTTATTATTGGAATACTAAACTTTCCCTAATCTTACTTGAGGTAACAGCGATTACGGTTTTTTGAAGAAAGGTGCATTTATACACTTCACAACACATTAAAATTACACATTACAACTTGCATAAGCCTTTAACAGTAAGTTACCTATACAGGATGTTTGTGACAGCCAGGCAAATATTGATATGGCGACTTCAGACCATGATTCTGAGGCGAAAACCACTGAAAATTTTCGCAGGAAAATTCGAAAATTTTCCGGATTTTTTTTCATTTTTCCAGGAAAAAAATTGTGTAGCTCATTTATGTAAGCCTTAGATAATGACTCAAAAACAAAAATTTTACCTATGGATGATTTTCGAAAAGAAAGTCCCAAAAAGTTCAAAATACTAATGAACCCCATTGGATAGTCACAAGTGATCTATAAAACAGCAATGTACTATCACACAATAACCAAATAAGCTAATTTAAATAGTCACAGGATCACCCGATACAATTCGCGCGGAAAGCAAACTTTGCGGATAATCAAATTAAAAATGCATTTCCTGGGAGTAATAACACTGTCGTCATAACAATGGTACTTGTTCACTGTTTCATTCAGTATTTGCCTGGCTGTCACACACACCTTGTATGTCTACTGGGTGATTTTTGGTCGTCAACGTTCCCGAAAACTACGGAATCTCATCATTACGATGATTTTTCTCCATGGAAGGCATACCTGGGAAGTGTCTGGTTTGCAAAATATTAGGGTCCAAAGTTGTGTAAATAGACTACGTTTTTCTGCATAAATGCACATTGACGCGTGTAGCAAGATTTTTTCACGAATTAATATTTATCTATGAAAAAACTAGTATAAACGCTGGGCACTATAAATTTCGCCCGATCAAGTAGTTAAAAACAATCAAAAAAATTTACATCGTTTCCCAGCATTTTTCCGGCATAAACTTCACTTTATTTGATGTATAGAATACGTACCCTTCGTTAAGGGTGGCAACGAAAAAACATCCTGTATATATATTTTTTTACGGTTAGGTTCGTTTAGTTAGACTCTAAACCAGTCTTTCCCAAAGTGGGCGATAACGCCCCCTCGTAGGTGAAATTTTTAAGGTGGAATAAAAATGGGGGGCGCTACTGATTTTCAATGTGGGCGTTAACCGAAATAAGTTTGCAAACCTCTACTCTAAATGAACCTAACCATACATTTTTTTTCCTAATAATAGGACTGTGTCACTGGCTTGTCCTAAGGAGCGCTGGTACAGTGCACTCCCAACCACGAAGATTACATAGGCAATCTATATTTATAATCTTTCAATTCTACTATGCTACCTTATGTATCTTATGTAATCTTAATCTTATGTATCGAGTGGAGCGCTCGCGCTCCAATGAAACGAAAGTTGGTACGATTCCACTGTATTCAATGGGTGCGAAAAAGATATACCAACATAGGCCGGCGCGTGAAACAGAAGATTTCGTATGAAAAATTAGCCTAATCTGGAGCGCCGCTCACATTAATTCGTAGTGTGCGTATCGGCTAGATGTCGCTTAGGCCGAGTTAGAACGCGATCATCATGTCATTCATAAGAAATTGAACCACAGAGTGAACACATGCGGCGTTTCCAAACTGTAATTTTGCATGCGCTCTATAGATGGGTAACTCGTCATATGAAAACGAGGATGAGGGAGTACCTCAATTCTCCTCGCGAGGTACACCTCATTTGAGGTGTTCACCTCATTTAACCAAAAGCAACTCTATGTTAGGGTAATAAGACTGGATATTGATTGAGTGAATGGTAATGAACCTCAAGTCGCGCTCGCGACTCATTACCTCATCGCCTCAACACCTCATATTTGAGGTGTTCACCTCGTTTAACTAAAATGTTATTTAATGTCACGGTATAAGACTTACAATCGTGACAGATATTATTGAGTGAGTGAGTGAGAGAGCCTCGACGACGGCGACGTTCATTCGTTCAGTGAGTGAATGACGTGAGTTGTAGAATGAGTGAGGAGATTGCGGGTGCACGCACATAGGAGCGCTATTTCGACCGTGATAAGTATCTTAGTATGTAAAACGAGGATGAGGTGTGAGGTGTTTTAAAATTAAAACGAGGCCTTCCTCGAATTTTGCCGCGGTGAGGACTTTAAATGAGATGACTCACGAGTGAGGAGCTCATCGGTGAACAAGACATGGGTCGTACTTGACCAGTACTTGACGATTTGCGTACCAGTGCTAAAAACCAGGTTACAGATACTTTGAAGTATTTTTTAACTACGTAGGAAATTAACCCTTATCGTGATTGTAATAAGGAACATTATAGCGATAGGACAGCGAAATACTTTAAATACTTCATTCTCTTGTGTACCATACCTACTTGTTGTAGGAAGTTTTAATTACAGTATGCACCTATGTATGTATGTACCAAAAAAGAGTTTCACAGTACACAGCACGTCCACGAGACTTCCTACTCCTGCACACTTTTGGAGGTCCATACCGGGTACAGCTCCTGCGACGTCAGCAGAAGCGGGCATAGCACATCCTTTAGAGTGCCCACTTTTGCACACTTTTGGAGGTCCAAATCGGGTACAGCTCCGGCGCCGTCAGCAGCAGCGGGCACAGAATTTCCATTAGACTGCCTACTTTTGCACACTTTTCAAAGTTCAGCGCCGCAGCTTTGGCGCTGTCAGCAGGAGCTTATAGTCGTGCTTCAAACTATTTCGAGTCCGCTGTACAAAGTATGTACTGTAAACAAACAACTTGTACCAAGTTGTTAATAAGGTTTTTATAGAAATATTATCCTAGTTTTCTTAGACATAAAGAACATAAATGAAATTATATAAGGCGTTACAATTCGGAAGTTCAAACATTTACTATGGGTGCGCCCACCACCGGGCCCTACACCCTCCACTGACCCACGGATCTGATAACTCATAACATAACTGAGAAAACAGGCACTTGCACTAATTACAATCGCCAGTGTTTGGGTCTGGTTTCACGTGGCGATTCTAATTAGTGCAAGTGCCTGTTTTTGCAGTTATGTTATGAGTTATCAGATCCGTGGGTCAGTGGAGGGTGTAGGGCCCGGTGGTGGGCGCACCCATAGTGAATGTTTGAACTTCCGAATTGTAACGCCTTATACAATTTCGTGCTACAAAATAAATACCCTCAAGTATTCCATGGGTTGCCGGGCGCCGATGCCTAGGTACTAAAGTATTTCAGAGAAAATAGTCCTTATTTCAATAAGGCTGCGTGTTATAATCCCGCTGGCAAAAAAATTACTTTTTTTACTTTGAAAGTATTCTCTTTCAGTTAGCGCGATTATACACCTTAATTATCTGATCAAACGAACTTACCTGAAGTGAAGTTCGATCCTAATTATCTTGACTTCGTCGAGGAGATTTATTTTTACCATGTAGTAGTTCTGCTACACGAACCATAATCGCACATAGCCTTCAGCGTCACAAAAAAGAATCTATAGTCTACCTGTATCACCGTCTCGCCCGTCCCCACTCATATTTCACAGAATAAAATAGATCAATCCTGTTATTATGGTAGGTATGACCTACTATGAGGGAGTATCTACTACGTTAGATAGAGGGAGGGAGGGACTCTAAATCTCCTCGACGAAGTCAAGATAATTAGGATCGAACTTCACTTCAGGTAAGTTCGTTTGATCAGATAATTATCTTGCCTTCGTCTCAGAGATTTATTTTTACCATGTAGATGTTCAGAGAACATAAAATAAACAAGTTTATTTGTACATAATCAATTCTTTTTATTTAACAAAATATAAAGATGATTAAGTCTCAACATCTGTAACTACTTATTAATAGGAAGGTACATAACTGTAACCACGATAAGGATACTTAAAAAATAATACAGCTTATGATTGAACAAGATTAGGATCACAATCAACGATAGGACGGTTGTAAAAGTTTGCAAAAATAGCTGACTGGTCAGACCACCCGGCAGATTTTCGTATCGTGTCGACACTGACGCCAGCACGCAGTGCCGCCGAGGTGGCGGCGTGTCGCGTGCTGTGCGCAGAGAATATTGAAGTGTCGACCCCGCTGTCGTGTAACGTTTGCTTTATCCAGCGCCCGATGGTCTGAGCAGTTGCGTTTTTATAAGGTCTCTTGTAAGTCAGAATAAGATTTGCAACTGAAGTAGGTCTTTTGGGAGCCGAGGTCAGAATATAGCATTTTAAAATGTTTGCCGGACATATAGATGGTCTTTGGGAAAAAAATTGTAAATTTAAAACTGGTTGTGCTCGTCCAATACCAGAAGTTTTAACTAAATCGGTGACAGTAATTATGATTTTATCATTGTATTCTAAAATATTCGACATTTTTATCAATGATAACGTTTGGGTCCGTTGACCTGTAGCTAAAGCCAACAGTACAACGAATTTTTTACTAAGCTGTTCAAAAGATAGTGACTCATTCGGATATTGATTGGATAAATATTCTAAAACTATATTAGGGTTCCAAGTAACATTGTAACGAGGAAATGTGGGTCTCAATCTAAATATTCCCTTAAAAAATCTTTTTAACTTCTCTTCGTTTCCAATATTATTGATTGAAATTAATGAAACTGCTGATCTATGACTATTAAGTGTTCCGTAAGATGCGCCAGATTGAAATCGCTCAGTTAAAAAACTCAAAAGAGATGTTATATTTACATTAAAGAAATCAACTTTATTAATTTGACAATAATCCCACCATTGTTTGAGGCCGGAGTTATACTGGGTTTTTGTATTTTGTGCTATAGAAGAGGACATTACGTCTACGGCAGATTCAGGTACTCCTTGTTTTAAAAACGCTTGCCTGATAACACACTCGCTGCCAGGGAAAGGTGTTTGTTCAGCGGGTGTTCCAATCTGAAAGAGGATGACAGTAGGTCTTTACTTGGAGCAAAAACTATAGGGTCTGTCATGCAAAGACTTTTAAACATGGGAAACCAGGCTTGTGATGGCCAGTAGGGTACTACTACGATACCAGTAGCTTCGTCAATGATAATTTTATTTAATATTTTCAATATAAGAGAAAACGGAGGGAAAGCATAAAAGAAGTATGGTTTCCAATTGACAGTAAATGCATCTATATTGAACGCATAAGGATCTGGTTTCCATGAAATATACTGACTGCATTTTGCATTTGTTCGAGAGGCAAAAAGGTCAATATTTGGCTCGCCAAAAGATGTAATGATCCTATTAAATGCCTTTGTACTAAGCTGCCACTCTGTGTCAACGTTAAGATTTCTAGATTCTCGGTCGGCATCTGTATTTTGGGAAGATTTAATATAGGAAGCAAATATAAAAACACTTCTATCTTCACACCAATTCCATATAAGTCTAGTTAGGTATGTTAGGTGAGGGTATTGGATACCTCCCATTCGGTTTATGTAAGCGATAGCCGTTGTATTATCAATTCGCAAAAGTAACTCACATTTCGTACAATTTTTGGCAAATGTCATAAGTCCAAAATAGACTGCCAGAAGCTCTAAATAATTTATGTGATAAGTACGTTCCTTATCGGTCCAGAGACCACCAGTATGTTGACCATTACATGATGCTCCCCAGCCTGTCAACGAAGCATCCGTAAATATCTCTAATTCATAATGACCGTGTCTTATAGGGTTATTGCTTGATGTTATTGCTCGTTTGAACCACAACAAATCAGTTTCTATGCTATTTGGGATTTTCATGAATTTATTATAGTTATCATTATTGTTAAGTAGTGCTAGGTACTTAACCCTTTCAAGCGACTTAGTATGAAGCCATGAATAAGCTATGGCTGGGCAAATTGCGGTAAGTGACCCTAGAAATACTGCTAAATCTCGAATACGGATATTTCGGTTTTTTGAAATGTGATCTAACATTTCTTCCAAGCGGTGAGCCATATTCGATCTTTTTTGTTGTGGTAGTTCCAATGTCATTTTATGTGAATTAAGGATAAATCCCAAAAACTTACATTCTTTACTAGGTGTTAATGTACTTTTATTATAATTTATAACAAAACCTAAAGTAGTTAAGCATCTGATAGTTTCATGGATATTTTCTAGACAAACGGTATAAGATCTACCTAAGCACCATATATCATCAAGGTATCGTACTGATGTTAACCCTTGTGATCGTAAATGCGCAATGACAGGTTGGAGAATTTTAGTGAAAATATACGGCGCTGAACATAAACCAAATGGTAGGGCCATAAATTCATATAACTCGTTCCTAAATAAAAAACGTAAGTATTTGGTGTGTCCGGAAAATATAGGTAGAACGAAATAAGCCTCTTTTAAATCTATATTACCCATATATGAATCTTTTGTCATTAACCGTGAAGCGGTTCTGATATCCTCCATCTTAAAATGTTCGCAATAAACAAATTTGTTTAACTTTTTCAAATTGAGAATAAAACGCAAGGATCCATCACTTTTTGCTGTTAAAAAGAAATCTGAAATGAATTGCCCTTCAGCATATTTACATTTCCTTATTGCTTTTAATTTTTGGAGACGTGCTAATTCTTTGTCTATGCAATTACTTTCTGCCTCCGTATATGACCGTTCTTTGAAAGGCAGTTGTTTAGGTATTTCTATGAAAGGCAACTTATATCCAGAAATCGTATTTAAAATAAATTCGTCAGATGTAATTTGTTTCCATGCATTTTTAAAATAACGTAAGCGACCGGAATGTACTATAGGTACCTCGTGAGATTGTGTCAGACAGGCCGATCGCGCGGCGGGTATTGCGCCGGATGGCGCCGTCGAGGCGGCGGCGGTGGCGGTGGTGGTGGCGGGGGCTGGCGCCGCGGTGTCGGCAAATATTGTGGAAGACGTCGACGCATTGGGTATATTGTTCTCTGCCCACCGCGACTCGGCTGGGATGGACCGGCGATGGTGCGGTACTGACGTTGCCGGGTTGGTGGGCCTCTCCAGTTTAAATGATTGCTGGATGTACTAGCTGTGGACCCTTGGATTATTTGACCAGTTCTAATAATTCCTCGAGAGTTTTTAACAAGGTCGCATAGTTTATCACCAAACAAGAAACGATCCCTTTTCTTTCTTTAAAAGAATCAACTAAAGGTTTATCTATTAATGGAATGATCAGAGCCCGACGAGTTTCCGTTTCAGCATAATGCGAGTCAGATAGAAATTTTCCAACATCATTCAATTTCTGCATAACGTCGGTTTTTTCCACGTTCTTTTTTAGCAGTGCCGTCATAGCAGCGCCAAGAGCCGCCAAGGCTCTTCCAAGCTGATCTTGTTTCTCAGAAAGGCGCTTGTCACGTGTCTTAGCGCTTTCTTGCAGCGTATTCGTGGCCAATTCAGGGTTAAGTATTGGTGCTTTGGTCGATGGGTTATTCTTAGGAAATGAATATCTTTTTGATAGTTCTATTTTTTCGTCTTTTTTAAGACCCTGTAACAAGATTCGTTCAAATCTTTTGGCAACATCTTCCTGGATATTTTCACCCCATTCTAGTGGGTCGTCTTCAAAATCACCAAGGGATTTTAATAGTTCGGTATCAAAATCTGGATCTGGATTTGGGAGTTCACCTATGACCTCCTGATTCGTGATCTCATCCGGTGACGGTATAACAACCCTTCTTCAGAGTTTACTGGAGCAGCATCCGCGACCACGTCATCGTATTGTGCAATGTCTGAGAATGTAAAAATATTTCATAGTATTAGGCGCAAATAAAACCTTATCTACCGTTTGTGGGTTGACTGAAGAAAGTTAATTAGTTTCTCAAAATTTTTCATAGAAATGTTGTAGGTAGTTGATAAATAATTGGTAAATGGTATAGAAATGCCCTCTGAATAACATGCGCGTGTTATTTCGGGGAAAAGTAGCTTCTGGTTATAATACTCGTTATAACTCTGAGCAAATATTTAGGTATATAGTTAAGCACCGTACTTAAATAAATTTAAATCATTGTCATAAAAAAGGAGTAGTATTATAATTTCACTGAACCTTCAATAGGTGACTGCCGAATTTCGTCGTCGTCGCTTGAATAGATTACTCGTAAACTTCTACTCGTACTCCTTTTTCTTTGCTCCTTCAGTTTATCTTCATATCTTCTCCGCTTTCTATCCCATCGTTCTTCTTTAGTTTCTTTTTTGCGTTTCGGCATTTCGTAAACTAACTTTTAAAAAATATATAACTCAGGAGAAAAGTAGGGCTACGTGCGGTCGTCGTGCGCGCACGAAAAAATATGAGTGGGGGACGGGCGAGACGGTGTGATACAGGTAGACTATAGATTCTTTTTTGTGACGCTGAAGGCTATGTGCGATTATGGTTCGTGTAGCAGAACTACTACATGGTAAAAATAAATCTCTGAGACGAAGGCAAGATAATAGATATAGCCTAAGGTTTAATTTATCACTACGATACTTGCAACGTAAATACTTTCAAAGTCTTCCACGTATTTCGGCCCGGACCGCCGACGACCACGGACGGGCACGCACCGTGGGATAGCCTCGTCCGTGGTGCGCGTTCGTCCGTAGCCGTCGGCGCGTCCGCGTCCGTCTGCAATATCGCGGACCGTAGGAACCCACCTTAATACGTCGACAAGACATGCTGTTGACTTCGTGTGGTTTGATCGAGGAAGTTTGGTGTTTAGTATAGCCGTTGAGTAGGTCTTCCTCTGTCATTGTGAACAAGTAATTACTGCATGTTCTGACGAAATTTTTACATGCTTTTATGTTTATCAGGGTTCCAGTCATCTATTCCAGAAACGACACGGTAGATAGCTATGCATATCTTTACCAATCTGCCATCTTTGATCTGTGTTGAGAATTCGCATTACTCGTTTTCTCTTATCACACTACATTAACATGCATTGGCGTCGGATGCATCATCAATACATCTCCTACCCATACCTATAGCCGAAGTATTCCGTGCTATGACATACCCTTGTATGGCTTAAATGTTATCATATTAGATTAGCCGTTACGGTAAATTTTGGATGAAAGGAACGGGGTCTTCATTCAACATTGTGGCTGACAACTGTGAAGAGATAATCTTCACCGAAAGGGATTATGGGCAACGTTGCATTCCTATTCTTTGTGTGTATGAGGCGATTAGGAAAAATGGGTCACTTGGACCAAATACAGGTAGGTAGGTAATCAGGTGCTGACTTACCCCAGAACTGTAAAGAGAAAAAAAAACAATTAAATTCGAAAGTTTTCAGGAAAGACTGAGTAAATAGAGCAAACGGGCTAAGAATTAAACTTTATGCAAGTTCTGTTCTGACTTTAGGTAAAGCTTTGGTTTAGTAGGATAGCAGCCATGATGGAACATTTCACACGTAAAAAGGGTATCTTACGCGGCTTTGTTCCCAAAGTGGGGTACTTAGAACTGCAGAATCACTTTGGAGAACAGCCGCGTTTAGTGGGGGCAGAAGTAAATAATCAGTGATGATTTGCTAGCTCATCGCCTGAGACCCCCCCCTAATCACCCCTAAATTCCTTAGTCGACAAAACTGTAGTTCATAAAAATAAAATAATGCAACAGTAAACTGAAACTTAATCGACTTCGCGTCTAGAAATTATTGAGTATAAACAATACAGTTAGGTCGTAAATTGGATGGCCCTGGATGCCGCTATGCGAGGGGTGGGCACCGTCACGACCCATTGTTTATACACAGTCATTTGCCATGGTCAAATTCCAGCAAAGTCAACACAGGGGTGGTAGAAACTGTCCTATTTAAGTCGAGGCAGGCTAATGCTGATGCCATTGGAGCTGATATCGATTAACATGATGGGTGCACAGACTACTTAGTGTACTGACGTACTGTACTGGATGGGTGTATGTTAAGCGAAATGTAATTAAAATAGCCCATTACAAAGACTCGAAATCACTGTGGTTATGTTTCAGGCATGAACGTTTACGTTCATGGTTTCAAGACCATTCCTGAGTTGTTTCGAAATTCTCTAGGTATACCTGCTATCTAGAGAAATTTAATATGTAATTTCAGATATATAGTCCGTAACGCTAGCGTCAAATCACATAGATTTTGCTAGCGAGTCGCTAGCGTTACGCCGCATAAAAAGGTTCGTGCTTACCCCGCAGGACGATAACACAGAATTTGGATTTGTCGACAAAACTTTACAAAAAATACTAAAGTACTTTAAATAAAATCTCATACAAAAATAACTTACCTTCGTTCATATTTCATGATAATCTACAACCAAAGCCTTAAATCTCATTTTACCTGAGTACCGTTTAGTCAACTCTATACAAACCTTAAAGTTTCTATATATGCCATGGAGTAAGTATAAAGTGGATAATCAATCAATGAAGAATTGCGACTATTAAGATTATGGGCTTATTATCATTTAATTATTAATATCAAAAAATCAGAATCTTCTATGCTGCTCTGGGAGTGAAAAAAAAAAGTATAATACTACTACTACTACGATTAAAACAGCTGCTTCTCTTCCCGAGCATACTGTACAAGTCAGTAGAGGACAAGAGGGTCTTGGTGTTTTGTAGGCGATGGGCTGACCACCTGTCACTACTAACCGAACTTGTACATCTCAACTATACCCTCAAAATTGGTCAGAAGTGGCATTGGGTGTTCTATCGGCCCTTGGTGCTCTGCCTACACCGTAAGGGATAAAGGCGTGATTATATGTATGTATGTAGAAATCTGAATGTAGGCAGTGTAAACAACCTTTTACCTAATATTTTCCCTAGTACCTATTCATTAGGTAGGTACTAGGGAAAATATTAAAATATAGGTATCATTTTACTGATGCACCATTTATGGTCACACCAAGTTATTTATCAATGTCTGTATGTCATAAATCACATTTATTAAAAAAAAAAAAATTCTTTTTGTGGTCAAGGTTATATCACTTAGATAAAATTACAGCTGTTTCTTAAAGGTTTCAACATACTTCCCCATGTTTCTATTGAATAGCTGATATTAAAATGCTCATGAACGAATCACTGACTGACATTAAATTTGTATCTACTCGTAACTTTAGACTGTCATCAACGCGACATCGCTTGCGTGTCGGCGACATGGAAATCCTATGAAAAGAGGTTGTACGGCCACCTCCTTTGAGTAGTTTCATCACGTACCTTTTGGAAGGTGTATTTAATCCTACCTTTTAACACCTTAAGAATCTTAATTGAACACGTTGAAGGCACCAATGTATGTAAAGATAACTGTAAGCTTACTATTGAATGGGAAGGCAATTATATCTTTAAAGCAAACTCCATAATAGGCTCTACTTTTGGTCCCTTTTCATTCGTAGGTGGACTATCTCAATGGTAACACAACACAATATAGGTAGCAGGTATGATTAAAAGTCGACATAATTAATATTCTGAATATGTTAAAACTTAAAACAAAAGAATCTGGAAACGAATTACCTAACAGCAACTTCTTTCTTTCTTTCTTTATTCTTTATTGCACATACACAAAAAGAAATATGGCATACAACATTAAAGAAGAGATGCATGTACAATGGCAAGCTTATCTCTACCAGAGATCTCTTCCAGCAAGCCAAGCAAGTAAAAGAGAAATTGTTAACAACAGGGTAACATGTGCAATTAAACAATTCTAAGAAACTACAAACTACATTAAGAAAAAGGAGATAAAAACAAATGAAGCATATTCATATAATGGACAGGTAGTGATCCTTCAGCTTTTCCCTAAATGTGCACAGTGTGACAATCTCTAACCGTGTGGGTAATTCATTCCAGAGCTTAACCGCCCGACCGAGAAAGAATACCCAAAAGCCCCAGAATTAATCGGGGAGTTTGTAGCAGTGATGCCGTATTGGATCGGAGAGGCCGATTGAAAAGAGATATTTAAAGCGCTCACTGAGATATAACTTCTGTAAGAAAATGAAAAAAAAAACAAAGAAGTAGATAAAGTACTTTCAAAAATTGGCCACATCCTTTCTTTATTGTACACATAAATTTTTATCTCTAAAAGAGATTTCTTCCAGCAAACCATTAAGTACAAAGAAAATTTTATAATCCTTGTTAAATTTTACTAGGGTTTTGCCAGATTAATTTTTAATTATTTTATTTTATTTGGGATAACAACGTATCGGCAAGCGCAGCGTGGGAAGGCCACCCGCGAGGTGGACGGATGACCTGGCCAAGGTTGCGGGCGTCGGTTGGATGCAGGCTGCTTCCGACCGGTCGGAGTGGAGGTTGTTGGGGGAGGCCTATGTCCAACAGTGGACTTATCAGGGCTGTAAATGATGAACAACAACCATATTACATTTTGTTACAATAGTATGTGCTATTTGTAAGGTCAATTATAGGTATCCGCGTAGTTTCTAGGTTACGAGTACATTTAGCAAACAAACATGCATAGAAAAATTAATAACTACTTAAGATAAGAACACAGCTGTCCCATCATTGTATAGGTACAGGCAGGTACCTAAATGTATTAGATTTAGGTCAAGTAGCTATTTGCATTGTGTTACTTATTTATGGCAATGTAGATTGTAAAAATAAAGAAAAAGAAGAAGCTAAAATAACATACAATCTTTAGAGGTAGTTATGTGGTTCCAATTCAATTACGCACACAAACCTAGGTACATTAGAATAGAACACAATATAACGATAGACATGAGTAACACGTTACGTTATTGATTCCATAAATAGTCACCTGCCCTAAAATTAAATAAACTTCAAAACACAAAGTATCATGTCAGCGTATGTATTTTTTTTACACCTCAATGATGAGGGTAACAGAAAATAAGTTTGACTACAACACATCAACGTTGCGAATTATTTAGATACTTATACAAAACAAAACTGTTTTTTTAAAGGCCTAAAATATACATTAGGTATGTAGGTAGATTTATTTAAAAAAGACGATAGGCATAAATGGAAGTGCAGTTAGTACCCATGTAAAGATTGAACCGCTATCAAGAGTTAGGGCTGTCTTTGAAACTAATGATCAAGCGACCCCCCTTAGCCTTGTTTCGAAGAAAACCCTACCTGTACCATGGATAGACCCTACCAGTATGCTACCAGTACTGTGTGATCAGTGCAGCGATAGAAATTTCTTGTTCTGATGCTAAGCAAGATAAGATGGAAGCTGTGTGAGTTAAATAGCTCACTCCCGTATTTATTTCGAAAGCACTAGCTGTTGCCCGCGATCCGCGGTATTCGATTAACCTACCGCAATAAAGATGGAATGTGAGTTAAATAGCTCATTCCGTATTTATTTCAAAACTTGGCTGAAGATTTTTATTTGAAACTTGCTGTTGCCCGCGACTACGTTCGCGGTATTCGATTATCGCGCGGTTGTGCCACCTACTTCTTCCGCAATTTGTTTTTAAAGCCTAAAGAAAAATCCTTTCACACATAAATCGATTCATGTAACTATTTTACGATATGTCTAGAGTTGCCCTCGAGAAACGATTTTTTTGTGTACCATGAAATTTTCAGTAATTAATCGGCATATTATAATAAGTATAGATGCAGCGTGGTCTCCTAATCAGAAGGCCACCCGCGTAAAAGGTGGCAAAGCGGACGACCTGGCCAAGGTCGCGAAAATTGCGTCGGTTGGATGCAGGCTTTTCGGCTTCCGACCGGACG
The DNA here is from genome assembly GCA_014607495.2 of Carposina sasakii. NCBI lineage: Eukaryota > Metazoa > Arthropoda > Insecta > Lepidoptera > Carposinidae > Carposina > Carposina sasakii. The sequence goes on along the minus strand of CP053156.1, from coordinate 2,488,584 downwards.
GAGTGGAGGTTTTGGGGAGAAACGCCTATGTAACAGTGGACTTCTCAGGGCTGTAAATGATCCCGCGGGGATGAAAACTCCAATTTTTAATTATGTCGGAATGAATCGCCCAATAATAATAAAAAAATATGGGGTAATTCGTCCCACGGGATAGATTGGGATAGATTTAGATCGAACCGAAACACGAGCGGACCCAAACGTCCCAAAATTGTACAATATTCGCCTTGAAACGTCAAAGTTCCTTTGAAATTTCATTTTACGTGATATGAATTTGATAAGCAATCAGCGATTTGTGTACCATTTTCGCTATCGCATTGCTTTTGCTAGTTAATATAATAAGGGGGCGGAACGGGAATCTATCATGGACGAATCCAGTGACGAATTATTTACGCAAAATTCGGTATGTAATAGCGCAGGAATTCCATAATTTTAGTTTCAAAACGTTAATCTTTAAGTGTTACCTAAGGGTGTTAAAACCTTTTGAATGCAGGTAATATTTACAATAATTCAACGTCGCCGACGCACGCGACGACTCGATGATAGAGCAGAAGATAACCAGCGCTCATTCTTGAGCAAACGGATGCTTCCAGGTCAGCATTATTTATTAACTAAACCCTTTGCCACCCAAACGAAATGATAATATATAGCTGTGACCTATATCGATTGAGAATTTCGGATTTATTAAGCAGTAAATATTGTTTCATTACTGAAATATTCTCTCGTTTTATTGTCGAAAGGCATTATGTTAACTGTTAACTGCGTTTCAATAAGTTATCTTTATGAATTGTTGATTGTAGTCCGGAGAAAACCACGATCGCTTTTTATCCTTATTTTATTGTATACAAACTTCTGACGGGGTTGGATTTCACTACGCTTTCGCAAATAAAGTACGCAAAAATTAAAATTACTCTACTGACTTCATTTTTTTATGACAACTTCATATGTAGGTACCGATAAAAGTCGTAATTTAGTGAGAACATCCTGAGATCTCTGCGGCCAGTTCAATGAGATGTTGACATCGATTTATATGTCGCCAATGTAAGTGGTTTAGAGCCAGAGACAAAATATTGAATATACTCGTATACGAGTACTTATTCTGTAAATAGTAGGTTACCTACCACCCTCTCGATATTATTTTGTTTTCGTATGTAGTTTTCGGTAAGTGAGAATATTATTAAAATATAAATAACTAGTGGATGCCCGCGACTTTACCCGCGTGGACTGCAGAAAAAACGAAATGTCGAAATTATCCGCGATAAAAATACTTTTCCGGGATGAAAAGTAGCCGATGTGTGAATTCAGGCTAACTCCATACAAAATTTTATTAAAATCGCTCCAGCCGTTTTTACGTGAAAGAGTAACAAACATCCATCCATCCATCATATTTATTAAAGATAACATACTTACCAAAGAGATACAGTACACTTAACGAGCTTGGGCGCTTAACGGAAGGTACAATAATTTCACAAACTGAAGTCACATCTTCATTTCACTCCTCTTAAGGCCGAAGAATAAATCCTGTTAAAATTTCATGTCAAATTGTCATCTCATATTTACATAGGTACTCCGAATCTCGTCCATGTCACCCTTCGGAAGCAATGAAACAACTACTTACAGGTGATGAATCAAACCTGCTATACAAATAAAATAACTTAAAACATTTCACTCGCATGTATTTGCGACAATACAATGTATGTAAGGGTCTGATAATTTGTTTAAGCCATTTCCAAATTGACTTCATTTATCTGAGCAAGGCAGGACTTTAAGGCCATCTCACACTTGTCCACTGTTGCAGTTTCTGTCCCCCATAAATAATTGAATAAAGTATACCAATAATCGAAAGATACTAGTTTAGTCTTTACAATATGTAATTCTTAGATCATAAAATTATTAATAAAGAAATGGTAAAATTCTTCATACGAATCGAACCCACGACCTCTGCATTCCGTGCCAGCGCTCTTACCACTGAGCTACCGGGTCAATTACTCGGGTGACGAATTTTACCATCTATTTTTAAAAGATTCTAAGATTATTTTGGCTCCGCTATACGAATCGTGGCTGTGGAGTTCAAGAGTCTTCACTCTATCTCATCTTAAAATCTTGTGGCATTTTGGAAAGTATTAGCCCAGTGGTTAAGACGTGCACCTTCCTAAGCGGGAGGCGTAAGTTCGATCCCAGTCACGGGCCTGTATCAATGTAATTATTTAATGTACAGATTTTAATGTTGCAAAATTGTCACTTAGCTCGTGCCTCGGAAAGTACGTAAAATCGTTGGTCCTGCGCCTGATCTCTCTCCGGTCGTGTCGGCTTTCCGTCCTATCGGACTTTGAGAGTAACGGAATAGAGAGTGCATCTGTGTTTGCACACACAGTTGTGCACTATAATATTTCCTGCGTACCTGGCCAATCTCCGTAGAGATTGGTCGCCTTGACCGAAATACGGTCGGAGATCATCATAAATGTAAGTATTAGGTATACCGAACCTACCACACTCCAAGTAACTAAGGAAATAAACTTTTATATATTACTATTTTACTAATAATTTACCTACTATTGTAAATGTGACAAGTTTCATCAAAATCCGTTCGGTAGTTTTTGCATGAAAGAGACAAAACATCCAAACATATAACACTTTTTCATTTTTTCCCAATATTTTTAATACACCGTACCTACTTCGTGAATTGGTTCTATTTGGGTCTATTTGAACTTTACAAGACTATACTTATTTCTAGGTTAATGGTCGCTTGCTTAGATAAGCTACACTATTAATAGTTTTCCAGTTTCACACAAATAGGATCTACAGCAATCTTGGTATAAGTTGGCTTGTTTCAATGAAGTTTTCTCGGCGTTTCTGCATTTAGTTTCAATTAATTGGATTAATTCCTTGTTCATTAACAGGCAGGACTGGTCGCAGTTAAAAGTTACGTTAGTTCACATTACACCTTGTAATGTAACCTACATTGTATGAACAATCTATGGCATTAGGTATTTTGAGGTCAGTGCTATATGAGTTTGTTTCTCTACTCTCTACTATGTAGTAGATTATAGGCAAGTAGTTGTTAAATTGTAACAGCATAACAGAATGGGTACATACATACATATACACAAGGCTATGTTGCCGAAATAGTGTAGCCAGAACAGCAGAATCATAAAGGAGACCCCTCACCCACGTTTAGCAAAGCGGGGACAGATGTAAATCATTTATAAGTAATAAGTTGCTAGCTTATCGGCGTCAATGATTTTAGATAAAGCTATGGTGTCTTTAAATAGCGGTGCCGCTATACAGCGGTTGTAATACAGGTGAAATGATCTTACTAGAACGTTGTCTAAATCGGCACGGTTTCCTCGGGAGTGGTAATTTACATAATATTGTATGGAAAGAGAACTTTCCAGCGATGTCACTCACCGCCACATTATGGCCGCAAAATAACGGTACCGCTATTTAGAAACTTATCCTATCCTATTCTATTTAGTAAGCAGTAGTACCTACTTACTTTTGTACCACCTCATACCTGCCCATGGGTATCGTACGAGGCGATTAAAGTCAGACTGCGGTCACCAGCCCGCCTGCCCAGCGTGGTGACTACTCGTATGGGTAAAAAAACCCCCCCATGGCAGTAGCTTCGTGGCGTGACCTGGTGGAGACCTACGTCAAGCATTGGACTGGATAAGGTCAGGAAAGCAAAATACAGAAAGGTCATATGGGTTGTGAGACTAAGGAGGAAAGGGATAAGCTAAAGGAGAAATTAAAAAAGGCTGGAGACCACCTCGTCGTCGAGGAGATAAAAAATAGAAACCCGTTGCTGGTTCTTAAGGGGGTACTACAATGTAATAGTGATGATGACATCGCTATCGCCCTTAAGAACTAGAATAAGGCTGTCTTTGATGGCCTCGACGACGAGGAGAAGGAAATTGTGGTTAAAGAACGCGGAACCCGCATATGGTGCACATAGTGGTGAGCACTTCTACCAGGGTTTGGCAGCGAATGACGGCGGCCGGGTCGGTGCACCTGGATATGCAGAGGGTCAGGGTGGAGGACCAATCCCCCCTGATTCAATGCTCCAAATGTCTGGGGTATGGACACGGCCGTCGCTTCTGCACTGAGGTCGTGGATAGGTGTAGCCACTGCGGTGGGCAGCATATGCGGGCTCAGTGCGCGGACTGGTTGGCGTGAGAGGCGCCGTCATGTACGAACTGTACTCACGCGAGGCTGGCCAAGGCGGACCACAACGCCTTTAGCGGGATTTGCCCGATAAGGCAAAAGTGGGATGCATTGGCCAGATCCTCGATTGCGTACAGTTGAGGACACTGCACTATTAAACGTGGTCGTGAGATATGGCAAACGATGACAGCCAACCAAACGATGGCTCTAGCGAGTCAAGTCACATTGCTTAGTTGCTCCTAAACAAAGTAACTTAATAATTAAGTTAAGTGAACCCTGGCTGGAGCTACCGTGCGGGATGATGCATCATTTTCACACACTAAATGTTTACAGTTTTAACTCACCGCCCACGTCCACGTAAATAGTGTTGTAAACAGTGAAAATACAATGATGTAAATAACGTATAGCAAATCAATGTAAACACAAATATATAGTATTACTATATATACATGTAGTTTAGTTAGTATAATATAAGATGTAAGAAGCAGCCAGTAAATAAACATAAGTTAGATATAAGAAAAATATAATAAGAAAAATATTGTAATAAGCAATGAATAAGATAAGATAGTAGAAGTAAGAAAACTGTAATAATTTATAAATAAATAAAACCAGACTGCTCAAATTCCACTCCCATCCGAATCTAGCATAGATGATAGCCACAATTTAAGCGAGCATCCCACTCGCTAGATATACACAAACACGTAGGAACACACCTTGTAGTAAAATGTCTAGAGTCAGTAAATGAATAGAGTCAGTACTAGAGTAGATGGAAAACTAAAGCTACTGAAACGGTCCAATGAGACCACCTTACAAATAGAAAATAGTTCAAGTTCGCCCTTGTATGGAGTACTGCTGCCACCTTTGGGATGGATCAGCTAAATATCAGCTAGCCGCACTGGACTCGGTGGAAAAACGGGTAATAAAACTTATTGGAGATGAAACCGTAGCAAATTCGAAACTCCAGGACCTGACCCACCGCCGTAAAATTGCTGCTTTGTCAGTGTTTTACACGATATACTTTGGAGAGTGTGCGTGGGAACTTCACAATACAGTTCCACCAGCCCCTTTTCACCATCGCGATCGGGATACTAGACGCAGACTAGCGTATTACCCTTACGTTGTTGATATCCCACCCATCTGCACCAAACGTTATGCTAACTCGTTTGTAATGCGAACGGCTAAGGAGTGGAATGCACTTCCTGCCGATGTATTTCCCGAGCACTACAACATTGGTCTCTTCAAAGCTATGTTTGCCTAGCTAATTGTAAAAAAAAAGCTTAATAAACCTGTCCTAGTATATAAGGTCCCGTACAGTACGCGTACACGCGGCAAAAGCAGTATAAAAAAAAACAACAGATTTATCTCTAGTTCTTATTAGCTTCTGTTGGAATTTAATCTCGTCATAAAATACCGGAGCGATTACGTTTTCGTATGTTTATTTAGGTTTCGGCTTCTCGCACCTAATTGTGATGGAATTTTATCTAGAAAAAATCTAGACTTCAAACAGATTTGAGGTAGATATAACCACCAGTGACTCTAAGATAAAGGCTAGGCCAGATAAAGAAATCATATTAATATGTGAAGCGAGAACCTTATACGTAGGGTACCTCTTTTTGAATTGCGCGGACGGATAAACGTGGAATTTGACACTGTTAACTTGATCAAGAAGAAGTGCATAAAGTATACATGAGTTATACAAAATGCACTAGAAAAACTAAATTCATTACCGCTAATAAAGCCGAATTCCAACCACGGAGCGACCACCGTCAATATCCATAGCTAGAAACCATATACTTATTCGAATAGCAGTCAAAACCACAGTAGGTAATAACAGGGAGCGTGGTTTAAATTCATTCTTGACAGTCATCATCATTCTCAGCCATGAGAAGTCCACTGCTGAACATAGGTCTCCCCCAACAACCTCCATTCCGACCGGTCGGAAGCGGCTTGCTTGACGGTACCTACTATTACATTTTTTTTATGAAGTAACATAATCTTATGACGAAAATGATTTTATCGACGGGACTTACATAACAGTGTACATAAAAGTGACCCCAAGACTACAATGTTTTGTACCTTTAACATAATAGGGCTACAGTAGAGTATTTCCAAACATACACAAATAAATGTCTTTATCAATAAACGATAAAGTGAGAAATATGAATGTTAAGGCACGCAATGTACGCTTACAGTTTACGTAACAAAATGTTTTTTTTTGTGAATGTAACTAAATGTTTGGAAATATACGTACCTACTTAAAATACAAAGGATTTATTCTCGTGCTTTAAATGGTAACCTTTATAGATGCACCCATACTGTTTTGATTGTATATGTACATAATATAGATACATAATTTATAGGAAGGTTCCTAAGTAGGATCTGCTGTCCTAGATCAGGAATTCCTAAACTTTTTTCTCGCACCACTTTCAAAAGATGACTCGCTCTGGTAGATCACGCAGGCGAAGGAGAACAAATTTTCCTGAAGCAAAGAAAAGTGAGCGGGATGACGGCTCATTGTGAAAGCCCTCTGCCCCATCTGGGGGACATAAGAATCTGGTTTATATTAACATAGGATAGAGTGTCTAATACCATTATAGTTAAATAACCTCTATTTTTACATGACCTTGTTTATGTAATTACCTCAATATTGAAAGAAAAGAAAGAATGTCTGTTAGCTTCTCAGTCGACTCTTATGAATTTCTTTCTTGGTTACGATATTGCTATATGTCAACACATCAGAACTACAGCATGAAGTATTCGTATCCATGAAATTGCAAGTGCAATATTTTTATTGATCTCAAGTTATTTCGATGCACACGGCCGCATTTTTCGATGACAGTAATTTCAGGGTAGCCGATACAATTACCGATCCCTGTTGATACAATTATCGAACGGTTAAACTTAATTTGGCTTCGAATTTATGCAGCTCGTAGAATAACGAAGGCCGGTATTAAAATCTTAAGAAGAATCGTGTTTTTTTTTGCATCTTCAGACCTCAGATGAGTCACATCAACTGGACATTCATCATGTTTAATGTCTGCTACGAATTTTATTGATGTTGTTATGTCATTAATTTCAAGTTTAATATGCTTATTTTATTGTTGTGATGAAATTATAGCCGTTACAGTTATGTATGTGTAGATCCTATTTATGTCGTGCAAGGATAATTGCTTTAGAAATACGTTTTGATACTTTATCATTGAACAAATAGAACGATAACTTGAACCTATTTTTTCAAGTTCATCTTTTGTATGTTATATTGCCAAATAATTCGCGAGCCTACAACTGAAATTGATATGTCTGTTTTGAATTGAATGAAGCAACTTATACATAGATTTATTTACAACAGAATAAAAGAAAAAGAAGGAGATGACAATATTTTTAAGTTACTGAAAACATAAAGAGTTTTTAATTTTTCTTTCATCAACCAGGTTGCAGGAAGCATCCACACTAGTCTAGCCTTTCTACATGATGATGATGATGTAAACCTAATTTAAAAATTTAGTGATTTATTATAGAATTGATCTTTTTCGTATTTAGGGCATCATACCACTATGAAATGATGTAGCTGGTCCATTGGTCATTACCCCTTAAGAGTAGAAGTCGGGCACGCCACGTGGACATAATCAGCGTCTTGTGCCCAATCTGGTGACCTCATCTTTTGGGCACGCTTTTATTAACACCACTTCATTACACGGGAAGGCGTGACCATGGAAATTGTGTCATTCGAGAATAATGCATAATATTTCAAACATCGTTAATATCTTTTATACTTACGCGATTATGTAGGTACCATTTTGTATTGTAGGTACCTACAGTCTGCTGTAATAAAATGTTGAAAAGTGGATCAGTGCAGTATTGGTGTTACTGTATCTGTAGGTTCATTTGAATCTCGGCAGAGGCAAACATTGATATATGGGGAATATATTTGTTTTCATGTCTTCGATGTTTCTATAATAATTTTTTATAATTACATATTAGGCAATTAAAAAGTTCAGCTAGGTTTTTCTTGGATGCGCTTAACAAATAATTTGTTTTATTAATATTTTGTGTGGTTGTTTTAAGTGAGTACTTTATTTTCTTTTAAATGATTAAATATCAAGTAGTTTCGTTATTGTTACTTTGCATTTACCGACTGTTTCATGATTTCTGACAACGGGCCGCCATTTTTATAGACATTTTCAAGTTGTCACTATAATTACCATTAAGGGCATGCCTTCAAGTTTTTAATTATTATCTCATCATCATCTCTGCCGGAATGTCGACGTCTCGTTGATTATTGCTTGGGGTTCTTTAATTATAAAAATTGCTGTCTGTTTAAATTAACGTTTTTGGTTCTATGGAGTTGAATAGTACAATAATTATTATGCTGAGGTTGGTGTGGAATTATAGGAATGAAATACACATTGGTAGGTAGGCGAAGGATTACCACGAAAAAGGGATAGTCTGAACTGCAAGTGTACGTAATATGCATAATTCTTTTTTGTTTTTACTATCTAAGTTTAACTTGCTCAAGGGTGAATCAATAAAGTATAATATCAAATTTCAAATGACAAATAGACTTGCCAATGTGGCTAAAGAAAAATTTAATAAAGATTAAATTAATATGCAAGATTAGAAAATCTGTTGAAACAGTCATAAAAATTACGACAGCAGTAGGCACCAAGAATAATTCGCTGAAGAATTGCCTCAGCAGCGCTATAAGCACATTCAACTATGATGATTTTAGATATGATCATAATAGGCAAGTGTGAACAAGCTCTGCGAAGCCATTGTTGAAGCCATTTCGACTCATTAAACGTGTTTCGGCACGTTACGAAACCAATCTCACGACAAACTGAATAAATAAACATTTATTTACATCGTTACCCAAGTCACTGATAACTGTGATAACTAATTTAATTTTGACCGCAATTAATTGAATAAATGCAGCTAGTTGAAAGTTCGCGGATTTGTTCGTTGTTTTTCGTATTTTACGTTTACTGTCTAGTACTACTATTATTTACCTATTTATTTTGCAGTCTACTGCTGGACGAAGGCCTCCCCCAGGGCAAGCTACCAGGCTACTGCCCATAATCACCACGCTGGGCAGGCGGGGTGACCGCAGTCTGATTTTTTGACTATGTTGTCAGCACGGGAGGCGCTGTTGCCCGCCTACTTATAAAGTATGTATATTACACTTAAAATTATAATAATAGTACTAGGTACAGAAGTCCAGTACAGAACAATGAAGCGCAGTACCTATCGTGGGAGTAAACCGCACAGGCTGCAGTATGCACAACACACTGCGCTCTAAAACTGGTGTCGTTGACGTTGGCGTGCAGACCACGAGACTGAAATGGAACTGGGCTGGACACGGAAGTCGAATGCACCCAGACAGGTGGGCAAAGATAGCTACTTATTGAGTGCTTACAGACGGAAACCGGCGTAGTAGAAGACACAGGACAAGATGGAGGTGCAACCAAGATATGTTTAGCCAGACTCTATAGCGGGAACAAAACAATAGGGGTGGTATTTACCAAATAGTCTGTTAGTCTTTCTGAACGATAAAGATGTTGTCTTTCTATAAAACTTGATCACGATAAACACAGCATCAATTTTATCCTTCTGATAGTATAGTCTATCAGACCATTGGAAAAGTCAGTCCTAAGCAATATTTATATTTTAACTTCTTAAAATACCTTCAACAAACATACATTCAGAGAAATTCCTAAATGCTGTGCTATTTATTAATTATAACGATGACGATATTGCAACAAATTAATCAAAACATAATTTGTGTGTGCGTTTATTGGTAGAGTCCGTTTCATAGAACAACTACTACGCCAGATTTCGGAACTAACTTATTTTGTATGCAGTGACACAGAAAATGTAGCCATGCACATAGTAACTAGCGCCATCATACAAAGGAACTGTACGGTGAAACGCACTCTACTTCTAACTTGTAAGTTGAGCATTGTCTTGTGCAATGATTTCAAGTTAACAAAGGCAATAATTCCATGTCTGGAGTAATGGTATCGGTGTCTAAATATTTATAAGCTATTCGATATTCAAGCCAGAAAAGTTATTGAATATGCGTTGACCATAGATTTATGGATGCACAGGATCTCCACTTTGTTAAGTTAAAATTAACCAAAGGTAAATTAAATGTAACACAGTTAGATCCTTTTAAAATTGAGACTAATAACGAAATCACAAAGGAGATTCCAGAATCAAGCATAGCTCTTCTCTCTTTATTGATTCTGCAGTTATGGCTACTCTTGTTCAGAATATAACGCAAAACTTAATAAAATAGGTACATATTGCATATCCGCTAAAAAACTGACATGATCGTGAATTGAGAAAATGAGCTTTAAAGTCTTTGTGGAAATGTGATTGCATATTTTTGCATTGGTTTCGCCGGTTAGTGCAATATTATTGCCTGATTAATGTCTGATAATATTTTACTTGATTATGAAAAAATATGAGCAGGTATAATAAATATTTCCACCTAAGTATTTAGTTTTTTAATTTAAATTCAATATTATGTCTGTGGTAGAGACCATGAAACTTGGAATTGACGATTATTATTAGTGTTTAAGGTAACAATGGAATTCCTAAATTTAAGGAGTCGGTACAATGTAACTCTTTATTGAACGAATATTATTTTACACTAAATTCTTGCAATAGGTTCTTAGGTACGGTACATATTTTAAGTATAAATATTTTAAGTATGTCGGCATTTAGATCAAAGTTACGAATATTTTTGTAAGTTTTTTTGTTTTGGTACTTATAATATAGGTTCTTACAACATAAAAGTATGATATAAAATTACCAAGCTCACACAGAGTTTCGCATTGGGTGTAAAAAGGACATGTATGTAAGTATAGGATATTAGAGTTCACTTTGAAGTATCGACATAACGGTCTTACCTAATCGTTCATTACGGTTTCATATCAGCGTAATTAATGTCTGTACCACGAAACTATACCTATCAGTAAAATTATTATCGTACATTGATTATCTTAGCATAAAATACTGGTCTTGAAATAAGTTACAAGGTAAATAAGCTATAAAAAGCTGTAACAACGCTAATTTAAGTCCATCGATAGGTACGTCGGAAATTGCATAAATACGGTAAGATCGTCGACATGCTGTCGATGCTATTCCACATCTTTCACCGCCTACGTCGATTGATAATGCATCTGCTGTCCTTTTCTTATCACATCCTTTAGAGGAGACAGCTTTATTTTCCACGTCGATAACTGGGCGAGCAGGTTATGAATAGGAGGTTCGCGGAAGCAGTTGTTTGGTCTAGTTACGGTCAATTTGACGCGGGAAGAGACTTTTTTCTGCACAGCCTTCCGTAGTGAGCAGAGAAACGCGTTCTGAACTAACTTCTATGCAAATGTATTTTCTTCTATTTTCGAAAGCTCGTAATAGATGAGAGCCGATGTGGGTGGAGAATAAGGCTGCGCGGCCGACATCTTTATATTTAGTTCAGTTTTACTTTTATTGGGTTTGTGGTAAATAAGTTAGTCGAACATTAAGTCAACGATTTTATTATGTTGACCTTTAGATAAATTATAATTTTTCTAAGAAAAGTGGCCTCTTTGAATTATGATAAAAAAGGTTTTTGAAAAATAATTACGATAGACAAGGAGAGTGCATCTTCATAATTGCTAAGGTATCTGAAATAATATGTTGTAGGCAGGTTGATTTATCTTAATTAGAAAATAAGTAAAAGCGCTTACCGTAATAGATTGATATAGAGTCAACCCGACAATAGGTAGGGAAGACGTGGGCAGCCTCCAATTAAGTCCGCAATGAATTTATTGCAACATTGACAGCGTCGCTCTCACCTATTGACATATCGTAGACAAAACCTGCACCGTGAACCTCTTCCGAACTAAAACGCGTTCGTTTGTCAGTACAAAAATGCTTTATTACCATGTAGTAGAAATTACTTTGGATACTAATTACGTAAAGGATAACGTTAAGGAACTAGGTTTGGGCAGGTACAGCTCCTGGCTTACTGACACCCATTAATGGGATTAAATTTATGAAGCTGTATTTATATGTAGACGGTGGAGATATTCTAATTAGGACTCCACCTGTATTTATGTACTTGATAATTAAATATTTAACCGTTTAAATTGCTTTTGTTTGTTGGATGTGGTAGAGTCGTCGGTGCTTACTGCCTGACAAGTTTTTCGTGATGTTTTTTCTACATAGGTACTTCGTCTTCAGCCTATTGCAGTCCACTGCTGGACGTAGGCCTCCCCCAGGGCACGCCACAAGGCTACTGCCACAGGGGGGTTTTGCCCATAGTCACCACGCTGGGCAGGCGGGTTGGTGACCGCAGTGTGATTTTCGGACTATGTTGTCAGCACGGGAGGCGCTGCTGCCCGCCTCCCGTAAACCCTTAATCGCCTCGTACGATACCCTCGGGCAGGAATGTCGGAAATATTCAATTGTAGTTGCCCTGACTCTTATATAGCTATATAGACAGAATAGTCTATACATATAATAAAAATGTAACGGGTCGCTGTGAATACATCGAAGATATATGAAAAAAAAATATTATAGGAGATCTTTATTAACGCAATAGGTAGTACCCAAAATAATGATTTTTGGAATTTTTGTCTATTTGTGCGTTTGTGCACGCTAATCTTAGAAACGGCTGAACTGATTTTGATGCACTTAACATACTACTTTTTATCCCGGGAAAATGCTTTTATCCGGGATAATTTCGACAATGGCAAGTGTACGTAATATGCACGCGTAATTCTTCAGTTCGTGACTTAGGTGTGCAGTTTCGGCGGACTATCTAAGTTCGTGAAACATTGTTGCGTTTGCAGGAGGGCCTGAATCAATAAGGTATTGGGGTTTGTTCTCAGGACTGCTAATACTTCACAATTTCAGCAATGAAAGCTTGTATAGCTTGCCTTATGTCGAAGCAGGCTAAAGAAAAATTCGATGGTTTGGTACCTCATAAAGATTAAATTAACCTATGTTAGAGAAAATTAGAAAATCTGTTTACCAGTCATAAAAATCTTACATGACAGCTTTATGGAGTAGGCATCCCAGTACCCCCTGATGTATCCGTATTATTCGCTTGGGTATGGTGGGATATAAAGAATTGGAAGCCTCAGCAGCGAACTATAAGCACATTCAACTATGATGCGGATTTTAAAAGTATGATCATAATAGGCAAGTGTGAAAATGCGCTCTTTTGCGAAGCAAGATTAGGGTTGCCCAGCCTTATTTAAGAGACCGTATTAAAGTCGTTTGTTTTCGGCATACGTGGTACGACTAACTTGTACCGGAAGGCTCTTTTTTTATGTGATGAGTACGACAAACTTTGAATATTAATACTTTTAATTTAATTTATTTTTACATCGTTGGAACCGGAATCAAGTCACTGATGGAACTGTGATAACTAATTTGGAATGGGTGACCGCAATTAATTGAATAATGCAGCTAGTTTGAAAGGGAGGGTTGATTCTCGTATTTTACGTTTACTGTCTAGTACTACTATTTTAAAACTATTCATTCACTAATAAATCTTTCCTTGGCACGGTGTGACTTTGTGTTCTTCGTGGCGTATTGCCCATGTCACCACGCTTTGGTCGTGTCAGGAACGGTGTCCGCAGTCTGTATTGCTTTTTGTAAAGCTTTATCTTTCAGCAGGCGAGGCGCTGGTGCCATCCCTTCGTATAAGTCATGCTGGAGCACACGTGTAAAATTATACACGTAACACCAGTCCCCCCTTAGAACAATGAATTGGGCGGCGCCCAATGTACCTATCGTGGGAGTAAAGCGGCGCGGGCGACTACGGCTGCAGTATGCACACGTCTGTCGTCTAAAGACTCGTCCTCGGTGACGTTGGGTGGACATAGGAATCGCTATATAGCTTCGATGGATGTGTCTCGATGATGTGCTTCTGGACGGTTGGCAATTCCGTCTTGATTATCCTTTTTTTTTCAGGAGTATTTCTTTGCGCAGGAACAGGTGGTAGCAACGCAGGATTCATCTCGTAGGTTGGTCGTGCTTGGAAACCGGCGTGTAGAAGACACAGGCAAGATGGACCCAGCGTTGTGTGTCGATGCAAGCTCGTCGTGACGATGAAGATATGCCTTGTGGAATTTGTGGCCAGACTCTATAGCAGGGAACAGTGGAGTCAAAGGGCGGATTTGGGATGAGGTATTGAGATTGAGTACCAGTCGGAATAGGTGTCTTTAGTCTTTCTGAACAAGGGGAAATTAAGTACCTAGCCTAGTGAGATGCTGTCTTTCTATAAAACTTTATCACGATATAAAACTAGAGTAGCAGGATCAATTTTATCCTTAGACTGGGGGATAGGAGACTAAAATATAGTGCGCTATCAGACCTGGGAAAAGTCAGTCCTAAGCAATATTTATATTGTAACTTCTTAAGGGTGAATACCCTAATTTTCAAGAGAAAACTTAGAATATACAGTTCGGGTTCAGAGAGCCCCACCGATTCCTAAATGCTGTGCTATTTATTAATTATAACGATGACGATATTGCAACAAATTAATCTAAAATACATAATTTGTGTGTTTATTCTATTGGTACCAACCAAGAGTCCGTTTCATAGAATAAGCCTAGGCTATCGAAACCTGATTTCGGAACTAGACTTTTATGTATGCAGTGACACTTAAGAAAATGTACCGGCAACCACGGTTGCGGCGCACTGAAATAGTAACTAGCGCCATTGTCTATAAACGTTTTAGGATTATTCCTGTACGCTTTTGTGAAACGCACTCTACTTCTAACTTATTGTAAGTTGAGCATTGTCTTAAAAGAAACGTGCAATGATTTCAAGTTAACAAAGGCAATAATTCCATGTCTGGATTTTGTAATGGTATCGAATACTTGTCTAAATATTTATAAGCTATTCGATATTCAAGCCAGAAAAGTTGATTGAATAGTGTGCGAAGGTTGACCATAGATATATATGGATTCACAGGATCTCCACTTTGTTAACAAAATTAACTAGGTAAATTAAATACAGTTAATTCTAATATAAATAATAATTGAAACCTAAGATGGCTAGTAACTGAAATAACCTAACTTATTTTAGGAGATTTTTCTTAATTATTTACAGAATCAAGGGCATCATAGCTCTTCTCTCTTTATTGATGTTGCTGCAGTTATGGCTACGTAAGCGATTGTTCAATAACGCATAACTTAATCAAATAGTTTTCGTACATTATGTGCATAAGGACCTTCCGCATTTACTAAAAACGGGTTTTGAATACGTATCGTACTTTATTAAAATCGGCGATATTTTTTATTTGTTGGAAATGTGATTAGCATATTTCCTTGCATTGGTTTCGCCGGTTCCAAAGTGAAAATATTATTGCCTGATTACCAATGTCGTTTTCGAGGCGATAATATTTTACTTGATTATGAAAAAAATATGAGCAGTATAATATCGGCTTCAATATGCAACCTATGTATTTAGTTTTTTAATTTAAATTCAATATTATGTCTGTGGTACATACCATGAAACTTAATTGACGATTATTATTAGTGTTTAAGGAAACGCCTACAATGACACGATATTCGATAAATTCTAAGGAGTCGGTACAATGTAAGACTCTTTATCCTTGAACGAATATCAGCTACACTAAATTCTTGCAATAGGTTCTTAGGTACGGTATCATATGAAATTTAAGTATAAATATGAGTATGTCGGCATTTAGATCAAAGTTACGAATATTTTTGTAAGTTTTTTCAGAATTTTGTTTTGGTACTTATTTGTAATATAGATCTTACAACATAAAAGTATGATATAAAATTACCAAGCTCACATAGAGTTTCGCATTGGGTGTAAAAAGCTTAGACATGTATGTAAATATAGGATATTAGAGTTCGGTGAACTTTGAAGTATCGACATAACGGTGGGGCTTACCTTCGTTGATTACGAGTTTCGTATCAGCGTAATTTGTCTGTACCACGAAGACTAACCTGCGTAGACGCCTATCAGTTTTCCGGGAATTATCATACATTGATTATGGAGCCCTTAGCATAATTCCAATACTGGTCTTGAAATAAGTTACAAGGTAAATAAGCTATAATGGGCTAAAGCTGTTTCCATCAATCGCTAATTTAAGTCCATCGATAGGCCGTCGGAAATTGCATAAATACGGTAAGATCGTCGAACATGATGTCGATGCTATTCCACATCTTTCACCGCCTACGTCGATTGATAATGCATCTGCTGTCCTTTTCTTATCGACATCCTTTAGAGGAGATTTTTGCAGCTTTGCAAAATTTTCCACGTCGATAACTGGGCGAGCAGGTCTTATGAATAGGAGGTTCGCGGCCTAAAAAAGCAGTTGTTTGGATCAAGTTACGGTCAATTTGACGCGGGAGGAGACTTTTTTCTGCACAGCCTTCCGTAGTGAGTATTATTCAGAGAAACGCTTTCTCTTCTGAACTAACTTCTATGCAAATGTATTTTGAACTTCTATTTTCGAAAGCTCGTAATAGATGAGAGCCGATGTGCTAGCTAAACCGTGGAGAATAAGGCTGCGCGGTTTCTTCCACACCAAGTTTTCTGCCCTTATTCGTCTGTATTTAGTTCAGTTTTACTTTTATTGCTTCTAAGGTCGACTTGTGGTAAATAAGTTACTCTCGTCTTTTGGAACATAGACTAAGTCAACGATTTTATTATGTTGACCTTTAGATAAATTATAATTTTTCGAAGAAAGTGGCCTCTTTGAATTATGATAAAAAGGCCATTAATTTTATTTTTTGAAAAATCCGTTGGTGTCGCTAATTGAAACGATAGACAAGGAGAGTGCATCTTCATAATTGTACACCTGAAGTTTTGGGCAGTATCTGACTCTGGGATTAGTTTAATATGTTTCGTAGGCAGGTTGAGACGTAGTATCTTAGGCATTAGAAAATAAGTATGAAAGCGCTTACCGTAATAGATTGATATAGAGTCAACCCGACAATAGTGTAGGGAAGACGTGGTAAAGCCTCCAATTAAGTCCGCAAAGCGTTGAATTTAACCATTACCACAGCAACATTGACAGGAGCGTCGCTCTCACCTATTGTACATATCGTAGACAAAACCTGCACCGTGAACCTACGCTTCCGAGCGACTAAAACGCGCCAATTCGTTTGTCAGTACGAAAAATGCTTTGAATTACCATGTAGTAGAAATTACTTTGGATATTTAATATTATTACAAGTAAAGGATAACGTTAAGGAACTAGGTTTGGGTAGGTACAGCTCCTGGCTTACTGACACCCATTAATGGGATTAAATTTACATGAAGCTGTATTTCGGGATAGGGTAGACGGTGGAAAGGATATTCTAATTAGGACTCCACAAAACTGTATTTATGTACTTGATAAAAATTAAATATTCACTAACCGTTTAAATTGCTTTTGTTTGTTGGATGTGGTAGAGTCGTCGGTGCTTACTGCCTGACAAGTTTTTCGTGATGTTTTTTCTACATAGGTACTTCGTCTTCAGCCTATTGCAGTCCACTGCTGGACGTAGGCCTCCCCCAGGGCACGCCACAAGGCTACTGCCACAGGGGGTATTGTTTTGCCCATAAAGCTTTATCACCACGCTGGGCAGGCGGGTTGGTGACCGCAGTGTGATTTTCGGACTATGTTGTCAGCACGGGAGGCGCTGCTGCCCGCCTCCCGTAAACCCTTAATCGCCTCGTACGATACCCTCGGGCAGGAATGTCGGAAATATTCAATTGTAGTTGCCCTGACTCTTATATAGCTATATAGACAGAATAGTCTATACATATAATAAAAATGTAACGGGTCGCTGTGTGTACATCGAAGATATATGAAAAAAAAATATTATAGGAGATCTTTATTAACGCAATAGTACCCAAAATAATGATTATTAATTTTTGTCTATTGTGTGCGTTTAAGTGCACGCTAATCTTAAGAAACGGCTGGTTACTGATTTTGATGCACTTATCGCATACTGGCTTTCAGCTTATCCCGGGAAAATGCTTTAATATCCGGGAATAAATAAATAAATAAAAAATCGACATTTTGTTTCTTCTGTAGTCCACGCGGACGGAGTCGCGGGCGTCTACTAGTCTATAATATATTTCAACATAAAGTAGATGTGAGTGATATTTTGTATCGGTAAGTATGATATTTAGGTCGGGCTATGGGATACTCGCATTAGTAAACTTTTATGACAGCATTACATTCATTTTTGTAGTTTTACTTACTACCGAGAAGATACCTATATCCTATATATTAGTGACGGTGAATTACTAAAAAATATAAAATATATTTGGTTAAGCATATTTTACAAAAAAAAAAAACATTTGTAACAAAACATGCTCTAAAATGCTCATGAAAAATGTTAATTATGAATTTATGACCGCTTATGGCATTTTCTTTCAGCGAAAAAGAGTCAAATGTAAAATATTTTGCTATAAATTAGGGTACTCGTAACATAGGTAAAATCTCGTAAAATATGTACCTATACATAATAAATCTATTAATATATTCAGACCTTTACCAAGAAAATAGAAGCAAAGGAGGCTGCGCGTGCGCAACCAGACGACTGCGACTTGCGTTCGCCGGACAGTCGCGCGGAAACTCTCGCGGCGTGAACACGGGCTTGCAGCGAGATATATCGAGCTTTGCCATACAACTACGAACTAAATTACGATAAATCATAACAAAAAATATTTTATAAATGTGTGAGTTACCGTGTTTAGTGATGCAGCCTCTGTGGTAGACGAAACTTTTTCAGTATGTTTTAACTGACTTTGTTTTGTATTTAAACGAGGAAAATATAAACATTCCAAATGAAGATGACTGTGAATCGAATAAGGGTTGTGGTGTTGGGCAGCCCTCGTAGTGGGAAGTCAGGTTGGTATTTAAGTTCATAATTATAAATATTATAAGTGAAAAGATTTTGCAGAAGAGTAGGTATGAGTACTAGACGACTCCACAATAACAAATGTTATTGAATAACATTTTACAGAAGCAGTAAAGGCTAAAAAATAAAAATATAAAAAATAACTTTATTAAATAAGACCATATAATATGTGCAATATTTGTACCTAATTATATTCAGGTAAGATAATATACGAATTTAAGTATTGAACTTTTAAAAATAAAATTAACATTTAATTAAACACATTGCACTGAAATACCTCAATATGATTATCACACTTAAAAGTACAAAAAATTCAGGTAATATTTACACCGTTGCTTATCTGTTTTTAAATCAAGAATTTAACTCTCAATTAAAACTAAATGCAAATATGTAATATGCATATCGTAAATATTGCAGTTTATTAATATCTAAGGGCGTACGTATCTTTTCGATCTAATTGCCCAATTTAGGTACAAGACAGGCGTAACTCCAATGTTTTCGTTTGCCAAATAATTTTATGATTTAAAATTTATGGGACGAAACTTAACTTCGAATCACTAATTATACGTTTAATTTAAATATTATACGTTATTTAAGTTAATGACTATTACGTTATGAGTTTATGAATTTTATCGTAAACAATCGAATATTTTTCATACGGAAACTGCCTCAGGATACAGGCTCGAGGAGGCAGGTTATTTTACTGACCAAAATTCAGGCAAACATTTTAATACGGTGTTACTTGACAGGCTGTCTGCGAAACATGTCTTTTTTACCGTTAAATTATAAAGATATAAAATTTAAAAGGACCATTATGCAATATTGCCGACTTCCTTAATTTTTGGTTTTGCACTCCCGAGGAAGGGCAAAAAATATGTTGAGTATAAAATGTGTTATTTTGCGTGTATATGCCAGACGCTTTGAAGATACTTTAATGACTTCGGGGAAGGCAAGCATTGGTCAGTTACTTACAGATTTTATTTCTATTGGGAAACTCTGACTATTTATTTACATTTACGTGTTAGTTGAGGGTTGATTCGTTTCCGATGTAAAAAAAATTATTTCTCGTGAATAAATCTTGCTACACGCGTCAATGTGCAGTTATGCAGAAAAACGCAGTCTATTTACTCAATTTTGAACCCTAATATTTTGGAAACCAGACACTGCCCACGGAGAAAAATTATCGTGATGATGAGGAGATTCCGTAGTTTTCGGGAACGTTAACGAACAAAAATCATCCTGTATGATCTTCTATGATTCCACCGAAATATGGCCGCTTTGTTTAAACATATCTTTTATAACAGTAGCACCTATTTTCATAGACTGTGTCATCGATTGCCACACTAAAATTAATTGACTTAGGTCATAGAGGAATAAGATGTAATAGAGTGCCAAAATGCACCATTAGACTTTTCGGTGCCTCACAATTCCAGTCTTTAACACTTAGTTTCTATTAGTGTAATGTATAGTAATGTACTACATTACTAATGTATTGTAACGTATAGTAATGCAATCTAAGTGTCAAGGACTGGAATTGTGAGGCACCGAAAAGTCTGATGGTGCATCGAAACTGTTAGTATGACTTTAGCACTCTATGTCTAAATTTTATTCCTCTATGCTTAGGTTCAAAGAAATATAGGTACACAGATATATCATCACATTAATCTAGTCAGACATATTCTTTAATTCAGGCACGAAGGAAAAGTCTATGAAAATTTTATTTCAACGGTAGTACCTACCTATTTATTTTCTTCTTCTTCTTCAGCCTATTGCAGTCCACTGCTGGACGTAGGCCTCCCCCAGGACACGCCACAAGGCTACTGCCACTGCCTATTTATCTATGTTACTAATATTCATACGCGATTCGTTGTTTTATATTACGTGTAAGGTATAATATCTCCTGCGTACCTGGCCAATCTCCGTAGAGATTGGTCGCCTTAGCCGAAAGACGGTTGGAGATCATCATCATCATGTTATAACGATAAGTCTACTATGTCTAGCCACATACGGTTATGTTTCAATTTACAAAGTAAAAACGTTTATCCCCGCACATTTTACCAAAATATTTTTGTCAGGACTATTCCTAAATACTCAGTATCCATTCCATTGTTATTATTCGATAAACATATTGTCATGATTCTGCAATATGATGATCTGCATCTAAATAGAGGAGTTCCTTATCATCACATTCCACTGAATGGAATGCTTGTGTCAACATTGTCTGTGATAACCTCACGTGACAACCTTGCATTGTTCTTACCCTTGCTAATTTATGTTGACAAACTATATACATATATACATACATATAGACGCATTTGCGTACTTGTGCAGCCAGAAGTGCAGGGACATAAAGGACATCCCACAGCGACGTTTAGCATAGCGCCGATAGATTCAAATGTTAGAATAAAATAGTATTTATTTGAAAATTACACGTGTGATAATTAATATGTTCCTTGTCATACGAGGTGTCCGGCGACTGGGCCCGCAATGAACTCGACCCGCGTACCTTAACAAGCCAAAAACAGTAGTAAAAAATAATAATGACATTTCAAACTATACAGGGTGTAACAAAAGGGGTATGTTAAGCGAGAAGGTATATACTCGTAAATAGCCCATTAAAAGGAACCTATCTACAAAATTTGAGACTCGAAATCACATGTTTAATTTTGCAAATTTTGGAAATAGCTTGTATGGCTTAAGAATTTACACCCTGTATAATTAATCTGTGATTGTTGTAACTAAAGAATGTTCATACATGAAAAATAAACATGTGATTTCGAGTCTCAAATTTTGAAATAGGTTCTCTATAATGTTCTATTTACATAGCTTTTCGCTTAACATACCCGGATAGTGTGTTATATTGTATAATGTATTTCTTAATGGTGGTTTATAATAATATTGTTACACCCTGTATAATTGAGATATTTGACTGTGTTGTAGTACGTTGATTATTTTATTTTTTAACACGATTTTTCCTCTGTCTAAGTCTGATTTTGTCATGGATAATTACTTATTGCAGTATATTATTGTAGGTATATGATTTTTTCACAAAAAAAAAGAACTGTGGTTAATCTTCAAAGTGTCATTTTATACTTATATATTTTTTAATCAAAAAGTTATTTATTAAATTTTTACATTTTACACTTTTTAGTTTGGCTGCACTATTACCTAGGCTTGAAAAATTGTAAAAAAAAGTTTTATGAGGGGGTCGAGTCGCCAGAAGAAAATATTTTAAAATAAATAGATAACGACAACTGGGTCCGCGGATCGAGTTAGGTAATTGGGGGCCCATTTATTTAAATAGTAAATAAAGGGATTCTTCCTTATTGTGTGTTCAGGGTGAATTTATTACAGATATCAGAATTATGTTATACCTATAGAGCTCTCTGTATAAGATACCAACGTGTAATATGGTGTTAAATCTTTGATCGAAACTAAAAAAAAATTACCATAACATTTTTACGTACTACTAATGCATCAGTTCAAATAGGCGGATCACAGAGGAGGTGTTATGTATAAATTATTTGATTAATTCTTCGTTTTATGCAAACAAACCGCAACTTTACTAATATATCATCGATTTAAATACTCACTCAATAAACTTCCATATGGAATTTTGCTAAAGCTACTTGAAATGTTTTACATTCTTTACCGAAATAGCACTTTTGCACAATATGTATGGTGCAACGACCTCGGGAGCGCGTTGCTAATAGGTGATCGGATGTTAAGTCCACGTTCATATCGACGTTTATAAACGGTCGAGAAATAAGTAAAACACTCGCTGTGCACATAAATTATGATATGATATATATGATAGGTAAATTAGCGTTTAACCATCGTTTTTTATTCATCTTTCATCAAAAGCAAAGGTGTGGTTGAAGGTGGAGCGTGCTCATTTACAAGAGGAAAACACATGCTTACCCAATTATCTAATAGGTACCTAGGTATTCTTTTATGTCATCATGAGCCTATTGCAGTCCACTGCTGGACGAAGGCCTCCCCCAGAGCACGGCACAAGACTGCCATGGGGGGTATTTGCCCATAGTCACCACGCTGGGCAGGCGGGTTGGTGACCGATTCTTTCATGTAGACCTTCAAATTAACGCGACCTCAGAGAGATAAACAAGGAGACCTTTTCTAATTCCAGTGACGTGGATTAATTCATCTAAGTCTAATTCATAAAAATCGGAATTACATATTAAGCGCATAATGGTTGGTTGCTGGAACTTTGGGATAATTTTACATCAAATATGGTATGCAGGCACTGTTACACACAAAAATATCTATTTTCACCTTCATAATCATTATTGCGATCAGTAGATATAGACAATGACTAAAACCAAATTCGATTACTGATTATCTTGAAACCGATTACAACCGTAAACCAAGGCGTCATATACATAACCATTGAAAGGTTTTTAGCATCTGTGCTTGTGGCCTTAGCGTTACACAACATGAATGGCGCCAGGCGTCGTAGCGTCGGGAAATCGCTGACCCACCGGCCGAGTCGCCGGGGACTGGTTGTAATTGCACCGCCCTAATTGTCGGCCGACGCCTGACGGACAGACCGACGCATGCCTTTGCAATTCATTATAGACAGATCCAGCTCTGACATGCGAAATTGTTTTTAAAGTAGATCCTGTCTACGATCGCCCTGGTGGGAGTGGCGCTCGGCTGTCACGGATCTTCGGCCGACTAACATCATTTTGCTCCTTGCAGCTCCCAATGATTATTCTTGGAGTTCATTCCGTGCACAAAGTGGCACGCTGTATACACGTTATAAAGGATACCGTTACAGCTGGATGCTTATTAAGCTGCTATGTGATTCCTTAGGCATATTTTATCGCGTCGCATTATAAAGTAGGTCATAATAAGACCCGTTTTTGATACATGATTACTAAAATTGTTTTTTATATGTATTTTTTTTGTTATATCTTTATGAACACATATTTGAAGTTGTCATTAAACTTTTTCATAGTATCTTTGTCCGCGTAAGTTTATTTTCGTACGCGATTGGTTTCGCGTCTGTAACGGGCAATGAACTTTCGCAATTCGAAAGGACATTAATGTCATCAAGCGTAAAAACAGTAGCCAAGAGCCGACGGAGTTCATAAATTTATTTTTTACTCAAGCCGTCATTGTGGACACCGAAAGGGATGTTAACAACGCTGTAGTCATTTTGGCAGTATTTCGTATATTAATTACTGCCGAAATGCCTACTTTTATGACTACTTTTACTACATTTGCGAAGTTTGTGAACCTGCAGGCTTTAGCGCAATAACCTTTACTGCACGGCAATCGTTGACCTTTTTCAAACATGATAATGTTGAATGTATGAGTGTAGTTAACATGTCGATGATCGGGACTACTACTCTCCCAGAGTGAGAATTTTCAAAACAAATGGTTTGAAATAAATTGACCATATTTTACATACCTAACAATAATAAACGTCAAGTCGTTGATAGCTATTAGGTAGATCACCGGATTCTCAAACGCTGACAACTGTTTAACATCGGCTTGTTGACAGTTTTACTATGAATGTACCATTTGACACATAGTTATCGTAAATTAGCATTGACATGGCTTCGTTCGACGGATAATTTTATAACTGATGATGAAATCGCAGGTAATTTGGACATAATAGTTTTACCTAATGTTTTTATTATTGTTGGCCTCGCAACAGACGCCGGTCGTCAACACATCATTCTGGCCTCGACAGCAACTAATGGATGGAGCCTATTATCTATTAATTACTCATAGATTCCTGTCGATACGGCATCCATTGTTTCTGAAGATAACGTACCATCTATCAACCCACGTGGTGCCATGTTGTTTGACCGTCATAATTTGTCTTTATGCTTGAACGGTTATAACTATTTTATAATATCAATTTCGTTCAAGCGTACCTTTGTTTTGGTATGTTCGATAATCTTATCTTGGTTGCGTGAGAAAAATGAGAATTAAAGGCTGGACCTTACGGAGTTAGGGACCTGTGGAATCAAATTTTTAAAAGTAACCTTAATTATTACAAAATGTAACAAGCCTATAATAATAATAGCTAGACCAAAGATAATATTAAGAGCCGATTTTTCCTATGGTCAGTCTATCCGAAAACTGCAGAATCGTAAATGAGATCCTATAGATACATTTTGAAAAGCGGGGTCAGACGTAAGATCAGTGACCAGATGCCGACTCATCGTCTAAGGGAATGCTTCTAAATTCCTTAGTCGACTCTCATAACATGCATGGGCAGCTGATGTATTCTAGGGAAGTCCTGTATCAATATCTTTATGTTTAAAAAATTAACGATTTCATAAACTGGTTTCCGAATCCGTATATTATTTTAATAACTGGATCATCGAAGCTTTATAACCGCAAACGTAATTCGATAATGAACTCAGAGAAAGTAAAAACTTTTCGGACGTCTAAAAATAAAAGAATGGAAACCGAGAGTGTCGAATTTTACATGCGTTTCATAAAGTACGAATCATAAAATGTTGTGAGGTAATGATGGGATTTCGTTGTATTATTGCCTCATTAAATATTTTATTAATACTTAACTACCTACTATTATTAGTAACAAAGCAAAAATAAAAACTTGTTACTTTTATAGCTAAAGTTATGTTTTCAATTTATTGATTGTCTAGGGTTACCACAATTTTACATCTCTATACCGACGCGACGTTATAATGAGGTAAATCAGCTTTATCGGGATGTCTACATGCTAATGTCATTTTCAAACTACCTCATAATATGTTTTGATTTATTATTAAAAAAAGACTACACTGAAGAGATGTCCCTAAAAGACTACAGAATTTTAAAAGATTTTATTTTATTTACTTATTATTTACGAAACTAAAATGAATAAGTTTAGCACAAAAAGATTTTACCTATATGAGTAAACAAACACAAGGTTTTTCGAAATAATCACATATACTGCGATAGCGTTGAGAACAAGATAGAAACAATGAACATTTAATTCAAGTCCCGACTAGGAAGTAATAGGATATCTGGCTTTAATAGGTTAGACTAAAAGGTGCCTGTAATGTATTCCAAGTTCATTGTCAATTGTCATGCGACTCCGGGCCGCCATTTCAACTCGAATTGGTCATTTGAGGTCAATATTACGTAAATGGTCAAACTATGGACCCTTAAGCCATATCCATACGTTTCGAGATAATATCTATTTGAACTGAATATTAAAAGCTTTGTAACGGTGGCCAACAAAGTAGATTTCATTTTAAAGTGGATGTATAGATTTTGACGTCGTCGATAGAAAAGGGTTTATATAAATACTCAAAACTTAGAGATATTACTAAATAAATAATACAAACATAACTAATAATAATCACAGTAATAAACGGATATGTTTAAAAACGAATAAACGGAAAGTCACACACACAACAAATAATAATTTACCTAACCTTAGCATTGAATCCAAAAATAGACATAAAACGAAATTGAAAACGGTTCCGTCTACCTACGGTCTCATTGACCGCAGTACCAAAATCAATCACAGGTCTATAAACTTCGATCAATCTATAAATAACCACGTGAATACGAATCCATCATTACATGTTTAGAAACTCTATGATTACGAATCAAAGGGCCGCAGCACGCCAACCCTCGTAATTCCTTACACACGATGTAATCAGCTTTTTGAATAGATTCAGAGCCTTTTGATAGTCTGCCAGGATTCTCTGCACTTCATTTTGTCGGTAGCCTTCTACCTTTATATATTACTTGCATTGTCATTATTGTTGATAACTGTTTATATTGTGGACCTCTGGATGAAAATACCAGGAGTGGTTGCTCGAAAAGAGTAATCAGTGACCAGTAGAAAGTTGGGAGTGTTGACCTTATGATGAGTTTTGGTACTTCATCAGAGTTACTTGATGTGAATAATTTCGTTGTGGTATAAAAAATATATAACCAAAAGTAATTTAGTAGGTACTTTGTTACTAGAAACGAGCATGTCATCCAATCGTGTCTACAGGAAGGTGTCACAAATCTTTGTATTCAACTTAGTGGTAATTACTCATTTCAGTCTGTTCTATTCCCTATTATATTTTTAATCGTCCAAAGAGAGATCTTCAACATAAAAAGCTTTTAATGAGCCTTGTCCAGTTTTAGTAGAAGCATTGTTAATCCAGAACTAATATTCTATTCTCTTTAACGACCAAAACCTCTGGCAATTTAGCGATAAGTTATTAATACTGGGGAATAGTGCGTTATAAATGCGAATAATAAAGGTTTTTATAGTGACATTAACGTTTTGCTTACAGCGGTGGTCGTGCGTTACCTGACTAAGCGATACATCGGCGAGTACAGCTCCACGGGAGGTGAGTTCATCAATTGAGCCATTCTTGCAACAGTTACGGTCTCTTCGATGGAGATGTAGACCTTTGTTATGAAATTACTATGCAACTTCATTTTTATGATCCGACCAATAAAAGTCGCAGTTAACGCTGCATTCGAATAGCGTATGGACAATATTCCTTACAAAATTTATTTATTTTAGTTAAGGAAACAAGTGTTGATATAGCATGTAAATATTTACGGATTTATGAATAAGTTTCAAGTACCTTGTTTCCTTCCGACTTTTCACAGTACATTCGTGACTTGTGTTTACGTCATTATGTCCACGCTATTAAATTTAAAATGTTAAATAAATTATTGTTGACGCATGTAGTTAATGGACTTGGTTGACAAAAGTAATAAGAAATGTGCTTGACGTCGCATCCATAAAGTAATATATTTTATGATTTTCATATAAATCAGGTATGTTTGTTACAGACTTCCTGTATCAACATAGAGTCGCTTTTGATGGCGCCGTTTCTGAAGTGGAAGTATTAGATACATCAAATTGTGCGGTAAGTAAGTTTGGAGAACTTCTACGGACAAGTTCCCCTATACTAGCTAGTTGACTTAGGGTATCCCATAAAGGGCACGTCACAATGACCATACAAGCCTATTATGACCTTAGTAAAATTTGCACTGTTTTCAAGATATAGCCATTTTAAAACTTTTGATTGATTACAAATGATTTTGCCCCTCTCTCTCACAAATATTATTATCAGTTTTAAAATTTATGCGCGTATCGTACAAATCTGATCATTCTTGGGTTAGAATCAGAGTCAAGGTCAGATGTTTTAAAGCTATTAGAAATTTTATTAACTTAGCCACAACAACATGCAATGCCTGAAGTTTAGTTGCACTGAGTAATGTAGCAAATGAAGCGATAGAAGCAACCGAAGTTAATTTAGCTGTGAACAATGGAGATGTTAATCTCAGGCTCGAGTCGCGGACTGCAGCGGCCAATGATGGTCCCGTACAATTTAATTAGACAAAGTTTATGGCCCTTGTACTGCCTTATCAGATGCGATCGCTACTAAACCTCCAGGCAAAATGCTACGATAAAAACCTACGCAAAGCGAACGCGTTGCGTCATTGAAATGTTATGCATTTGTTATGTCTGCGCCCTAAAATGGTTTGTTTTTGAATTCAAACAACGACTTATTAAACGTGTAACGAAGCAATACAATAAATTGATTTTTTGTGTAGTTGCATAAGGATTTCTGAATAAGAAACAGATGAGTCTTGAGAATAATATCGAATACCTACGTAGCTTATACACTATTAACAAAAAAAAAACATATAGTAGGTATAAAGGTGGTTTGTAGGTATTTAACAAATCATGTGATCTTTAATTTCTTGATAAGAAATTTTAATGTAAACATAATTAGCTTCATTCTATCTCGGCCAAAGTAAATATTTATGACCGAGTATAATCTCAAGAAAAATTTATACCTGCATGGTACTCGTATATTAATAATATGTGCTTATTTTCAAAATCAATGAGTCATAAAATTTTCTCTCTGTCTCTCAGTAAATGATATAGAATAGGATATCTTAGTGCTTGTGAGAATAAACATCGGTTTTGCCAAATCCCAGAACTGGAGGATCTATGACATCGGAGAGGCCTGCCTCCAGTTTTAATCTCTTTAGATTCGTGGCTGTTTAGCGGACCACGTGCGATGGGGCGATGCGTTCGCTGTGGTGTACTCGGTGTGCGAACGCCGGTCATTCCTGGCCGCTGCCGAGCTGCTGTCACTCCTCGAGAGAACGAGGCTTCCTGGCTGTGCAGCCGTCACGCTCTTAGGCAACAAAAGGGATCTCGAACACGCTAGGTAACAGAAAGCACAAAATGAGATAGATACTTTTGGATGGGAATGGTGATTTGTAACTAACTCTACAATGGACTTTTGGGGGTCCCGCAATTTGATTAGATCTTTGATATACAAAATTATTATTAAAGGTACAGTAGACTGTAACCGGCTGTCACAACGGAAACGTGAGATACATGTACTTTTTGTAAATCGCAGTGTTATTACAAAACGTTATACACTGTGTAACAATGACATTTGACAGAAAAATGCATACTGTCAAATTCAGTAATTTTTAACTTGTATTGATAGAGTCGATTTCCATTCCATAGGAATGCATTTAAGTTTGAATGTTTCACTTAATTAGGGAGGTCCACGCAGAAGAAGGCCAGGAGCTGTCTCTTCGCTTCGGCTGCCAGTTCTACGAGGTGTCAGCAGCGGAGTCCTGTGCGGGTTCTGCACTGGCTTTCCACGCACTCCTGAGGGAAGCCAGGGCTTTGGCGCTGCTTCTGCCGACGCCTAGGCGGAAGCTTGCTGCGTACAGCGTCTCTAAGGTACTGGACAAACGATTTTATGATTTATCATATTATTTTTATAATTCTGTAATATTTACATTACTTTTTGCTCAAAGGAAATCCCTAAAAAGTTGGTCGTATGGATTCACTTATTATAATTTTCTAACAACTTGAACTTCGGAAATCTCTACGAAATTAGGAACATATTATATTGCTTAATTTATATTACTAAGCGTGGCGAGGCTGGGTTTACCTAATTAGGTAGACTTTGACAATTTGTGTGGAAAAGTACTTTAGCTAGATATAATTCTATTTTCAGGTAATCGGCACGATATTCGGGAAAAACAGCAAGAGTGTGCGAAAGAAACGACCATCATTAAGTATTTAAATAACATTTTATCTATTTATTGTTATTGTAAGGACCTATGGACTGCCATAATTTTGGAAATTGCCACTATTTTTTATTGTGATTTAATAAATTAGATTATTAGATATAAGTATTACAGGGTTCAATTGTATAAAGTTTCGAAGTTAGAAACTTTTCTTTGCAAATTTTGGAAGATTTCTTGATTAATTGCTGTATGTTTTTTACACTGGTAAAGCAAAATAAATCGCTTGTACTCGTAAATGAAGATATGTTTATTGGCTCTGTATTTAACTAAAATGAACTTATGTAAAATAACTATTATGTAAATATGTTAATTACAACTTAAGTGCCTCGCATTAGTTTTACGTACGTTCTAATAATTGTTAAAGTATTAAACTTGTAAATATTACAGTTAAACTATCAATTACCCATAAGAATTACTTTGAATAAGGTATAATAAATATTATATTATAATATTTTCTTGTTTTATTTTCTGTAATCTCAAGAATGTAAATGTATCCGGTACGCGTACCAGCGGATATAGTTTTTCAATTTCCGGGACATATAAGCAATGTTTAATCTTTGAGCACATTAAGGACCGATATATCCAATAGTCAGATAACCTAAAGGATAATTAAAGATTAAACGAACTTACCTTAAGTGAAGTTCTATGTTATGTAGTAACACAATACGGTACCGCCAATGCGCACTGATAGTTGAGGGTAGTTCATAAAATTAAAATGTCTGTGGGTAGGGAGCCTTCCCCCTAGCAACCGCGCCATAGTCTAGTCATTTAGTTCAGAGAGACATATTTCACGATTAGCTGCAAGAGGGGGCGGGATGTAATCTCTTCGGACGAACCATCTCGTATAATTATGATAGAACTTCACTTAAGGTAAGTTCGTTTAATTTTTAATTATACTCTATGGTTCGTCCTCGAGATTAGGATAAATACTATGTAGATTTTGAGAGTAAGCGTGAAATATAAAACAATTTTGTTTATTTTTAAATCAGATTTTAATAAATTAACCTTAGATGAAATTAACAGAGGTTTCTAAGTAGGTATCTATTAGTAATTAATACCAGTAATCAGTATTTATATTCAAATACCAAATGTATTAATCATTTATGATTGCTCTACAAAAAACATCACCTGAATCTAAGATAGGTCTGTTATAAAACTTGCCAAATGTGGCTGAAGTATTACTCCACCCAGCAGTCTTTCTGATCAAGTTCAAACTAACACCTCGCGAATGCACCCTCGATGTGGCTGCATGCCTTGTACTGTGAGCTGTAAACACAGTCACATCGATGCCACATTCACTAAGTGTGCCCTTTATCCAACGGCTTAGTGTTTGTGATGTTACATTTTTATGCGGTTTTTTTTTTAATACTAATAAAAAGTGAGCCTTGATCCGATCTTAGATTTCTTTGTTATATCTTATGCACTTTTTATAAGGTGTCATTAACAAATTTCGGGATTAAAATAAGGAAGCTCAATCAGCTCCCGTTGAAATTGATTCCTCTTGAAGGTATTTGTTGTAATTATATCCAGGAAGCCGTTCACAACCACATGTTTACTGCAAGAATATCTTTCTATATTTTTTTGTTACATAAGGATCATAACTCCCAGTAACTAATTTCCTTAGAAATGGCATTTAAGTTTTTTTTTTCAGATCCTTAGTAAGAGTCGTAAAACAATGTATCCCATGACCTCTATCGTTGTAGTGGGTGGTATGGGCAGGGACGGACGTCAACTGTCTCCACAGTACGACAATGCCTTCTAAACAGGTTTAGATTGGACTGTTATTAGATCCATATCTTCCTCTATGTATTCACATAATTCATCCGGAGTTCGGTCTGCAATTTTCAAACAATTTTTAAGAAGATGTATGGCAGAGACGTTTAGCCCGGCTGTTGCGACATCTACGGGACAGATAGTGGATATAACAATACTGATATCATAGGTTTCACATGAATCATATTCACGCTACGTGTTAAAGACTGTCCGAAAGCGCAATGTTAGTTGATAGAGGAAAATTACTTCGCTCAAAAGACTCGCAATAACCCTACCAGGTACTCGCAGTAAAGATTGATCGTAAACATATGTGGTTTATATTACAAGAAGTTTATTAAACAATGGGTACCATGGCTGAGTAGGCCATAAAGGAACAACTACTATACCCGTAATCTGGTTATTAATGAATTAGTTTCAAAACCATCGTAAATGTTTACGTCTGCTACGTTCCAATTTCTTCTTTAATTTGTGCATGGCAATGTAAATGCATTTTTGCAATGGCGTAATCATCTTCGATGCCATGTTTAACTTTTCATTTTTATTACTAAACGGAAAAATATCTATTACTACTATCTGTAAACTGTATTTAAAGTAATACGTGCGAACAGGCTGAGCACTGAAATGTGAATGACTAGACTAATGCGCGGTTGCTAGGGGGAAGGCTTCCTACCCACAGATATTTTTATTTTATGAACTACCCTCAACGATCAGTGCGCATTAGCGGTACCGTATTGTGTTACTACATAGTATTTATCCTAATCTCGAGGACGAACCATAGAGTATAATTGAATACATATACACATGGTTGTGTTATCGAAACGGAGTAGCCAGAACTGCAGGTTCATAAAGGAGATCAGAGTAGCATAATGGAGATAAATGGAAATAATCAGTGACAAGTCGCTGAGTCCTCTGAGATAATGCCCGAGATCCATAGTCGATTCTTACAACATGCACGGAAAAAGATGCAGCTGATGTATTCTAGTGAAGCCCATCAGCATCGGCCCTAAATGCTATTTCCTGGGTTAATCCTAAACGTTGTCTGTGTTTCGTGTATCTGCAGAGCATGGAACCTCGCTCTATCTCTCTTGTTAATCGCACTGAACATACAAAGTAACTATGCCCAGCCAGCAGTACAGTTTGGTGAGATACCTGATTTTACCAAGTGCATGGATCAGATACCTACGGTATTTACATAATTATATCCTATTTACATACATACATATAATCACGCCTTTATCCCTTACGGTGTAGGCAGAGCACCAAGGGCCGATAGAACCACATGGTGCCACTTCTGACCAATATCCTATTTGTATCTTTAAATAACGTTTGTTTAACAATGAAACACTGTTAAGACTCAATAGGATAACTGTTAGATAATGGCAGTTTGCACATTTTTACATCTATACACACTATACATGTACTATTTCATAGAAAAAATGCCAAATTGATCTGCCCATACGATCCCTATTTCTGAGCTGACAAATATTCTTGGTAAACATTTGTTCAGATAATGGAATAATTACAGCATACAACCATTACAGCTATCCAGGGTTATAATTAGGTTAGAAAATGAGAGTGCCTCGAGATTTCTCTCATTACTTTTAACTGAGGCTCTCGGAACTAATCTCGTATGCATCACACGTCTGTAATACTTTAACATCACCTGCCAACTTTACTGCTCATTTTTCACTGACAACGCCGTCATACGTCTCCCTGAGTGGACAGTAACAAGGTGTGATGCAGACACTTCACAAGTGCTCCCCTGCCGGAATACCATGTAAGGTTGCATCGTAAAATCTTACTCAATTGTCTTTATGTATTCCTACCAGCGATAGGCATTGCTACGCGGCGTCACACACTTTCCTAGATCATACAGACGAGATAGCGTCACATCGATCTTGCAATGTTGCACCTCGTATACATGTCGTTAAAAGCCCTAATGAGTATCTATTTTCTCTAGCCGAGTATCTTATGTCACATTTGGCCGGGGCAGACAGGCGCTGGTGTTGTCGAACTAATATTGATCGGACAGGGTAGTCAATAGCGGGAGAGAGTTTTGCCACGACTTGGCCTTGCATGTCGAGCCCCGGCTCGCGTCGCTCGACATCCGATTCGCTGATAACGTCCGACCGAGAATAGGAACCGAATGTCACGGTGCAAGTTCACTTACATGTGAAAGCGGTACAGGTGCAAATCTCAGAGCCACAATGTTTTGCATCAAAATAAAACTCGGTGATTGATTGGGGCGTGCTGACTGCGATTAGGCGAGGCGGAACGATCGGAAAGATGTTCGGCTTCCGATTGCATGTGAACGTCGAGCAAGTTCAAGATCAAATAGAGATACTAAAGTTACATTGTATGTATAAGGAGGTTTGTTCAGAAATTGTACGGTAGCAGTTTTAATTGCTTATCGGCTGGTTATGTAATACGCTGTAAATGTTCCCTTGTCGTTTTGTGCTCGTATTAAATCTGGTACAGGTGTAGCGAGAGATGTGGAGATATGGTTAATAAATCGGATGCCTTGATCGCATTAGTGGCGCCAACGTACCGACGGGCATGGCGGGGTCCAGCGGGGCGCGGGGGGGACCTGATCGCTA
This sequence comes from Carposina sasakii, assembly GCA_014607495.2. Taxonomy (NCBI): domain Eukaryota; kingdom Metazoa; phylum Arthropoda; class Insecta; order Lepidoptera; family Carposinidae; genus Carposina; species Carposina sasakii. The sequence continues at coordinate 2,454,089 of CP053156.1, read as the reverse complement.
TCTGCCAGTGATCGTAGATTCCTAGTGCCTACGACGTAAGCGCAACATGGTACTCGATACCCATGTGGTGGTTATTTATAGACTCACATCTTACATTGTACGCGAAGATATTTTTGCACAAAACAAGTCATTAAAGAAATTAATGCAGATATGTTAAATTTGCAAACAACTTTGATTTCATTACACAATAAGATAGCTTACGTTAATTCTATGCTGGGGTCAACAGCGATCGACCTTACCCGATCGCGTCGACGTTTAATGTCAATTATAGAATTTAATGAATCAGCATTGATTATGAAGTGAAAGCTTTTTAGATATAATCAGAATTAATTTGTAAAATAGCGAAGTTCAATATTTCCCCTGAGGCATGTCCACGAACGAATGTATCCGTGGACTGTTACAATGTATAAATGCGACATTCCTCAGCTTTGTTACAAGTGTAGTTACAGGACAGAGACACATTCACCTATTCTATTGTTACTCTTTATTTGAATGCCTTTGCCTGTTGTTTAAATTGTTGCATAAATGGACAGATAATAGTGTAATAGGTACTTATACAAATCTCATCTCATGCAAAAATTGTTTTATTTTCTCTGTTGAATGATATAGCTACTCGTAGGTCGCATGCAAGCACCCCTCCAGACAGATTTTTATGCCTACTGTGACTGAAGATTCCACTGCTGTAGTGGACCTTCTTCGTCTTCAGCCTATGGCAATCTACTGCTGGACGTAGGCCTTCTCTGGGACACGCCACGAGGCTACTGCTATAGCGGGGTTTTTTAGCCCATAGCCACCACGCTGATCAGGTGGGTTGGTAACCGCCGTCTGATTTATGGACTATGTTGTCAGCACGGGAGGCGCTGCTGCCCACCTCCTGGAAACCCTTAATCACCTCTTACGTAGTGAACCTACTTATAGTTAAATCAGCCCTCAGAAAAATATCCTGGATCCGCCCTTCGGCCTGTCAGTAGCATATTAGTTTGATGTTGTACCTACTTACAAGCACTTTCGTATGTGAATAGCACGACTATCCAACAGACATATTATCCGTACCTTCCAGTACAGCATAGTATTGTATGACATCATACAACATAGCAGGGCATCTCGATTATGACATTAAGAAATGTCTCGATGTCAGTCGAGGTGATGGTCCCGTGCAGCGGATCTCGGATACTATCGGATACTTTCATCTATCCGTCCAGATCACTCGATTACTAGTTTTGTCTAATTGCTCGCGTATCATTGATATTTTATGGCTGACTGACGCCGAAACCCGTTCGGCCTACACAATGGAATGTCATGACGAATGTTAAACGACAGCTTCGGATATTTGTGTAGTAATGTGTGGCTAAACGGTCGGGGGTATGAGTAATTGAAGTGCTTTGAAAGTTATACAAACATGAACTGACACTCGGATGAATTTATTATTTTGTTTATTTTTTTTAACGTAAAGTTTTATAAGTCTCATGTCCTGCCGAAGACAATTTTTTAGGTCGTTTCAGGAAGTAGGTACTTGTGAAAACCTCAGTGGAAATCTACGAGTTGAGTTTTTGGATAAGATGACGACAGTTTATGTAAGTACATAATATACATATAGGTACATACACATTGCTATGTTCTATGTTCTTATAATTAAAGCCAGAACTTCAAGATCACGAAGAATATCCTGCAGTCATGTTTAGCATATTATAGCCAGAGAGAAATATTAGTGTCAACTGTGTGTAGTGTCTGCTAGCAGAGGGAATCTTCCCCAGTTATTTAGTCAAACGCTTCTTATCCATTCTCTACATTCTTAAAGTTCCATCAGGATTGGTGCAGTAGTATCTATATAGAGTCAGCCTGATATTTATGAATTTCTTCGGTAGTTAGAAATGCGCTAGACAACACTTGAAAAGTTCAAGTAGTTCTACTAAGTTAATTTTATTTGTTGTGCATATAGAGTTTAGTTTATTAAATCAATTACTTTTACTAGAAGGGGCCTACTTTACTACTTTATTTTATTATATTATGTAGAAAAGGTAAGGACATACCTACTAGTAGATGTACATACTCGTATTTACCTACAAATTACATAAGTGTCTCACCAATTTCAAATAACATCTCGTAGTTCCATTTGTTGCCACACTTTCTCATAAGTTGGTAGATGAGTAGGTACAGTGCAGTGTAGGTAGGTACCTGTCTATATACTATCGTATTGAAATGTTCATTTCCGAGACATATCTCGGAAACAATAAACTTAAGGCGACACATCACCAACGTGAACAAACTAGAAGTGTTATGAAAACATTACTATAAATTTCGTCGTATTTGGTAGACGTTAAGCTAATTCTACTGTTTATTGGTAGCAATAAGTTAAGAACTTTTTTGTAGTTAGTGTTACCCAAATCTGTCTTTTATGCCCCACAAACATTTTGAATCCCATCCTGGATCTATCCTTGGTTGCTGAATTTTTATAGTGTCAATTCGTACAAGAGAGTTATTGTTTTTCATAGGCTTTTCCGTAATATATGCCCTTAAAAATAAAGGGCACGTTCTAACTATAAACGGAATCGAACGAACAGAACTTTCAGTCATAAAAGTTGTACCTAAATCTAGGAAAACTAGGTAGGTAATGACAATTAAGTTTTCTTGTATGGAACATTATGGTTATTAATGACGGCGAAGAGCTAGTAACCCTTTACTTGTAATGACCTGGATACATATGAAAGTAGGACACCTGTGCTTTTCTTGAAATGTACTTTATGGTAAAATAGGTACTTTGCGTGAATTATATACCTAATTATAATTTTGACGTTGTTTCTTCTAGTGCAGTCGACCTTAAAAGCTCCCATAGGTATAGAAAAGTTTGTTTATGTCATTTTCAATACACATTATCGTAAGATATATGTATACAAAGGAAGATAACCTACCTGTTTGCCCAGCTTCGACAATAATTATAATCTGTGGTTCTTTATAGTCACTCCATGTAATTTGGAAGCGATGGCCTATTAGGACCATCTTTTTTAAATCACTTTCTTGATTCCGATATAATCAATCAATACGTTCGCTAAGCGTCACTGAGTTACAGGGCATTGCATAGCGGAAACTTTTACGCGTTGGAAGCTGGCATGCATGTATCTATGTTACACGGGGAGTACGAGGGATCTCTAAGAAAGGATTTCTGGACGAACAGACGAAGTCGTGGGCCGCTAGTTATAAATATAGGACATCAGGTACTTAGAAAATACATAATTTATAAGTTTTAACTACGATACTCACTCATAATATGCCGTAAATGACATCTTTGTAAAATGACCACTAAATACTCAATCAAGATTTATGGAACATTTTACGATTACCCACGTGGGATGATGATTCCGTTAAGACTTTTAATAATTTTAATTTAAATAGATAACCAGGTAGTCGATGGTTAATAATTAATATCAGAATATTACGGAGACAGATTGGATTTTATTCTTAATTTTGTTTATGACGAATGTCCAATTAGTGCGAAAGTTTGTAAGTACGGATGGATGTTTTTTACTCTTTCACGTAAAAACGGCTGGAGCGATTTTAAATAAATTTGGTATGGAGTTAGCTGACACCCTGGATTAACATATAGGCTACTTTTTATGCAGGGAAAAATATTTTTATTCCGATTTTCGACATATTGTTTTTTTCTGCAGGCCACGCGGACGAAGTCGCGGGCGTCCACTATCACTTTAGATTGCATTGTATATTTTTAATTACAAATAGTGCAAGAATTGTGCAATTCTATTGGACATATCGAATGTAGTGATTTATTTAACTAGCGTAACATAGAAAACACTTCCGAAACGTTTTCATCCATGTGGACGCGGATGCAGAGCCAAACGGATCTGATACCCTATCCACCTGTGGGTACCTACTTAGAAATGAGTAACTGTACGTACTGACGTATCAAAATACATCAGAGAAAGTAAAACTGATCGTGGACATAGAGATGGTGGATGTGGTAACGAAGAGGAATATATTTATGTATTTATTTATTATATTCCTCATTATTACCTATATTCTTGTGCTGATGTGGGTCTTTACTAGAATACATCAGCTGCTTCTCCTTCTGTGCTTAGGGGCGTTCTTACATTATGTTTTTGCAATATCTTTCAGCTTCTAATTTATGTCATTGTATTTTTAAAAAATATTATACTTAATTTTCTCCAACAGAAGAGCCGAGTCTGACAAATTTCGAATTAGTTGTCATGTTTTGGTAATGATAATTATTAAGATATCAATAGAAAATATTGCTTGCTATGTAATTTCCACCGCTCTACATCTGTGTTGTAAATTAATACCGCGCATCAATCGTGCAAAGTAAGCGGATGACTAAACGGCTAATTTGTATTATTTAGATTTGTAACGTTACGTAAATAACGTCACTGAGTATGGGGTCAATGATATTGGAATGTTCTACAGGGTGTATACAGGGTGTTTGTGACATCCAGGCAAATATTGATACAATGACTTCAGACCATGATTCTGAGGCGGAAAACACTGAAAATTTTCACATGAAAATTCCAAAATTTTCCGTAATTTTTTTTATATTTTCAGGAAAAAAAAAATTAGTTTGTTTAATTAGGCCTTAGATAATGACTTCGAATTACAATTTTAACCAAAAGATGATTTAACAAAAATTTGCCCTCAAAAAAGTTCAAATAATTCATCAACCCTAATGGAAAGTCACAAATGATAAAAAAAAAAACAGAAATGTGTCACATAATAACCAAAAAGCCCATTTAATTTAGTCCCAGGATCGCCCGATACAATTGGCGCAAAGAGAGCAAAGATTGCTGATAATCAAATCAAAAATAAATACATTTCCTGCGAGTAATAACACTGTCGTATAACTCAACACAATGGTACTTGTTCAGCATTTCAGTATTTGCCTGGTTGTCACCCACACCCTGTATATGGTTTTCTTACATGGATGTTTGTTTCCGAGTTATGGATGTTTCTATAATTATCTATTTACCCGACTGCGCCCGAGGGAGGGTTATATTTGTCGAGTGTATGTATGTATATAGGTATACCTTTGGCTAGCTCTAAAGCTTAAACGGCTTGCCGCATTTGAGCCTGAGAGGTATTGTTATTTTTTTTTTTTTTTTTAGATTATAGTTCATGGCGAACAGGGATTCAGGCAGGGAGTTCCACAGCTTGGCCGTTCGTACTATGAATGTAGAAGCAAAAAGCTTAGTAGCGTTAGTAGCAAAACGTTAGATTCATCTTAGTCGTGAGAGTGACTGGGTAAACATTTTTATGCAGTCGGGATTTTTCTTGAATGAGGTGCCGGAATCGACCACATTACTTCAGTTAAGGGTCTTAGTAGGGACTATGTAAATGTGTTATTAAGTGAGTGATTATTTATGATGCAGTCATATTATCACAGATCGCTTTATTTCTAAATCATTTATCTACTATTAATATCAAAATAATAGTTACAATGGCCTAATAAATAACTGTACAATGCCCGATACACACTATATTATGCATGCGAGGAGCACTATCCTTAGGAAACGATTATGCAAATAGAACATGGTCAGTGAATCTATTCCATGGACGAAGGACTAAGAGGAGGTGGATTAGTTGGATTAGCGCTAATTCCTTAGATGAAATTAATAATTTAGATGAAATGCTAGACCATGAAGACTTCATAAGGAGGAGGTGGCTTAGCGTTCTTTTATAAGTACATATCAATAAAATTATGCCCACCTGGATTAAATGTAGCTAGGCTCTGGTGGCAGGCATATATGAGGTAGCCATTGAGTCACATAAAATTTTTCTTTTTCTTCGTCTGTGTGTTTAAAGTTTATTTATTTATTTATGTCTTCCTAAAATATATAAATAAATAAATTAATGTGTTGGTATATTGTTCCAACTTACTATGATTTTTCACCTATGCAAATTTTGTAACAATACCTATGCATTGATATATCTCACTGAATACAATAATGCAAATACTTATTGCACTGAGTTGGTGTACATGGCGCTAAGGCCGCCCAGCGTTAGAGCAAATTGTTGCCATATTATGCTCAGGTGCGATCAATTATATGGCAAAAATACATTGTTATATTATCTCTTTTATATTGAGGAGTTTACACAGTCGCAAGTGTACATTGGCTATCGCATCTCCTATTTAGTTTTCCTTCATGATCTACTGCGAAGGTCCTATGTGCGGGCCATTTCGAATAGTCTGGAAAATGTAATATGTATATTAAGATTTATCGATAGGATCTTAAATATGTTAGCACCTAGGCTGGGCCCTATCTTATTTAGTTCTTGTAAAGAACTAACAGCATAAAAAATAGGTATCCGTTACTAAGATTTAGGACTACTTGCACAAGACACAATCCAGGACTATGTTTATCTTCTATGTTTCAGGATCTTAAAAAATATGAGCACCAGTGGCCGCGACTTTATTTCCTGTTATCCTGTATCCCAATTGTCATGGATATTTCGAGAATTCCTCTTTAGTGCACTCCTAATATATCGCAAAAAACATATACCAACCAGTTCCTATGTCCGGCAACGGCAAGTCAGTCTGCCACTCTGTAACAGAAATTGTCATAAAATAAACATAGGTCCGAAAATATACTTCTTATAAACACTAGACATTTTTGCAATTCTTTGTTATTCTTTCGCTGCCAAGTTAACATTGGGATCGGTACATTTGCCTCCCAGACTAATATTGGAAGTACGCTTCGTGAATCTAAAAATGCCATCGTAAATTGCCGTGTACCGATATGACCGCCATTAACTTAGATTGAAAAACATCGATCCGAGTTGCTTTTAACATCACTTGATTGATATTGAAGCGTAAGGGTCTGCACACATTGACCCAGATCGAAGACGATCGCGCGAAATTAATTTACAACCATGACAAAATTTTTGTATCACTTCTATAACAGAAATCTATAATACAAAATCACGGTAGTAGCTGACGTTAACGTGACGTTAAAATTGTTAAATGACGATAATAAATATGTACAAATATTAGACAATACAAAAAAATTTTATAATCCATTTAATTTTATAGGATTAACCGCTAATATTCACATAGTCATGGATTAATGGTGGTACTTTTGCCTCCATAGCATAAAGGTTTTTCTTCAATCATTGAGGCGGTTTCAAGTGCGAGTATGCTACATGGGTCTTGTCCGTAAGACAAAGTACTCGTAACATATTTGTTTCTCGATCGAATCGATAGAGGTTTGTCACTGACATTTATTTCAATAGGCCTTCATACTCGCGCGTTCGTCAAGTAGCGCGATTAAATCTCACTGCTATTGGTGGGAGTGTTGCAGCAACGAACGTTGATGTTACATTGTCTAAGAACTCTCAGTAATATCAGTAATTAGTTCAAAATAAGATGGCGTCAATCGTAAACAAGTATGGCAACAGCCTTACAACGCAGCAATACGAGGGTGTAAAATGTAGAGAATGTAATTTTGCAGTTTAACCGTTGATTATCTTGAAGTAACTATAAATCTAATGTTAGTGAGCAAAACTTATGGGGTTCATGAACAAAAGTTTTTTGGTTTGAATTTTTTTTTGTTAAAACAAAAACGGACCAAAATGTTTTTGAAATATATGCTTTACCTTTTTGAGACCTCATTGCCTAAAATTCGTACTCAATGTCTCTAGTATACGTAATTAGAAATCCATAGTAAAGTTTAACGTGGCTTCAAAAAGCTCAACCTATAAAAAAATATTAAACCTTATCCTGTTCCTCTAGGTTCGAGTAAAATTCTTTTCCTTAATTTTTCTAAGAAAAATAGCAGTCTATGTTCTGTTCACGGAAATGTTATTGCTATAGAAAAACGATAGATAAGGTCAATATAGCCTTACCCCGGCGCCAGACATAGCTTCAAAGATTTGCGCACTTCTTTAAAGACTTTGCAAAGCTTTGAAAACACATATTGAGACAACCTGCCACACATGCTTTGCAAAGACTTTTCTCCACAGTAGGTATGCACATAGACAACAAACAAGATGGACGACGATTTTGTGGATGCAGTTTGTCTATCTTTATATCTACTTATATTATTTATGTGCATGTAATAATTTTTTATGTGTGCAATAAATTTAAGGAAACATCCGAGAGAACAAGTAATAGAAAAAGGCACTATGTATATTTCATTAATTTTAACTACCTACTATTTCAATACAGTCTCACACAACCGTTTCGCTCAACAATGCTCGCGCAAATGGTCTTTGCGCAAGTGTGGCAGGCTATGCAAACATTTGAACACATGAACACGACTTTGAACGCTTTGATGTACGCTAAAAAACCGACACCGCATGGCAAAGTGCAAATCTTTGTCCAAACTTTGGACACATATTCAAAGTCTCGTGCCACACATGGCAAACAAGTATTCACTCAAGTGAAGCTATGTCTGGCGCTGGCTTTACAAAAACTTTGTAGCGAACCAGTGCACTGATATAGTTTAAAAGATGCATATAAATCGTAAAGAAAGCTACCCTAGTTTACTTCTTGGATATTATTTACTTCCCTGCGTCCATGTTAGGGTTTAAAAAGATTGAGATCTTACATGGTTGTTTAGAAGCAAAATATGTGTGTTAATTTATTTATTAAGGATATTTGACGGCGGATTGGTGTAGTTGGTAGTGGCCCTGCCTGCAACGCCATAGGTCCTGGGTTGGAATCCCGGTACGTGCAAACGTACATTAGTGGGCTATCTACATAGCTTCTTGCTAAACATACCCCTTTTGTTACACCCTATATATATATATAAAGTAAAATATATATATATTGGAATATCATACAGTTATGAGCAGTAAAATGAAAGGGAATTTTCTAAAAATGGATAGTCATTTGAAGATGGCTCGACTAATTAAAATGATTTTTTTCCTGAAAGTGCAGTTTGAGCGGGTTTGAGAAAGGTTTAAATGCTTAGTTAGATTCGGTAGGTGGAGCTGCAATCGGGTGTCAGTAAGAAAATCTACTGAGGGGCCAGTGTTAGTGGTCAAATTGGTTTGCTGGAAGAAATCTGTTTTACATACATACATATAATCACGCCTTTATCCCTTACGGGGTAGGCAGAGCACCAAGGGCCGATAGGACTACTGTTTTTCTGTATAAAATGTTAGTGAGCAATAAATATATATATTTTTTCCAATGAAATAAATATAAACTAACAGAATTTAAACATTTGAGCTTTGCGAATAAAGCAGTTATCGGTTAACGTATATCACAGTCTGTATGGACTGTTATAATGAGTTCAAGTGCCAACTAGTGCGCGCGCGCCGCCGGGCTGATCCGCAAAATTTCAGCACAATGTCATTATTTCTAAAGTATTGTATCCTTAGCCAAAAGTGTATTTGCTTGTGGTCTAAACTATCAGAATATATAAACCTGGTAAAGTTTCGTTTACTCATTAAAAAATATTACATGTTGAATGTCTGAGGAAAACCGCACACGGCCGGCCATAATACTCGTACCAGTTGGTTTCTTTTTACTTGATTTATACTGCGATATCTAGAATCTCTACAAAATATTGAGGTTTACAATTTATATTTATTTTGATGATTTGTTTCAGTAATAAGTATATATCTATTTTTTACCTACTAAGTTATAGTATAAGTAGTAATACTTACAGCAAAAAAGAGAATTTTCTATCTTTTACTTAAAAAAATTGAAAAAATGAAAATTCTGTCAATAGTAGGGAAAAATCATGAAAAAAAAAACAATGTATTTAACTTAGATTAATGATAAGTCTTCGCTCCGCTCTAGCGAAGCGGAGCGAATCTTTATTCTAAGGTATTTAAGAATAAATATACGACTTACAAGTTACTACAAACATGACATAACGTAAACAGATTTCTTGTTCACACGGAAAATTAACGCAAAGATAATTGAGTAACCATTTTTGTAAATTCCCAGTTAACGATTTGACTTTCGGGAAAATTGCTCATGGCCTTTGTGATGCAATTGGTTTGTCATATTTCAAATATAGCCCGCAGGTATTGAATTGAAATGTTTGCGGGGTAACAGAAAGCAGAGTAGAGTGTCTTTTACAATTGAAAAATACATACATAAATACACCCGGCTGAAATGTGTTCCTGAAATGGGGTAGCCAGTACTGCATAAGAGAGATCCTACAGTCACATTTAGTATAGCCGGTACCAATGGTAATGATCCGACTTAGACGAACGAACCGATTAGTCGACTTATACGACATGCACGGAAAGAGATGCAGCCTTATGTATTCTAGTTAAGGCCCGTATCATATATATATGTCGTGGCCATATCATAGAATTGATCATTTCATGAAATGGTCGAGCATTTCATGAAATGGTCGCATTTCATGAAAAGTTCAACTGTCTATTGGCCACATCATGATATGGTTTGGACAGATCGATGATTAAAAATCGTTTCTCGATATGGGCAACTAAACGCCCGATCATTTCATGAAGTGGTCAAGATTATTGATCATATCGTAAAATAGTTACATGAATCACCGGTAGAGGCGCTGCGCGCGTTTTATTTATATGTGAAGATGGCGGATTTTTCTTTTTAGGTTATAAAACAAATTAAAGAGAGTAGGGTGACTATGCAGAAGAAGTTCACGGATAGTGTGTTATATTGTATAATGTATATTAGACTTAATGGTGGTTTATAATAATATTGTTAAACAAAAACCTTAGATTACGATAGGTTAGGTTAGGTTAGACCATGACAAATGACGCACGAGCCGAGCGAGCGGAGCGAGCGTGCCCAGGCAGCGTCCGGCGATGTGCCAGATGCGAATCGCTTTTGTAAAGTCTTTTATGTTTTTAAATATTATATTGTGAAAATATCACATAAATAATAGCAAAAAAATCATACCATCATACCTTATGGTATACTTATATATGGTGTAAGCTCTTACCACATTCGGATTTTATGGACACCCTGTTAATACGATTTGGCCAAACGTGGATGACAAAATCGTGAAATGTAGACGATTTAACGATCTGGTCAAATTGAATTGGCCACTTCATGAAATGCGACCACTTCATGAAATGCTCGACCATTTCATGAAATGATCAATTTAACAATATGGCCACGACATATACACAGGATGATAGAAACAATCCTGTTTTAAAACTTCATGGTTATGTGCTACTGATAATTAAAACCAAAAATATTCTAATACAGCCTAATATAAAGTCGCATTCGCCGCCCTTATTGCAAAAACAAACAAGAAAATATTTCCGAAGTCTCGCGTCGGTCGACGCATCTCTTTCAACTTGAGACTAAAAGCAATTATGTGTAGGAAAACAATGTTTCGAATACAAATAGGTAGTGTTTTTATTTAACCACTTATATTTTTCATGGTGGTAATATAACCATCGAGCACACGTAGAGGATCCAAGACTATATTTAAACTCACGCGGTGTTATTACAAAAAAGTGCCTAAAGTTAGACCCGATTTAAATAGGTCAGACATTTGACAGAAAAATGTATGGCATATCTGCAAATTAAAGATACAGTTAGCTTAGAAAATGTTTAAAATTAGTAACAACACGGATGATTTTTTATGCAAGTTCAGGTGGCGCATACACCAATGATCAATTAGCAATATACGTCCTAATCTGAATTGTCCTTCTTCCGAGTATATTAATTTAACAAGTTTGTTTATCTTGTTACTTATTTAATATCCTGCATAAACATTATTATGAAGAGAAAAAATCTGTTTCTTTATTTCAGAAAACCACAACACAATTCTATTTTTATCCAATCTTATTTTAGAGGCTGAACCTTCCAATTCAATACCACTGTTGTTGTTTTTCTTGCTGTAGGCTCAGTTTTATTTTTTACAATATAAAAATCGAGACGAACGCCGGGATAATTATAGGGCGGCGAAAATTAATAGTCTAGTTTCAAATTGTTTCCAAAACTTTGTACGATTCCTTGGTCCGCGATTAGGGGACTTAAGTCTTTTAAAAAATCTGTATCAACCTTCACAGGACTATAGGCACTGTATTTGAATCTGTGTTGGTATTTTTGAAATTATTTTTGAAGTATTTATGAAATGTTTTTAAAGTTCCTAACTACCGTAGCTCCATTTATACCTATAGGTTAGAATAATGTTCTAATTGCCATAGTTCTTTCCGTAAATTTATCAAATCCGGATTATTTACAAAGTACTATTAATCGAATACATGGTGTCAAATGTGATTTTTGTCAGTGTCTTTAAAACAGATTTAATATCATCTATTTATTCGTACAAGGGCACCATTGTTGCACGAACGTGTACATTCAACGTAGCATAAATGAGGATCATTATGGAGTAAAATTTGAGCCAGTCTCTAGCAGAATTCTAGCGATTATATCAAACTCAAACCGCTGGCGCCAGCTTCTATTACCTATATTTATTGCTAGACTCCCATGAAGATGTAAATGAGACTTCTATTCCAAGGTTTATAAAGGCCAATTTCAACGCAACTTTGTACCTCAGAAATTCTTCTCGGTCTTATAAAATGAAGTTGGAACTTTAAGCGTGGTTTATAAGAATCATTTTAAGTTAGGTTGCGAGTTTGCATTATAAAATATGCCCACAATTTTGCTATCGATTCCCGACATCCGTTCATTACAAGGTGCTGGAATGCTGTTCAACACATTTTATAATAAGGACTGTTGGATATATGAGAGTGAAAACAACTGCAATTTTATAAGTACCGAGACTTTTGCGTTAATGATAGGTGTTATGGTTTGGGGTTTAATGGAATTTCTTAGATGAGCATATTGCTAGATAATCTTATAAGTAGATTAATTTTATACTATAGGTAAGTACCTATATCTATTTAGGAGTTTTTCATTTTCAAGTCAAAATAAAGGCAAAATTAGGACAATACCCGCAAAAGAAAAGTATTTAACCATCAATACGGTTAATTGTTAGATAATGCATTTATCTATTTATTAAGATACACCAACAGTATACACATAATTAAAAACTACCTATTAATATTAATAACTATGAGTCACTTTTATTATAAACATACAGGGTGTAACAAAAAGGGTATATTAAGCGAAAGGCTACGTAAATAGCCCACTGTAGAGAACCTATCCACAAAATTTGAGACTCGAAATGACATGTTTATTTTTCAAGATTGTATGAAAATTCCTGAGATATTTAAAAATTCTCCATACTATCGGAAAAAATAAACATGTGATTTCGAGTCTCAAATTTTGTGGATAGGTCCTCTACAGTGGGCTATTTACGTAGCTTTTCGCTTAACATACCCTTTTTGTTACACCCTGTATAAGCAAAAGAAAAGAACACATAGAAAAGTGCGATTGCAGATGCAAATTATTATAGATACCTACATAACTAACCGCTAATTTCTATAAGTGATCTTGAGAGATTTTATGCTTTGCATATCTCAGATTTAATCTTCCATTGTTTTCATACAAAATTTCAAATTAGGGATAAAAGAATTCAAGATTCTTTTTTATCTTTCGTATTGAAATTGGCCGTAAGTAAAGAGAGGTACCTATAACTTTTCACTAGCAGTAGTTAATGCCGGTTTATCTCACTAAGAACGATTTTACTCCATTAAGTTCAAGTTAGATGTAATAAAGATATTACAGTAACAACTATAATTAGTTTTAGATTTATGCACTAGCTATAAACAAACATGGGGATATATTAATTAAGATCCTAATAAAGTTATGGATTCTAGGGTTTATTTATTTTATATTAGTAGACACACGCGACTCCATTCCCGTGGTGTAGAGAGAGGGAAATGTCTAAATTTTCCAAGTAAAATAATATTATTCCGGGATAAAAAGTAGGCTAAGACTTTCTCAGACTTTAGACTATTTGGGTGCCAAAATTAAATTTAAATGGGTTTAGTAGATTTGACGTGAAAGCCAAACAGACATACAGATAGAGTTACCTTAGTTTTTATCATATTTCAAAAGCAAAGGATTGTATTTATGAGGCGCACTTCAACATGCATAGACGGATGCGTCCTTTCGTAGGTGTAGAGTACCTAACGGAAATAGAAATATATCTAACTATTAGACTGCAGAATAAAAAACAAAATGTCCTAATTATCCGGTATAAAAACATTTTCCCGGGATAAAAATATGCCTATATGTTAAGTGGGACCTGTCACAACATATTCCTGAAAACTGCATCGAAATCGGTTCAGTCGTTTCCGAGATTAGCGTGCACAAATATAGATTGGTTACAAGTTTATTATATGTAATACTCGTAGATAGGATTGCAGTACTGGAGCAGAGCCAATATTTTATATAATCCTACCGGGAAAAAATATCTCAAAAAATTGTTTGATCTGTCCCACTTTTCACGCTAATAATGGGATAGATCAAACATTTTGTTCCAATTTTTCCCGTACTGTCACCGTAGGTGGACAAAAAGGGTGACAGATCGGAACATTCCCGTTTCTCCGCTCCGTAGCCTTGCTTCGCTCTGGGGGACAGGCAGCCTTCCGTACTATTTGAATGGGGTGATTTGTTCATCTGAGGTACTTATTTGATGTTTTTTTATATAATACTTACGATTTCAACTAAATTATGCTACTGTTCGGCCTAAATTAAAATCAGCACAATAAATTAAAATCTATATGTACTATGAATAAAGACTTAATGATAAAACACTGGATAAAACACTATTTATAATCCATCAAAGCGACCGATAGATAAGACATCAACGAAATCACACAGCGAATAATTAATTTCATGGTAATCTTCAAATGAAAGAAATACAATAATTAGCAGAAAATTGATAAGGGTAACTACAGACAAGCGGATGTAAAATAAGAAGATACTGCCATGCAATATTTTGTTAACCTTAGATACAAATAGAGGGACCTAGAGATATGCTATTTGTTCATAATATTGAGCCGATTCAATAAATCAAAAGTTACTTTATCTTTTCGTATAGTTAATAGGTACATACTATTATTTTAAACTACGAATAGATTATGATTAAAAATAGCTAGGTATTATAAATTTGAAAATATGTTGCTTTTTTCTCATTACCATTGCAGTAGACAGTGAAAAGAATATTGGAAGAAAAAATAGACTTTCAATAGATTTACGTTTAAGGTCAAACGGCTCAAGCTCTATGTCGTCTGCGCCGGCCCTACTACGGCTATGCTCACACATTAGTGTCCAATCAACAAATCAACGTAAAAGTTTTTAGAGAAATCGATGTGAAATCGAACATTGTAGTTGTAAATGAGGAGATAGTGGAATACCGTGTGAAATAAAATACCTAATAATTTTGTAAGCTAGCTTAAAATATTACCGGGATATACTTAGCATGATAGGCTTTACTCGAATATATCAGCTGCTTTTCCTACCTAATGACGGCTACAGAACTAAAGGCGGTCTCTCAGGCGATGATCTAGCAACTTGTCACAACGGGCAGGATCTCCTTCGCATCTTGCAGTTTCGATTTTAGCTACGGTTTCAGCTACCGCAATTAGGTAACACCGTGTGAATGTATGTAGGTATGTATAATTTTTCTTGAAGTTACAATATGTTTTTGGCTAAGTATATTGTATTTTTTGGTGAATTTCCAAAGATAAGAATTTATTTATCACTATACTATTATACCTCGCCGGATCTTCACCGATCAAATTGGTAAAATTCTAAAGAAAGGTCAGGTCAAGAGTACCCTAAACCGACGAGCGTGCATAAAGATTATCATGAAAGTAGATGAAGCGAAAGAAGTGTGTCAGGATCGTAGCAAATGGAGATCCGTGATCTCTGCCTACCCCTCCGGGAAAGAGGCGTGATTTTTATGTATGAATGTATGTATACTATTATTTGCCTATAGTGCTATGTTTGTTCATAGCCCATATTGTAATCACTTTTCCATTATTTTAAATTAAATCAATTGTCATCCAGTCTTTTTGTCGTTTACGGTAACTTTAACAAACACTACAGAATACAGAATTGATTGTAAGTATTTTAACCAAGGATTTAAACCTATGTATCTATATTATCTACTAAAAGATAAATTAATTTGATCCTATAAACTAATAATACAATACGAGTCGTAACAGATAACCCTTGTTATTAGATTTGCTCCAACCCATCCATATCCCGCTTTCGTTCACCTATTATAGTATAGTTAATCGGAATCAGTTACTTACTGTGGTTACAAATGTGTTTCTACCATAGCGGACTAACTATAGAGTATAAGGAGAGATGGTATAAGAGCGTGAAGCCGAAGTATGCACAAAAGTTGCTTATCGTCAAAAACTATTATATGAATAGGTACATTTTCATAGAAAAAATAAATTTCATAAAATAGTGAACGACTAGTGGACGCCCGCGATTCCGTCCGCGTGGACTACAGAAAAATCAAAATGTCTAAATTATCCGGGATAAAAACATTTTTCCGGGATAAAAAGTAGCCTATATGTTAAGTGGGACTGTCACAATATATTCCTGAAAACTACATCGAAATCGGTTCAGCCGTTTCTGAGATTAGCGTTCACAGATAAACAGACAAACCGACAAACAGACAAAGAGACAAAAAATCGTTATTTTGGGTACTATTGCGTTGATAAAGGTCTCCTATAATATTTTTTCTCATATACTCGTATCTTCCATATACAGACAGCGACCCGTTACATTTTTATTATATATTCAGTATTTTGTTCTCGATATTAGATATACACATGTAGTTACACAGGTCAATGTCGCTTTGGCTCACTTAGTTCTGAGATATAGATAATAAAAATAAAGAATGAAACATAATATAGGCCGATTTTACATGCTTCGCCTAGGCTCACCACTGTACAAATAATTTGAATTAATTAAAGTACATACAGTGTTTCAGTACTACGTGTACAGTTCTGTGTTTTGTGAATAGATATCAACCGATAAATTAATAACGATCACGATATTTCGTCATCTAGTAGGGGGGGGTGTTTAGGTCGTGTCATCTAATAACGAGCCATACTATCTAATACAGTTTTGCTTCCAAAAAAAGCCGTGGTCGTATCGTCTAGTGGAAAAATGGCCCAATGGTTGTCAGCATGCTTGCCAATATTTGTTATGTAGACCATCTAAGTTATGTAGACTAAGCATCTAACAATTTTGGTGCCTAACAATTTTCTTATTGATTTTTATTTTCTGTGCTGTCATTATAAACAGAAGTACTTTGGGTACGGGTCTAAGTGTATATTGTAATATCTGTAACGACGAGTATAACCGAGGGGCACCCATGCTGCGATAGAGGTTCCTGGCGTCCCGCGATTGTCCCGATATAGGTTGCTCCGGGCAACCACAGATCCAGGAACGGTTGATGTTTGGTCTTATAAATATGAGGATATTAGACAACATGGATATGTAGAAAATGGAGATATACATCAAAAGTACACTGTCCGTCAAGACGCCAAGAGGTCCGACAGTTGGCGTTTTGAGGCTTTATGGCCGCCAATGTAAAACTAATAAAATGGTTGTGATCGCCGAAAAACGAAATCTAGGAGAATTATTAAATATCGTTTTCTTTTTCCATTAATTCGGACATAAACAAAAATAAAGTAGAGCACTGCTTTATATTTTCTGAAAACATTTAGCTCTAACTAGGGGTCGACAAATTGTGGTATTGATTACATACACGGTCATTTCTATATTAGAGGTTAGATAATTTATCATGTAAAACTAGATGAAATATTTTTATACCAATTAGATAGAGGGGAGCTTATTTGCTGCGTGTCCAAAAGTTGATAAATCCAATACTTACATGCTAGATATGATCAGATACTTGAGGATATTCGATATGCATCAATACACGCTTCCTGTCACTTTTTTAGTTATTTGTATTCTACCAATAAAATATGAAAATGATTATACCTAGCCAAAAAAAAGTCAAATTATACATACGTACCTTTAATTTGAGTTTTACTGATAGGATTATTGGGCTTTGGAATTAAAAGTTAGCTACATTGTAACTTAGTTACCTACCAGTAGGTATTTTGAATAAAATTCTCAATTCGTCTGTATGGATAGCTTTTTATACTAGAATTTCATAAGAAAGCAAATGAAATTTTAGTGATTTCAATTAAACTAAAAACTGTTAGAAACGTTACAATGTTCGATAGGTTTATTAAGAAACGTTAATCAATTTAAGTCGAGGTCACACTCTTTGACATGGAGCTCTTTGTAAGAGGTTTTCGCAAACACTTTTCTAGACACTCGTATCGACGAAGACTTAGTATAATTTGGTCACAGTGAAAAATGGTCATACGTATAATGAGTGCAATTTGCTCACAACTTAATATTAAATTTATGTTGTCACAAGCCTCTATGTTTTTACTACACGAATTTGTGAGAAACACTTTTCACCAAAATAACACTTAGATGTGTGACTTTTTTCGCTAAATGTATGGAATGTATGGACGTGGTGACGAAGATTGAGAAGGGTATGTTGAGGTGGTTTGGGCATGTGGAGAGGATGAGTGAAAGTAGACTGATAAAGAAAGTGTACAACGGAAGAGTGGATGGAAGGGTTGAAGGGGAAGACCTCGCCGGATCTTTACCGATCAAATTGGTGAAATTCTAAAGAAAGGTCAGGTCAAGAGTACCCTAAACCAACGAGCGCGCATGAAGAATATCATGAAAGTAGATGAAGCGAAAGAGGTGTGTCAGGATCGTAGCAAATGGAGATCCGTGATCTCTGCCTACCCCTCCGGGAAAGAGGCGTGATTTTTATGTATGTATGTATGTATGGAATACTCAATGAAGCTATGTGACCAATAGCTCTTCGAAGAATTCTGAATATAAACTAAGAACTTTATGATGTCACTTATGCCTAAGTATTATTGTTAAAAAGCCGTAAAGGTATTTGTGAGTCTAATCAACCCATATAAAAAATCGCTGTTCTCTCAAAATTTTGTCACAACTGAACTTGGGTGACCAATGAAAAAACTATGACAAAAAATCTAAGACCACCTCTCACCTGAGGGAAAAGTTATCACTAAGAATATGGACATTAATGAGGCATTACACCTGTTAAAGGTTTGCGAAATGCTTTGATGTGCCCATAGATCGCTTATTGCAATAAAAGTGTTTTGTTCATCTGTTAAATATTACATTGCTTAATAGACCTTGATGGCGGTATTGATAGATGTGCAAAAAGTTTTGATTAAACTATCAGTCATAGTAAAATCAAAAGTAGTTTATCTTAACATAATGCACCGATATGTAGCGAAGTAAAATATGTAAAGTCACGCCAAAGCAGCAAGATATCTACATAGGTACACAGGGGAGCTTATAAATAAAGATAAACTATATGTTTGATTTTACTATGTTTCAGCTCGGTAAGAGTGGGTTGTTTTAGTATTCTTCGCTTGATTTTCAGGTCAAAAAATTCCACTACTACTCTTTTAAGAATCCGTATACAGAACAGGCTACGGCCATACTAATGTGATATTTCGGGAGCGGATTCTCTACAGCATGAGTGCACGGACCTTTTTACTTGCCTGTACTTTTTTAAATAAAGAATTGTCTATAGTTATAAGGCTTAGCGAAAACTTTATTAAATTATCGAACACCAGTATTGTGTAATACTCATTATGTGATTGATTTCACCGGGTTCTCGCGGTATCCCGCTGCGCCCGGCGAGGTGGTCGTCAACACCTCCGTAACTATGTTATTGTTTGCTAGTTACGTTCCGCTTATAAGATTAAAAGGTGATATTACTGAATACGGTATTAAAGTAATACACCTGTCAATTTAATTACTATTATAGGTTATGTTGGTATAGGAATGCTAAAAGTAAAGTACCTATAAAGTTTAAATCATCATTATCAGCCTATTGCAATCCACTGCTGGACGTAGGCCTCCCCCAGGGCACGCCACAAGACTGCCATGGGGGGAATTTTCCCATAGTCACCACGCACGGGTTGGTGACCGCAGTTTGTATTTTGGACTATGTTGTCAACACGGGAGGCGCTGCTGCCCACTTTAATCGCCTCGTACGATACCTACGGGCAGACATGGAGTGGTACGAATTCTACTCTGCCGGCACCACGTGGCAAAGTTTAAATACAAGCTATTTAAAAAAAGGACCAGTAGCTAAAATTCACAGAGCAAAATGTACAATAAAA
The DNA here is from genome assembly GCA_014607495.2 of Carposina sasakii. Lineage (NCBI taxonomy): Eukaryota > Metazoa > Arthropoda > Insecta > Lepidoptera > Carposinidae > Carposina > Carposina sasakii. The sequence continues at coordinate 2,433,971 of CP053156.1, read as the reverse complement.
ACTATAGAATTAACTGTATTTTAACCAGAGTATAACCCTGTTGTTATTTCTGGAACCATGTGCGAGAAATTCCAGACTTTGGTCTCCATAGTCAATACAAAGTAACATACAAATACCATTTACCAGGTAGCCAGTTTTAGCCAGTTTTTTGATACCATTTTCACAAAAGCAGACAGAACTCGTTGAAAATTATATAAATATTAAAAAGAGTTCGCTTTTCATATCGTTCGACATATTTCTTTTCAATACATATCCATCTCAAGGATATTCCAGATCCAACGATATATTTTTATGAATCTACTTACGAGTAATATCTCTCTTTCATGTTTTGGTTGTTATCCCTTTAATTACTATAATTTTCATTTTGTTATGTTGTCATCCTACTCTTACATTATGAGCCTTCCTTATTAAACAGCGATTCCATAACACAAGTAGGTTTAAGCTGAGCATTATACTTCCTACGCCCGGCTTTGCGCTTAGTCCCTCAATATTTTTATTTAATAACATTGTACAATACGTTACAAAAGATAGTTCTCGCGGACAAAATCAGAACTAATTTTTTTTGTTAGCAGTTGCACAAATTATGTAGAGATGCATTGAACAACTAGCGCCGCGGGAAAAGGAATTGGTTCGTGAAACGCACTCTGTAAGGCGTTGAGTCGACCGTCCATTATGCTCGGATCACAGCGATTCAAGACATGACAAATGTGTTGCCGCCTTTACAGGAATGGTGTGTACACGGCCTATTGTACACTTATTGTAGGGTTGACACAGTAATTAAAATAAATAACGTTTAATAAGATAAATTTCATTTTTTCATACCCTTTACAATATAATTGGACTAGTTAATAAGATTCCTTATTTGGTTCTAATTAAGAAGGTTCCTTAATTAGAACCAAAATTTATATGGGTGATTTGAAAGTAATCGAGATTTATGATGTAGATAATAAATTGGTTTATTTACCTATATGGTACCGATATTCTTCTATACTACTCTGGGAGTGAAAAAAAAACGTATAATACTACAGCTGCTTCTCTTCCCGGGCATACTGTACAAGTCAGTAGAGGGACAAGAGGGTTTTGGTATTTTGTAGGCGATGGGCTGACCACCTGTCACTACTAACCGAACTTGTACATCTCAACTATACCCTCAAAATTGGTCAGAAGTAGCACGATGTGTTTCTATCGGCCCTTGGTGCTCTGCCTACCCCGTAAGGGCTAAAGGCGTGATTATATGTATGTACCTATATGGTTCTGACTATACTGCTAGCCCGTGTTAAACCAAACCTCAAATTTAACCTCATGGTAAGCTACTACTACCTACTACTATAAAAAAAATAACAACACAGTTCAAAAGTTAACTATCTAATTCTTGTCCTTCACCTTTTCCAAAGGAAAGGTAGACCATCACGCAATGGAGTAATAAAGGTACACAAAAGGCATCGCCGGAATTATGACACTTCACAGATGCTTTATCTACAAGTACAATTCCTCAGAGAGAAACATTGCGAACTAGTTCGTTCGATTTCGTCAACGAGTCAAGAAAGGTTATCAAAATAATATGGTAGCCTGATTTTTTGACAGGCAGTTTGTTGGTGCTCTACAGCTTAAGTTCAGATGGTGAAATGGAATTGTTTACAAAATGCGCGTTACCTTATTTCTCTTTCGAATTGGCGAACTCATAAAGATAAGTACAATGTTACAATGAGGTATGGTCTAAAACCATTTTAAAACCTTTCTTTAGTAAGTGCCCCATTTTAAATATTTTTTAAATTTATGTACCATGTTTGAGCAAAAAAATAATTAAATTAAAGTAATTTAAAATAAATCTTCAACTAGACGTTAAATTTTATTTTGCGATAGTCTCCCTTGTATTCAAGCAACCATCTCGTGGTGGAAATCTATACAAGTGAAAATAAGCACAAAGAATTGTAAGTATGTAACTCATTAATAATGGATATTTTTACACAAAATTTTATTATCGTAGGTACTTAATGCACGCTCGCAGGGTAAAGCTTGTTAATAAACCAAACGCTAACAATTTCACTTAACTTTTAGTCATAAACGTCTAAACGTTTAATGATCTTTGTTGCACATACATCAAAGTCTTATTTCCATGTGGATACGCAGGATAAATAGTTTCGTTTCAAACGTAACATACACTAAGGTATAAAAGTTGTATTTTCATGCAAATGCATCGCCATAAAGTTTTATAAAGGTGAGAGGGTACTCGCTCGAGTCGACTTGACAAATTAATCTTGTACCTTTGTATGCTGTTTGTATGACTGTGGGTTCGTTTAAACATACGTGGGCTTGTACATTTATAAAAGTAGCTATGTTGTATAAAATTGTAGGTGTGAATTTTGAATGCTTGAAGAATTGGGGATTATTTCTCAATTTTATTACGGCTTGTATACCGTCGAAAAGACTTCAAAGGTAGAGCGAGAACGAGAATGTATTACAGACAGCTTACCTTTACGTGTATATATATAGCATCGTCTACCCTCCAATTTGTCTGCCTCGGTATTGATCGCTTGCTCTTCGTCATACAAACGTATACGGTACATCCTGCAAGGGAAAATGTAATTTGATATGAACATAAAATGATATTCAAAGAACTACATAGGCTGTTCAAGATTTTCTTTTAAATGTAAGTATATGGCACAAAAGGGGGTATGTTTAAGGGCCTGGACCACTGTTTTATGTACGGAATTTAATATATAGATATAGGCAGCCGGCCGTAAAACAAATGCCACAAACTTGGCAATATGAGTTTTGAAATTAACCATATTACATAAATAATAAACAAATGGTAGGGAGGTGCTTTTAATGACAGGAAAGCAAAAATAAAAATTCGCAATTTTGTATTTTTCTGCAGCCAACGCGGACAAAGTTGCAGTATAAGCTACATAAATTTGCATCCTTAAATCAAATAATTTCAATTGAGGTAAAGTAGGGCATCAACATTACGCGGCACATTATGCTGTAAGCGCCCTCCGGCGACCACGGACAGATAAAAAGAGAAACCACGCCGACTCCTATACTCTTCGAGCTCAACCTTCGCTACCGTTTTCTAACAATTTTCCAGTTTCCTTATAGTGCGAGAGCTGACTGTTTATTTGGTTATTTCTTTTGATACATGTACGATTTATATGATGCCTTCTAAGCTCATACATATTATGCACCTATGACCCTAATGATATTTTCGGTGAGCTTAGGTCGAATCATTACTTAGTCTTATGTTTCCCGAAGGAATTATATCAATATTCTAGTAGATATTCCCGATGACCTATATATTTTTCGTCTTACCTTCTTACATAAATATAGTAGGGTAGCAAGATCATTACGTAATTTTTTTAGGTATATTTATCATCCTATTGAAATAATTATCTTCGCATAAGATATTTCAATAGGAGCCATAGCTTGTTGTATCTGCTTATAAGCTCATATAATGGTCTCAGATCCTTGATGATGTAAACTCAATGAGGTACATCATGACGTGGGTTTCAAAGCAATGGGCACTCGATCTAATGGTGAAAGTCGGTTAATGATGGGGTGCATGGCCGAGTTAAGGGCGGTATTGCACAAGTTACTTTCTAAGTTATTTATATAAGACGGTTGACTCATCTTGGTACTTAATTAGCGGTAGTTTATTTAATTCCGTAACTTTCTTGGATGTAGGAAGTGAATTTTCCAGTACTGTTTTTCCATTTATTTCGTTGCACAAGATTTATAAAGGCGAAGCTCTGGTGTACTCAAGTCTAATCGTGCTTTATTCAATAAATATATAATCTCTAATTCTACAAAACTAGTGCCAATTATAAGTAAGATTCTCACAGAAAATCCCTTGAATCGGTACTAATGGTACCTACAAACATAGATAAATGAATATTATTAAAAAAAAAACATAATATCAATACGTCAAAATTGAACACAGAACCTTCGGGTACGCAGGCAACTGCTATATGGAATATTTAAAAAAATATATTTGGACATAATAATAAAGATTAGCATTGATTAGTAAATAAGTTAGTAATAATAATTCTACGCCTAAAAAAATAACACCTTAAAACACACAACATTGAGATTTATGTCGATGACAATTTCATCGACATAAATCTCAAACTAACTAAAAAATCTGAAAATACATGATTTAAATTAATGCCAACGAACGTAGGAAAAAACCTCAAAAAGCACATTATCAGCATCGAAATTTTGATGGCTCCTATAAAATGAGGTGGAGATATAAAAACATAAAACCCTTTTAAAGCCAATGTCAGTGGTAGATAATTACAAGTAGAGAAAAGATTACGGGCAGCTGTGAACGTGACTCTATAATTAAGTTATCGACTAGTAATTGAAGTTATCAGATAGACAAATTAGTCATAAAGGATTCTTTTTTAGAACTTTTATTAGTTTTACATGGAGGACTAGTAGGGTTCTTTTGGGCAATACATTAATAATAAAGTTTTTATAAAATTATTAATAAAGAAATGGAAAAAATTCCTCACCCGAGTAGGAATCGAACCCACGACCTCTGCATATCGTGCATAAATAAAGTTTTTGAAATTAAAGCATGTTATTATAACAAACTATAGGTATTTGACAGAAGAGATGGTCATACTTATTATTGGCATAATAACTTATAGGTAGCATAAAATAGCCGTAGGTTCCAATTGTAATAATATTGTATACCAGTGCTTAATGTAATATTAAGCATACCTATTTACATACTTCACATTCTGTTTTTCTATTAATTTTAATGCCTTATAGTCGCTAGTTAGATCCCACCGGGATTTTCTATGCTTTGTTATGCATATGTTTTCTGGTCACCTCTGTTGATCCTGGCTCACAGGAGTTACAGAGGCAGGAATGAGTGATGGGCGAATCCCGGTAGAAGAGATGGCGCGAGGAGCTGAAGATATACCTTTCTGAATGGTAGTGGAAGGCAGAATAGCAGCAGTGGAAATTTTTTTGTGGTTGACTACTGTATATAGGTACTTTGCTCTAGACTCTAGGGTGATATGATGTTATTAAAAATTTCTTTAGAGCATTTAAGGCATGATATAGTTTATTTATTTTCTTATCATCAGGTTTTAGAGACTTCAGTACTAAAGAAAACTAAATTATAGCGTTAATGTTGCTTAAGGAGAATGTATGACGAACCCCAAGATATGTTAGCAGTTTTTTTTTGTGAAAATGCAGCATAGAGATATAACTAAAGTAATACGGAACCGCACATGGAACTATAAGATTAAGTACCTACAGAACTAGGACGTTTTTTACGCAAGTAATCTCGACTTAAGTGAGTAATTTGTTAGCCAAAGCTGCTATAAGTGCAGATAACGCAAACGTATTAATTTAAGTAAGGTACAGTCACGGAGTTGAAAACTGTAAGGCCACTTCGGAACTTGTCTCTTTATCACCAAAGGGACAAACTCGTCCTGTCAAATAAATAAATTATAACGCTGCCATTAATGAAATTACTTGACCGCCCCAGAGATATTTAGGTCGGTTGACTGGTCCTGTTAAGGAGTTTAAAAAATTGACAGCAATCAATATGCCATACAACACAAGGTTTTGTTCTCGATATAGGGTAGCCAAAACTGAAGGATCATAAAGGATCATGAAGGATCTCATAGTTACGTTTAGCATATCGGGGACAGATGTATACCTATATGTATATAATCAATAACAAGTTGCTAACTTATTGTGTGAGAGAATGCCCGCCTAAGCTTCTATAGTTGGTTCTTACGACGTGCAGGGAAGGAGATGCAGCTGATGTATTCTAGTGAATATACTATTAGTACAGGACCGAATCAATATACCCATGAACAAAATTATCATTTCTTAATATTGTAACTGCCACGATAAAATTAACAACTGTTATCAGTAAGTTGAAGTTACGACCATGCTAGACAGGTACAATATCATTTAGTTGGATATTAATTTATGTAGCAACAGTAATAGTGAATGCTTTCACAGTCGTGTTGTGTCGACGAGATAGGTGAATCTAGCTCTCACGATTGCAGTTCAAACACGCCCAAGTACAACGTCACATCAATGAAAGTTTTTCCTAGCTGAAAAGCTGTAGTTTTCTTATAAAATGTGCTGTTGCTGTCTGATTGTCATAATTATCTATGGGATCGGCGGAACATGGTTTCTTTCGGAACTCATAATATTGCCATGGATCTGGCGTTTGTATTACAGCCGGCTGCATGCCTGACGCCAACCCTCCTCGGGTAATAGTCAAGTGACATTTTTAGTATATATTTTTATATATAAATCCGAACATTAAATAAATTCAGTGATAGGCAACCTTTTATACTGAAAAAAAAAACATAAATGCATATTTTTGCATAATGTTTGCCACATCCTCCCATTGGCTCGTATAACGAAAGGTTTATTTCTAATTCTCTTAAGTAATCGGTTTGCGATCAAGTTGATGTCATTATAATATGTACGTAATTTACGGTGACAGTTATCTGGTGTATCTAATAGGTTTAAGCCGTCTAATACATAAGATTACTGATCAAGACAGTGATCAAAGTTTCTGCTCACTGATGTATCTTTATTATACAATTTAAATTATTTATTAGGGATATTAAAACTTTTATATACCTACAGCCTAATTGTAGTGTGAAAAAACTTTGGACTTTTCGTATGTATGTCTTAGAATAAATCTTCTCTTTGCATTAGGTAGGTACATCGTTATTTGTCGAAGTAGACTTACAAATCATGAGACTGAATTTTCTTTTGGCCTTGTTTTAGACGATCGCAATAGGGATCGACGAGAGAGAAGTTTTTGAAAGTAAAATCAGCTACAAACTCATTTTCATGGGAGTCTCTGCTGCTATAGCATCGAGAAGGTACTAACACTACTAACTGAGATCACTGGCTCACGAATGCAATTTTTTAATGTCTGCTGATAGTATCTAGTTTATGTGAGGGTTTAGATCCGCTTAATGTGGCATTTTCATAGTATAATGGCCGTTAGATGGTAGTAAGATCTTTTAAAATGAAATGATTACGAGCAGTTCTGTTGCGAAATTTTGAAGTGGGTGGGTTTTACTAATGGGTACAGAAAGATGGTTTCATAGATTTGTTCAAAGATAGATAGACCCAGATCTTATTTAGATTACGTACTAATTCGTCTTTAGAATTGCAATGACCATGTGAAATGTACATGAATAGCGTAAAAGTTTATATTGAAAAGGAGATCTTTATGCTTTCACAATTTTAAGTGTTTTAGATTTTAGTGTGAGAGTGACTTCGTAACACGCTGTAGCTTGATTTTAAATGATATTTAACTACTTAGTCTATTAATGTTATAAGTTTAAGTAATTAATTGGAAACTTTCATATAGAGGGTGTAACAACAGGGGTAAACTAAGCAAAATGCTATGAATAGCCTATTATAGAGAACTTATCCATCAAAATTGACACATTAATCATATGTTTATTTTCAAAATCATATTATTGTGTGAACGTTCCTGAGTTCTTTAGGAACTTTTCATACTATTTAGAAAGCATGTGATTTCGGGTCTCAAATTGTGTTGATTATTTTCATAGCTTTTTCCCTTCATCACACTCTGTAGAGTCATAAACTCACGTTTCTTTCGGGATGGTGTTGAGAAACCAGCTTGTTTATATTATAACTACTACCTATCTATCTGTAGGGCACCTAATAGCAATACATCTTAGTCAGTGATAGTGTAATGTCGTGGATCGTGGCACGAACTATGTATAGCAATTGCATTACTGTTTCACATTAGTCGCATTTCGTATTCTAGGGAGTAGTTGCATAATTCTAAGTAGCGCTTTAAAATAGCAACAATGTTATTGTAAACGTGGGAAAACCTAACGTTGTTCACTGGATTAGTAAATGGACACCTACCTATTACCCAGTAATCTCTGTTTTCGCCAAAATCTATTAGGGAAAGTCCTATGCTTCGAGTCATGGAAAATCAGCAAAATTGACACAACTAAATGTTGGGGCCACCACAGACTATCGCATTTATATCAGAAAATGACTAACTTTAAGGGTTTTTTTATATATAATTTCCTTTTTTCGGTGTTCCTCATAATAATAATACAGTGAAATAAAATAAATAGTTAGATATGTCATAGCTTTATGTACATACCGACATACATAAATCTGTACATATGGCTGTACTTCCGAAATGAGGTAACAAGAACTGCAGCATCATAAAGGCGGTCTAAAGCCACGATTAGCATAGCGATGATATATGTTAATGATCTGATTAAGTTCATATCATAAGAGTTCCTTAGTCGACTCTTATGATATGCACGGAAGGAGATGCAGCTATTGTACCTACTCGTATTCTAGTGAAGTTTTATGTAGGTTATAGGTTATTTGTAAAGAAATACATAATAAAGTAGATCTCATTTATTAACCTGCATGTTGCACCACGTGCAGGTGAGATGTTAAACGCAGTTGAGAACACAGTCGATAACTTACACAGAGTTACACTTAATATGCAACGATCGTAACAAACATTACCTTACACCATGTTACTGGATGTTACGCTCTAAACAAAAGAAGATGAATTAGCTTTCTCCATCCCGACACGTGTCGGTGCATTTCTCAGCTCCACGTATCATTTATTAACTGGTACGTTTTATAAACGATTTGAAAGAAAGTGCAGTTAAGCGCATCTGCATAATCACTTTGTAGGAGAGATATATGTGTGAGCATGTCGAGTTGTATAAGCCGCTAGTGTCTAGATGAAGGATGTCAACTCACGATAAAAATGTATTAAGATTCATTCTAAACGCGGTAATACGATCTCCTTTATGACCTCCTGGCTGCCCTATTTTGGGAAACACATGTAGGTATATGTATGTATGTACTTATGTGAAATAAAAGATAATAAATCAACGGTCAGCAGGTCATGAGAGTTACAGAAATGGCCCTGGAGATTCTTTAATTTCAATTACCTATCACTTTGATTGAACAATTTTATGAAATAAAATTATACATACATACATATCACGCCTTTATCCCTTACGGGGTAGGCGCGCTAATATAGACCACATGGTGCCACTTCTGACCAATTTTGAAGGTATAGTTGAGATGTACAAGTTTGGTTAGTAGTGACAGGTGGTCAGCCCATCGCATCGCCTACAAGACCAAGACCCTCTTGTCCCTCTACTGACTTGTACAGTATGCCCAGGAAGAGAAGCAGCGGTAGTAGGTATTATAGGTTTTTTTTTCACCCCCAGAGCAGCATAGAAGATTTATCTTAGAAAATAGATTTAAAATCTAACGTAAAGTATTAATGATCGAAATTTTAGAAAAATACTGAAAACTGGAACAATTGATTCGATTGATAAACAATCTGCGAGAAGAATTTGATCTAGTGAAAGGTGCATAGACGCTAGACTCTTATCCTAATCAAGATACAGACAGAATAATATATATTACAAAACTTACTAACGTGGTCAGACTCTTTGGACTATTTGAGAACCACTTATATCATTTGCCAAAATATCAGGTCATTTGTTTATGCTGATTCGGGGCTTCACTGGAATGCATCAGCTAAATCTCTTCTCGTGCGTGTCATAAGAGTAGACTAAGGAACTCAGGGGTGTTCATTCATTTCGCTATTGTAAGCGTGGCTATGGAATCTCTTTCGTGTTCCTACAGTTCTGACTACCCAGTATTCGCAGTGCAGCGGTGTTTTATTAACTAAAATAAGGTATATTTTTGCATTAAAAATACTTCTGTGTTTTACAACTTGATTCGAATCAGGTAGAATGGCCTGATACGAGTATGTCAGGACAGGACTCGGGAGAACTAGGTATACGAGATATAGCTATAAACGTATTGTATAATGCAGCTCAGCTGTAGAATAAGTATAAAATTATACGGGTTATACCAAAGGGCTGAGTGTTCACACTCAGACTCTGTGTTATTATAGTTTACTACCCCGTTAAGGTTTTAGTTGCTATTGTTACAAACCTTCTAAGACCTATTGTATCTGGGTTTTCGTACTTCACCATCTATTTTATTTACTTTTTTCAAAACAAAGTTTAATAGTAACTCCAAACGTTAGGACCACGCACCGTACGTACGAGTAGGTACTGAAAATACAAAACGTCGTAAATTACAAATTATGTATGTGTTGTCTCTGTTTTGTCTATTCCTTTATCCTATTATACTCGTACTTACATAGAACTTTTTCATTAAACAATATCCGACTATCTGTCTGATATTCATAGGTACATAGAGGAATAAGTTGCTAGCTTATCGCCTTAGAGAATACCCGAGTTCCTTATTCGACTATAGAATAAAAGCAATTAAAGTACTCGTAATATTACATAACTTAATAAGGTAGATATACCTAAAATCTCTTTTGTAGGTACCACTTAGCTATATTTAGTCGTCGCCATAAGGCAGCGAGTGAACTTCGCTGCTTCGTGGTCGCCGCCCTCGATACGTTTTGCGTATTATAAATAACATAATCTAAGCACTAAACTTTCGTGCAACGTTGCTTCCTCGTGATCCGCAAGCAAACAACTCTACAATCGTTACAGCGGAGCACAATCTAAATTTAATAGTTCAATTCGTTATACCCACAATAGAATTGTCATTGTTATAGATAAGTAATTAGAAAACCGGCGACCGGTAAAGAACGAGAGCTTTCTACACAATAGGTACAATCGAGTAATATTGAAAGCGAGATCGTATCTAATAGTTATTAGTCTATGATTTAGTAGTCAAGCTCCTGATCGGAGACCACCCCCTCTAGTTGGAATCTTAGAGAAATAAGATGTCATAGAGTGCTTGCTTATGTCCTACTAACTGCCTCGGTGCACCATGAGACTTTCCGGTACCTCACAATTCCAGTTCTTGACATTTAGATTGCATTACTATAATGTACAGTAATGTACTACATTACTTATGTACTGTGACGTACAGTAATGCAATCTAAGGGTCAAGGACTGGAATTGTGAGATACAAAAAATCTCATGGTGCATAGAGGCAGTTAGTAGGACATTAGCACTCTATGACATCTTATTCCTCTATGGTTGGAACGGAATAGTGGCGCCAGACACTTGCTGCTTTTGCCTCTAAACTGGTTTGTAAAAAAGGAGATACTTGTAGGTATGTACGAGAATATACTACAAGTAATTTATCTGCCTGGAATGTTGGTATAATCATTGCACTTGTCAAAATAAATTAAGAAAACATAATAAAAGCTTTCTGTGACCCGCCTCTGATGAGGAAGAATGCCTTATTTTTAATGGTTTTTTAATAACGAGAATATATGAAATGCTTTAATTTATTTGCAGGACATTCAGTGGCAATGTCGACGATAAATTGTTGTCTTTATTTCCTGCGGCGCTTATATAGAGTCCTTACCATATCGACATTATTTAATTAGATAAAATTCTTTATTGTACTACGAAGAACATTATGTACAAGGGCGAGCTTAATACCTTGCAAGGCATTCTCTACCCGCTAACCTGGTTGGATGGTTTTAGACCATTAGGTTAATCAATTTGGTGATATCTAAATAAAATTAGTTATTTTGGTGCAAAAAACTGTACCCAGTTTGTGTTTATCCTAAATTTAAAATTCATCGTATCATTATACTCAACTTTGAATATGCAAATAGGGATTTTTTTCTACATACCTACCTATACAGGGTGTTTGTGACAGCCAGGTAAATATTGATATGGTGACTTCAGACCATGATTCTGAGATGAAAACAAAAATTTTAGCAGGAACATTCTAAAATTTTCCGTCATTTTTTTTTCATTTTTTCAGGAAAAAATAGTATGGTTCGTTTAAGTAGGTCTTAATAAATAACTTAAAAATAAAATTTTAATATTTAGATGATTAAAAAAAAATGCTTTCAAAAAAGTTCAATTAACTGATCAACTCCAAAGGAGAGTCACAAGTCATCCAAAAAATAGCAATGTATCACAAAATAACCAATAAGCCTATTTAACTAGTCACGGGATTGCTCGATACAATTGGCGTAGAAAGCAAAGATTGCGTATAATCAAACCAAAAAATAATTTCGTGCGAGTAATAACACTGTCGTATAACTCAAAACTATGGTACTTGTTCACTATCTCAGTATTTGCCTGGCTGTCACAAACACCCTGTATGTATTCTCTTAATTTTAAGCAACTCAGACTCCAACATTGAGAACGATTCGAGTAATGATCAAAATCGTCATCACAAACAATATCTTCACAAGTGGACCTTCCTACATTAGTTCAAGAAGAAATCTCTTCTAACGACCACAAAATCGTTCACTTACTGTCCCATATACGTCTAACGCTATTTCACGCACGCTTTGAGTGAACGAGCCTTTATAATGTCGCAATATTTGTCTGCAGGTTGACAAGCTAGCACTTGTAAAGCACCCTAACCGTAGTTTAAACTATCAGTAAATCAACTCTAGTATTTGGCTAATTAGATATAGTATTATAAATTACAATAGCTTGGTCGGTTGGTCGATAGTATAGTCGCAAAGTTGACTTACTAAGACTTACCTATGCTATGCCCTAATGTTCATGTACAACACTAATTTCTGTGGACAGGTCTCGAATTACACACCTACACGGTATCAATATTGCATAACTTGTGCGACTAGATGCTAGACTTGGGCAAAAATAGTTGTATAGAAAATTTGGAAAAAGATAATGTAGTTTAACTTAGGTTCTGAGTGGTGTAGATTCTATTGCAGTCAAATGAAATAGCACATGTCTTATTTATATGTTAAGTTGATATTTTGATTCCTTAAAAACGAAATAAAATCTAAATAAAAGGGTAAAGTTATCGTTACGGTTTATTTAACTGTACAATTATCTTTGACAACAGCTAGTAATGTTCTTACGCCCCAATAAAATTCAAGGACCGGTTTTACCGAATATTTTATGTGAACACTACAACGAAACCTGTTCGAAAAAGGCAATATAGTCTGTTACTCTAAACTTGGTTAACCGTGGTTACACAAAACAGTAATTGAAAACGTTGAACTTCGTTAGCGAATTAAAGATGGCTTGAGTTTATTTGATTGCTATTGGCTAATTATTACATAAGGCATCCTCGGCGTTTTCATATTTGGTTAGCAAGTGTTTCGAAAATTATTTGGCGCCGTCTCCGCCTGTTCATTTTGGAATTACATACAATAATTTATATTAGTCGTAGATACTGTTAACTTAATAGCCATATCAATTTCAAGTATAACATTTGTTAATAAAATATTGAAATCACCAACCTACACAAATGACTTAGAAATATGGGTATTTTACACAAACATTATACATTTGCATGTCTATCTAAGTGTCAATAACTCAAATATTAACCAGATTAAATTGAACCTTTATCTAATCCAATTGAAGGTGTCAAGATTACCTCAACAGTTTGATACAAAGGTCGAGTAAAGTCGGCCGGTTGCATAACCTGACATTTATAGGGCTGCAGGAGTCAGGTCACAGCCAACGAACTCCTTGAGGAATTCCCTCTTGCGTCACAGCTTTCGGAATTCAGAAGGAAACGAATTTTACGACACCTTTATGAATATTAAACAGCCACGACTGCCTTGAGAATCGAGAGTGAGATTAAAAGATGAAATGCACTTTTCTGATTGGTTTCGAATTGCTTATCATGCGGAACGATAGGTGTTATCGAGAATGGTATCGATATATTCTAGTTTGCGTCATTCAATTAAACCGAATGCATTGAGCTTCGGTCGTAGACCTAAGTAAATGCAACGAGGTTTTTTGTTCAATTGCAATTGTGACGTTTTTCTCAATTGAAGGATGTAAACGGTTACTGAAACAAGCCATCAAACAAAGCACGTTGAGACGTGAGATCAGTCGAATTATACCTGTATTATTAGTAGTTTAGATGATGCATGCAGATGCATCAAAATTTTGCCATAGATATCTATTTCGATATGACTGAATTTCATAGTCTAACGCCGGTACCTAATCGATGAGATAGGTACTTATATCGTAGACCAGTAATATGAGGCAGTGACTCATGAATCAAGACCATAAGACCTTATAACGACTCCATTGCTTTAAACATTTTTTTTTAAATAAAGTGCACTGACCCCCATTCTTCCAGATGATGTCACCTTATGCTGGAATTCTACCAGTTTTCTTATATGGATTTTGGGACTGGTATATTTATAATCATACCAAAACTGTATACAAAATGTGTCGTTAAAGAGGTGGAAATTGTATTTATGGCATAGTTATATATTTCTTTTGATTGGGAATTTAAACTGAAAATGGGCAAACGGGAATTATCAAAGAGAATATCATAATTAGTGAGTCATGTTGAGGTTTTTATACAAATCACTTATTTGGCTTGTGTAACTTCATAAAATTAAATATTGAAGATGTCTCTGTAGAAAATTGAAATACGGGTAATGGAGACAGTGACTATTTTATACATCTTTGGGCCCGGCAGTATGGTGTGTATTGCGAAATTTTCTTTAGGCAATATTTAAAATTTGATTAAGTTTTAATGAGTGATCTTGATCATCATTAAGAACTGTCGAAAAAGCTAACCGATACGGGGGCAGATTTTAACAACTTCGCAGTTGCTTGTTTAAAAAAAAAATTACTTAATCTTTATCGAGTTACTTTGATTGGATATTGGATTCTAGGTTGTGACACATCTAACAACGATTGTAGGTACTAGAGTTTAAAATTAAAATTGAACCGTCAAATGTATTGCAATATACAAACGCATAAATATCATCAAGATTAGAAATTCATACTAGATGTTATTAAACAGATCCATCACAAAGGTTAAGCAACGTACGCTAAGGTCAAGACGTGGAGGGTTTGAGTGTTTCTGCATATCCGCTGGTCGCTAATAGGTTTCGACTTGAATGAGCATGTGTTTAGTGTGTTGAAAAAGTTTTGTAATAAGCTATTTGGTCAATCTGGCTGTAAAATGGTGGCTGGTGCAATATCACACAATTAGATTATAATATAAATATTTTTTATATATTTACAGCTCAGTAAGTAATATAAAAGGGTATACTCACTAGGTACACGAGTACCCTTTTATTATAGGAACCTACCAGAAATATTTCAAAGCCATACTACCCATACCCGCGATAGCAGTTAGTTATGCTATCGGCCTAAAACGTCCTATAGTGTATCTTTTCGCGAAAACCTTTTATTTGAATATTTTTACTGTAAGTATACAGGGTGTTTTTTCATTGCCACCCTTAACGAAGGGTACGTACTCTATACATCAAATAAAGTAAGTTTATGCCAAAAAAATGCTGGGAAATGATTTTTTTGATTTTTTTTTAAATTACTTGATCGGGCAAAAATTTATATTGTCCAGTATTTATGCCAGTTTTATCATAGACAGATATTAATTATTTATCGTCAAAAAATCTTGCTACGCGCGTCTATGTGCATTTGCAGAAAAACGCAGTCTATTTACTCAACTTTGGACCCTAATATCTTGGGAACCAGACACTTCCCAGGCATGCTTCCATGGAGAAAAATGATCGGGAACGTTGACAACCAAAAATCACCCTGTATAGATTAAAATAGGCAACATTTCATTCGTATTTTATTTAAATACTGTAACTTAAATTGGTGCCGCAAACCATGTCTGTAAAACTTGTTACGCTACTCGATTATCTATCACATAGGTTATTATAGCAAATGCTAAAATATTCACAACTACGATATTTCTTCTGACTCTCGCTGTGATAAAATGTTGATGGAATTTTCTTCTTTGGTCTGTATCCACCTTTACGCTTTATCTTCCGATAAAAGTGCCGTCCTAATTGGGAGAGGTCCTGTATCGCGCTTCTCCATTTTTGCTTTCCTCCTCCGATATCCGAGTTAGGGCATACTATCAAGGGATAATGAAGTAGAGGTGGCATATGGCCTAACGTTTGTTAATCTATATCTTTTGAATCTATAGATACATTTATTCCATACAAATAAATAAAATTGGAGTATAGCGTAGAAAATTTTAGTGTCTGTTCGGAATATTAAAGTAACCGCTTTTTGAAATGCATATGGAAGTAAACCACATATACCAAAATACAATGGCAAATTAGTATTTTTGTCTGTCTGTCTGTTTTTTTCGACTAATCTCGGAAACAGCTGGCTGGACCCCGATTTTGACGGTACTTTTGCAGGCAAATAGCTGATGTAATAAGGAGTTGGAAATTTGTTCCCGAAATTCCCACAAGAACGGGAAATAACGGGAATTCTAAAGTTCACGCAGACGTAGTCATAGGGGGCCGCTGGTTAAAATAAAAACTAACGTAGCCACCCACCGTTGTATTGTGTGGGTTACAGTAGGAGTATTTTTGGAGGCAAAATGATAGTGTCTCCTCTCCTTTTGGCCCTCCCTTCATGGAACATACGCATGTGGGATGTTCTTACATGCGCAGGACGTACAGATTATAAACATAGTTAAGTTACGTATACAATGGTGATTTATATTGTAGACTTGCCAATTCGCCTTCTTCGAAATAACTTCATGAAGTTTACTATTTTATTATAATACACACATATATACTACAGGGTGTAAAATAAGCTAAGCGAAATGCTATCAAACTAGCCCATTGTAGAGAATCTATTCATGAAATTTTATATAGAAAGAAAATTTGAATTTTTTACGTCAGGAAAGTTCATACAATATTGAAAAATAAATACGTGGTATTTCGCTTAACATACCCCTTTTTTACAGCCTGTATAGCCTTGTTAGGAAATTTTTGCAAACCGTTACATAATAATAAATGTAAGTAGGTATAGTAAGTGATTTCCCATTCTATAGTTACTTAAATTTATTTAATCTTTTGAAATTATAAGTTTACAATAAGGATTACCTACATCCCGTATCTACAGTTATTTCTTGTTGCATCATGCTCGTAAAGGTGTAAAGTTCAAAAATACATTTCTTCTTTTTCTTATTGCAAAATTAGTGCAACAGTTTTTTATAGACAGATATTAATTATTTTTCGTGAAAAAATCCTGCTACGCGCGTCTATGTGCATTTATGCAGAAAAACGCAGTCTATTTACTCAACTTTGGACCCTAATATTTTGGAAACCAGACACTTCCCAGGTATGCTTCCATGGAGAAAAATGATCGTGATGATGAGGAGATTCCGTAGTTTTCGGGAACGTTGACGACCAAAAATCATCCTGTATATGTATTAACGTTTTATTATGCCTAGTATGCGAAGAGCCTTCATATAAAAAAACATTACACGACCGTGTGGTCAAAACAACAATTTTGCTGTCCACTGCATTAAATTTATCGCGCCTCGAATCATAAGGGGCGTGTATAACGTAGCAAAACTATTTTAATATTCATTCATGCCTGGAATAGTTTTGAGATTCGTAATTCCTTATAAAATTGATGATCCATTCCGATGTTTAGTAAGTTAAGTCAATAGTAAGCTATTTTAGTGATATGATATGACACGATGAATTTGATTTATGATGATCCGTCCGTGTATGTCGTAAGAGTCGACTAAGGAACTCGGGCGATCTCTCAGGCAATAAGCTATCACTGATTACATTACATCTTGCCCCGCTATGCTAAACGTGCCTGTGGGATATCTTTTATGACCCTGCAGTTCTGGCTCCCTTATTCCAGAAACACAGCCGTGTGTGTTCTTATGTTTGAGAGCTATATGATATGCCATAAGGTGGCATACTGCTAATGTGTTAGTAAAAAATGAAAACCTTCTGCATGAAGTGGACACAATATTTTCAAATAAAATGCAGAGCGAAGTATCGTTGATGCAACGACGAAGATAAAAGTTAGGCAAAATATCATCATGTACGTATACCTACCCATAAAAAGTGGGTAGGTATAGTTAGGCTAGATTTAGCCGAATAACCCATTTAAGGTTACTAAATAAAGTCCATCTAAGGCAATAGTAGGGAACCTAACTAAGTATGTACAATTGCAATTTGTGTTAGTTGGTACTTAGTAAAATGTAATAGCTAGGAAATCGGTATTAAAATTTAAGTTGAATGGTCCCGATTGCGCTAACAAGATAAGGAGATTTACAAGAAGGGACACTGAAAATATACAATAAAAGGTTGTAGTAAAATTGTCAAGTACGGAACATAATATTGTTAGGTATGCATCAGTGCATGTACAGTTAAGGAAAGTAAAGTTTGATAAAACAATCGTACGTAATTTGATTGAAAGATTATTAGATCACATTATTAAGCATAAAGGCAGTATTAAATAAGATGGTGATGATAAAAATGGCGATGAATTTAAGGAAAAGGTTAGCAAAACGGGGCCTCTAATCCCGTAACAGTGAATGTGTCAGTTTGCGCACAAGTTTGATCTACAGTAGCAGAGTAAGACAGTAATCGTGCTATTCACGACGATATAGTGGAGATGGCACAGCGGGGAGTCGAACTTAGGACGTTAAGATAGCGCCCCAGTCTTTTACTAAACAATTTACTGTAATAGCATTTCGAATATGCATGAGCAGGCTTGCAACCATAGAACAGGTATAGTTTCTCAGTAGGCAATGTTATTAAAAATTGTTACACAGTAGGACACAGGGACTATTTTGACTAAATATTAAAGTTAATAATACGATACCTACATACTTCATTTTGGCAGAATAATAATAATGACCGGTTTTGTTGTTATATTAATCATGGAACAGAGATGGAATAATTATTACGAAAAGGGAAGCATATTGCGACTTTATTAAATTAAGTTTAATTATTTGAAGCTGCAACTGAGCTACTGCTGTTTTGAATTTGTTTACTGGGATACAAAACAGTAGATTTGCTGTAATGCCCGGTAAAAGGGTTTAAGTGTGGTAATTATACATGATAATGGTATTTAATGTCGCTATTTGTAACTGTGAGTAAGTGTTGCAAAATACTTTGATAATTGTTTATTGATACGAATGTTAAATAACACGGTATTGAAATTATCCCATATATAAACTCGAATGTCTCCAATGTTTATTTTAACCTACTTTTCTGGTTACTCCATATTTTGGGAAAAAGTCGAGTCGGCATTATGCTGAGTGGTGGCCAATTTTTCGTCTTGTTTATTATTAATTGCTATTATTTCTCATTCTTATTCTTATGAAATTATTTGTGAAAATTCTATTGTAATATCTCGTTGCTGTGATGTATAAAAATACATATTTTTCTTCTTCTTTTTTTTTCTATATTCATCGTGCATTTGTTTACTAAGAAACAAACAAATAATTTGGTAACTTACGAGGAAAGAGCAAGGCGTGTGGGCTATGTGGGTTCTCGTCGCTGTATGTCATAATGTCAGGCTCAGATTAAAAGCGACATATTTATTTGGGGGGAGGGCTTCAAGACCATGTTGTATTAATCACCCGTCGATTTAATCTGATGTGTTCGTGCTACTGGCGAAAGTTTGCAAAAAATTGTTATGTTTCAGGTCAAGATTGTTTTTTATGGATACTACTTCTCTTTAAACATAAGGTTTGAAATTAATAATATGTAATTATGTTATAATATCTCTATAATAGCTCAGATTATTCAATTTTATTCGGTACCTCAACTTCAAATAATTTTCAGACGGTGCCAATTTGGTACTGTCATTTATTTTGGCAAAAAATTTGTTAAGTAGTCATTAGAAATATACGAGTATAGTATGTATACTTAACATCAACCACATGATTTATATCGCTTAATTCAATCGCAATAACTTAAGATTGGTTGAATTCTACGAAAATAAAAAAAGGTAGTGACTTGTTATAAAGACACTATCGCAAATGTGCATCATGAATCTAAAAGTAGCTAGTCTTCATTACTATAATAATGCAATAATCATACTGTATTACAGGACAATATCCGACTGCAAAAGACGGACCGGCTGGCAAAAACGAAGGTGTCCCGAAATTGATGGGCACGTCGATAAGTGCCGGAATTGAACCTCGTCCCCCATGCAAGCATTGCACGCGATACGGTCCTTCACCTCAACGAAAATTAAATATTTACAGCTCCACATGATTGCCCAACTTAAACTTATGGCGCCACTTACTAAACTTTATGTCAGGAACGACAGAAAATGATAATGCACTGTCATAGTTCCTTTTTCAGCCACCTATAACTTATTCTCGGCAGAACCCCGTTGAAAGCGGAGAAACTGTTTCAGAGGAGATTAAATACTGACCCACTTTTAGCTGGCAATCTCGATGGCAATTATTAAAATCATTTTAAAATAATTATTGTTCGTTAAATGTGGAGTAGTTTTGCGGTAATAAAGTTCTGGGTTGTTGATTGTATTCACGAAAGTGACTCACTTTGTTTCATTGCGTGAGTGGATTTGAGAAAATATAACTTTCAAGACGGTAATGAAATTTATTTACCAAAGTTGTTATTATATTGTTAGCAGAAAATATAGTAAACATGATGATAAAATTGAATCGTTAGAAATGAAACATTTTTTTATTATAACGATTTTTTAAGTTAGATTGTTTAAAATACATATAAAATTTTTTAATAACTCCAAACTACTAAAGTAGTTCCCATAACCTTTGATAGCCCATACGGGTTTGACCCAAAAATCAAACAGGCCATTGTCAAAAAATAACTTAAAAGCACAGGCTTTTTATTACAAAACTTTCTATATTCAAAGCTTCCGTTCCTTGTTCACAACAATAAGCCTATAATAAACTAACGGTGCACTTACATCACAACAAACGATTGACAGAAACAAGCAGGTTAGTAGTGTATTCTATACGTACCTTTATGATCAATACACAATATTTACGTATGATATACAACTAAAACTTTCACGTTTACACAAAGAAATAGTCTGTATTCCTTCTGCGATAGAGATAAGTACAAAATATAAATACTGTTGTAAACATAGTTTTGTTTGCGAAACAACACAGTTATTACTACGTGTAATGTTCGTAACGGATACATTTTCCACACATTACCGACATAGTAAAATCTAATTAAGTAGTTTATTAGATGCACTGTGTGAGAGAGGACATGCGTCTACTGGGAGTGAGTAACGAGATGACGGATAATAAGATAAAAAGAAGAAGAGTATTGTATACACGGTGTAAATCACATGATTATTTTTCCAGATATTATGGAGAATTCCTAAACAACTCAGGAATGTTCATTCAATTTTAAAAAATAAACATGTGATTTCGAGTCTCTAATTTTGGAAATAGGTTCTCTATAGTGGGCTATTAACATAGCTTTTCGCTTAACATACCCTTTCTGTTACAACCTGTATATGGAATGAGTATATAACCTGCAATACAGGTGTACTCGTAATTAGCAAATCTATGGTGATAAAATATTTATCTACTTATTTATTTCAATTGCCCCGACCCCAAGTATTCACTTGAACAGGACCGGAAGAAGAAGAAGAAAGAAGAGATTTCTTAATAACCTGTCCATCTATAACAATAATTTTTACTGTTATTTTTGAGATATATTTTACACTGCTCTTTCTCCTCCTGTATGCCACATAAATTGGCCCGCTGTTTGTGTTGGAATAAACTGCTTATTTGATTTTACAATGCTATCGATTAAGGTTCAATGATAAACCTCTGACCTGGTGGGTGTACCTTTTGATCCTGAGTAATTCGATTGACAGTTAACACCACGAACAATACTAATTTGCCCATAAGTAATTGTACGAACAAAGTAAAGGCAATTAAGCTTCGGTGAAAGATGCATCGTTAAGTGTGTTTATATGTACTATAACTCGTCTTATACTACTCTTAAACGTAATTTTGTGTTGTACTTTAAAGCGAAGGTTTGTATCCGTTTCTGTTCAAAATCTATCTATTGGTGGCTATTTATGAGTTTTAACGTAGTAATAGGTAGTCGTATGTTCGAGTTATGGGCTTCTTCCCGAAGGTCCACGACTCTATTGTTTAAAAAAAATGTAAGTTCATATATACTAGTGGACGCCCGCAACAAGTCCGCGTGGACTGCAGAAAAAACAAAATGTCTAAATTATCTGAAATAAAAAGTATTAATCCAGGGTACCAGCTAACTCCTTACCAAATTTTACTAAAATCACTCCAGCCGTTTTTACGTGAAAGAGTAACAAACATCCATCCATCCGTCCACTCATACTTACACTTACAAACTTTCGCGTTTATATTAGTAGGATAAGGAATGTTTAGGTAGTAATAAGGGTATATTTAGAATTTTTTTTATGCAAGAGCCTAAGTGGCTTATTATCGCATTTGAGCTTACGTATAATTAGATTCGCCTTAGTCCCGAGACACTGGGTAGGTAGGTTCATCAAAGTTTTTACGTAGTCGGGTTTGTTTTCATATGTAAATGGGATTATCTAGTTTTGATTTAACAAATATACTTCTGAAATACAAATGACAAAAATAAATATTTCCCTTCATTGTCAACAAACTGCTGTCTATATTTCCCGAATTACCTAATCACGGTACACCAATCGATAGTATGAGAAATTTCGTCTATGCAATAGCTTAATTAATAAACGGTGAAGAAATACTTAAGCAGTTGCGAATAGACGTCTAACATTACAAAAGCACTCATGCGCACATTGTCATATGTAATTGCTTCACTGCTGAGTCTATCAGCTGTGACCTCCACATACATTTCTTTATCAAATTCCCTATTTTATTGGCGCCAGAAATCAACGAGTACCCGAAGGTCAGTTGGCTAGATATGTTTATTAATAATTTCAAAATATCGTGGATATACGAGAAAAACATCGATTATAAAATATCAACATTCAATTTACGAACTAAATTTCTTTTGCTACTAATCAAAAGAAATCATAAAGCACGCCCTTAAAGCCTTTTCTATCACAATGATGTCTCTGCTGCGGATATTACAGTATATTGTGATTACCATCTTCTTGCACTTATGCCATTATATACGGGGTCGGTTTCCGTCTAAACTCATATTGCCAAGTATTTGGCATTGGTTTCACGACCGGCTGCCTGCCTGACGCTAACCCTCATCGGGTATAGCCAAGTAACAATTTTTTTATATTAAAATATATATCGATTTTTCATAATTTCGGTTGTAAAAATAAGTAAGTAAAAGTACCTACTCTTAGAAATTTTAACTTCCGTATTGTAATGTCTAATACAATTCAACTTAAGAAAGGCTATTATGTTATGATGGTATGTAAACATATAGCCCATCCCTACGACAGGGGAGAGTCTAAATAATTATAGCCTTAGAAATTATATAAAATGGACGATTCCTAATCTACCTTCATCTCTGACACATAAGATTGAAGTTGCTATTTTTAATTAACCTCTGGCATCTCAAGCGCGAGTTATTAGATATTAGGGTTGTCACTTTTTAAAAATACAAATAGAAAATATGAAAAAATTAATAAGAGAAATAAAAGAGCGAGCGAAGTGAGCACAAAGTATTTAGTCTACTCTGCTTATAACTAAATATGTGTCTATCCGACACTTCACGTGCGCAGCGATTACATTAGCGTTAAAAGATAGTAATTGTCTGAAGTTAGTTATTATTTATCCAATATAAAGTACAATAACTATATAGCTACTACAATAGTACATTATGAAGTAGGAGGTGGCAGCCCTAGTTACAAGTCGAGTCGACGTCTGGTTACAGATCTGACTTATTAGATTAACTCTATCTAAGATTCCATCTTGAACCATACTGCGCCCGCGCTTATGAGTTCGCAATATTTTATGCCTTACATAAGTTGAGTCCAGTATGCATACGATTTACGTGTCAGATATAGGGCAGTGGTAGAAATATTATCATTAGTTTTAGAGATACTTGTTTTGTTGTCTAGGTATACATATACCTTAACTCTACCTACTTATTTATTTCATATTGAATGCTTTGTTGGTTTTTCCTTTCTAAAGAATACCATTCATCAAGGTCTAAATACTCGTAGATCAGTATAAATAAATTATACACAATGATGGACCTTTTACTGGTCTATCATATAAAGTATAAATTCTGACCACATTTTATTAAACCATGTATTAAAAAGTGTTTTCATCATTGTTATTATTTTGTATTTTATTAATTTTAATTCGTCATCCGAGTAATTGACCCGGTGGCTTAGTGGTTATAGCGGCTGGCACGGTTTGCAGTGGTCGTGGGTTCGATTCCCACTCGGGTGAAGAATTTTTTCCATGTTCTTTATTAATAATTTTATAATTTTAATTTAATGACAATGGTGAAAACCCTTTTTATTAAATGAAATCCATGTAAATTATTTTACAATTGCAACAGCCCCTGAAAACGAAGGTATTTTTCCTGATATCCTGTTCCCGATATCTGCTTAATGATCTAGATTCGATCATGAGATGTAAACAGAGACGGATTAACTTTCGCATTTTTAATATTTTCATGCACTCAATAATAAATCTCGAAGTTAATTCTGATTTAAGATGGTTATCGTATGAAATTGGGCCATCTCGCGCCGAACAATAAACGTATTAAGAAAGCATAAATTATTACGTATTTTATGCAACTGTTGTCATACGAACGAAAGTAAGAGATACGTAATTTGTCCCTAATTTCAATGCGAACTCGTACTACTGCGGTACTGGCATTTACCCGCGAATTTTAGCGGCTGTTTTCGCTAATTACGAACACGTTTGTAATTTCACTATGCACACTCGATAGAGCAAATCGAAAAAATATTTCCCGCTCGTTGGAAAAAAGATTGATGTGTGTAATGATAGGTGGATCATATTTACCTTGTGATTTTTTTAAAATATGAAGCTGTTCTATTACCCGCAACTTCGTCCGCGTCGACTACAGAATGTAGCTCTATGTCCTTCTCCGCGCTTCCAACTACACGTAGGTATATATATACGAAGATGGGTTAAATAAAATTAAATAAGCTTCACATTTATATATAATTTCCGACAAGATTTAAAGATAGGATAGTACGTAGTTGTTGTCTCGTGGTAAATATAAAAATAAACATAAATCGATGGTCTATCTATAATACCTTAACCGTAAGACATGTCCACAGGTGCAGGTGGCGAAAGCGAGTTCATATGGATCCTGTAACGTTAATTGGCGGGAATGCTCAGAGTGTTCGCTACGTGTGAACACGACTTTGCCCTGTCAACGATCACCAAATGGCAGGTATTGTGCGTCTCACTGTATAGTTCCGCTGGATGATGGCGCTAGTTACTACGTGTATGACCACATTTTCTGATTCACTGCATACAAAAAATGTTAGTTCCAAAACCAAGCATAGGAATTATTTTATAAAGCGGTAGGTACGTGTTTCGACGTAATCGACGTCGCACGGGTCGACACCTTTGGCGAATTATGCGAATAACGTATGGTAATGTGTTGAGTAACTGTGTCGAAATTGTACTAGTGTGCGGCTAATTAGATAAAGCAGGACAAACAAGGCTGTCGAAGTGACTTGCATGTTCTGTAAATAAACAAATTGAGAGAATTTAATCATCTAGGTATCGGGGCTTTATGAGAGTTCAAACGTGCCTCGTCGTTGGGATTAACTAGAAAATCCGAGGAATTTCTCAAATAGAACAAAATATACATATATCTGTGGTACAAGAGATCTGTTTGGAATAGATTGTCTACTTTCATCCAAGAGTTACTGACACATTTGATTGCCTGAGCACCCTAAGGCTCCATGTAAAATCGCCCTTAGCCACTATCAACAAAAGTTGCGCAATTCCTAGGACAGCTACTGAACTAAGCATACCTACTGATTACGTTAAGCTCAAAACTTAGAAGAATAAGTTTTTGATTATATATTAGATTCTATGTCTTAAGAATAAAGTCGAGGTTGTATTTCAAAGGCAGATGCATTCTAGTTTAGTTTGGATATTGAGCTGGTTCCACTTGAAGGGGTACCATGCACTGACGCTTCCGCGATGTTTGATCAACTGAGTTACGACTCTAAAAGTGACTTTTAACAACACTTTCATTAATAATTACAGCTATTATATAAGCTGTAATACCTAGTAATGAGAATGGTAATTAACTTTACTAGGAAGGGAATGTCTAGACATGGATTATATGACAGGAATATACAGACGCATACGAATCGTAAATATACCTGGAAAGTCCTTAAATATCTATATTGATTATCACAGTAAATTATAGATTAAATTATTTAGATGCTTACTTTAGAATTTAGTTTCTTAATATAGGCCAAAATTTATTGTTAACGAGAAAGATAAAGGAGAAAATAAATGGTCAATCGTCAAATATGGTACAGCTACAAATACTTGCGATAAAGTATGAAAGAAAGAAAACATTTATTTTCCCAACATATAAAAAATACTAGATAATGTAAAAACTTAAATAATAAAATAAAGCTTGAGTTCAAGTTAAAAACAGAGTTTTATTAACGTGTTTAATAGAATACATAATAAATTATGCAATAAAAATGGCGAATATATAAGTAAGGCACGTTTTGTATCATTAGGACTATGCAATAAAAAACCTACAAGAGGCAATATATTCTCATACGCTCGCAATTGATACAGAAACTTCTCTGAGCTTTGCAATGTATAAGGCATTAGTCACGGCGTACCCTTCGGGTCAAAGTCAGGCCATCGGAGATGCTTAATCAGTGCCTGGCTGGGATGAAGTTGGATGACGGTGTCAGTCTCTGTTTGTCACTTTGGTTATGTAGACGAGCCATTAGAAAGAATCTGGTGTCTCATCTCGATTGCAGTTGCGTGCGATCGTGATTATGAGTTTTAAAATAAACTTTTAAAATATATGAGGGTTATTTATTTAGGGGTTGCTAAACCATGACGTTTTATTTGCACAGCTTTTGTGTTTCTTGATTAGGTTAATTTTTCTAGAACTTAGAACATAAATGTTTCGCCTCTTCTCGTTTAGGCTTTCTTAAACCTGTAACCAAAGTTCATGTCAGTTTAGAATAACTAAGTAGTTCACTTGCTAGTTATCTATTACCTTGCTAGTTACCAACAATGTATTCTAGTTTTCATATAATCAACGACTGAAAAAACATAATACTTCCATATAGTTGCAATAACGCGCCCGTCTACCTTGATCATTAGGTTGCTCTTTCTTATCTGTCGCTTTGCGCCGCACTCTCGCTACGCTATCGCATTCAACGCCGTGAATAGTTTGTTAAACACAACGAGTCTATACCGCTGTCAGTCTAAAAATATAACATCAATGCTCTTATATTGCGAGCCAAGCTGCTTTATACCACAATACCTTAGTCGGCAGACCGCAACAACATTCCACAATCGTACAAGTAAAAATCGCAACACAAACAAGTACCCGCCTTCTACAGCTTACGTCTTTACTTGGAAAGTGAAATTTATCTCAAACCAATTTGTTTTCTAACTACTGCAATTTGTAAGCGCAGACTAAAAATGAGCTAACCGAGTGAGCGGGGTAGATGATTTATGTCCACCCATATTAGGGTTTTCATTTCTCAATACTCTTAAAGAAAGCCTATCATAGAGTGGCAATTACTCAATGATTTAAAGTCCGTGCTCGTCGTGAAGACAAGGGGAGGTATTAACTATTTATTAATAACTGGGCTGGCAACGAACTGTAATCTCAGTATTATTGTAATAGTGCGCTGTCTTGCTTGAGACCACTATCGGACAAGTACAAATGAGAGACTCGTGCAGCCAATTATACGAGAGGTGAATATACAAGAGTTAACTTCACTTGCTATTTGTCTCCCCACTAATAATAATTGTTACCCAAAGCATCCGAATTTTCACCGAAATTGTATAATTTGCATCACTCTTTTGTCGGACATGATTTACTTGCACGTAATATGACCAGAGCCGAGTGTTGACACGCGAATGCAAAGGTCAAGTTAATGCTATAGCCGGATAATTGGCTACACTTTCGCATTATTTAAGCGGTGTTAATTTAAGCATAATTTAAATTCCTTGACGTCAGCATTCTGGAGTAATTAAAGGTATGCAAAGACTGTGAGATATCTGGCGTGACGTATTCTTTACGCAATTGAACGATATGCATTGGAAATAATGAGATCAATTCGAGTAATAAAGATGGTATAAAGATAACAAATGCGGACGACAATTGTCGTTGTTCTGGTTAGCAATAAAACGGGGAAAATATTGGACCAGCTGCCATTATCGTGATCACATAGTAATAAAATTATTGCTGACGACAGAGTGTGAACGGTTATGGTATACATATAAACCCAGTAAATTTAGGGTAAGAGAAAGGATTTAATTTTATTGTTAACATTGTACATTGTGTCAAATTATCTAGAGGTTGATTTTTATTTAGGTTTTTTCAGAGATCAAGAAGTTTAAAAAAGATCAAGCCACTAACTCATTTCTCACTATGCATTTCAGAATATTTTCTCTACATTTAGTGCTAGCTAAGGCCATATGGGATAAAACCCATAGCGGTACCGTCATGTGGCGCCGGAGGAACGCAAAGAGACAGCCGTCTTTACAGTTCCATATGTGAAACCATGGCGGCCGCAATGTAACCCAACGCTATTCTAGTAGCCGCGAAGAATTAACCTAGGTAAATAAGGGTCTAAAAGATCCCCGGATAACTGGCTTTTTCGATTTTACTATAAGAAGGCATTCTATCTAACATAAACCATAATGCACGGAGAGAGTATTTGTTATATAGGTACCTACAAGAATGAAGTAGAATTTAAAATTTTTCCGTACTTTCATGTTCTAGTGATGTCGAGTGCATGTTTTAATACCACTCCGGTTGGAGTTTATATGTATAAACAGATATGTATGATATTTGTTTAGTCACTCGCGCTTTATGTAAATTATTAGCTGTGTTATCTACCAGACGCTTTGTACTGTTGTTTTATGTACTTTAGTAGGTACTATGTAATTTATAATAATAGCTTTTGGTTGGTTTGTAAGTTCTGTTCGGATGCGGGGTTTTATTAGAATACATCAGCTGCATCTCCTTCCGTGCATGTCGTAAGAGACGATTAAGGAACTCCAACATAACCTAGCAATTTGTCACTGATCATTTACATCCATCTCTGATATGCTAAACGTGTCTTTGGGATCTTCTTTGCGATCCTGCAGTTGTAACCACCCCATTTTGGGACCACAGCCGTATGTCTGTTTGTAAGGTCATAGATATTTCTTTTCTTTGAAAAATATCTTGTAATGGTACCGACTTTGTTCATAAATATTATTCCTCTAAATTGCTTGGTAAAATTGCAGGTAAGTGCTGAGTCTACTGTAGGTCAGAGCTCTTAGTTATAGGGCAAGAACCACAGTGACCCCTTACCGACTTCGAGTAACTGTATCAAATAAGACGATAGAAATAAACTATAAAACCAAATTTTCCGTTTAGTGCCTAGTTTTTGGGTAAACCCGAAAGAAGAAGTAATGATATCTCTAACATACTTACTATCTAAGTACTTACTAATACTAAGTACTCAAGTGAAATAACATTATTATTTACCCATTGTATTTAGTAAGTTACTACCCGTTAATTTACTACGTGAAGCGATATCTCTTAGTTTACGACTGTTCATAATGTATTAAGATCATAAGTTAATATATCTAACTATATAATCTAATGAATGACGATATAATATAACCAAGAAAATACAGGGTGTAACAGAGAGGGTATGTTAAGCTAAAAGCTATTAAGTAGCCCACTGTAGAGAACCTTGAGATTGAAAGATTGAGAGAAAATTTGAGATTCGAAATCACATCGCACCTTCGGTAGAACAAAGGCACAATTTGCTTTTGCAATGTTAGACAATTGTGCCCTTGTTCTACCGAAGGTGCGACATGTTTAATTTTCAAGATTGTATGAACATTCCTGAGTTGCTACGGAATACTCCATACTATTGGAAAAAAATAAACTTGTGATTCCGAGTCTAAAATTTTGTAGGTTGATTCCTTTTAGTGGGCTATTTACATAGCTTTTCGCTTAACATAGGTTTACTTTATTTGTACGTATACATACAAATGTTCTAGTCTAACATTTCCAGTACTTTTAGCTAAGGTTTCTAACGTTCAACTCGTGTTAACCTTATCTATGTTCCTAAATCCAGCACACGCCGCCTGGACCTCTGGTAAGTACCAGCAGAACATTGCGGGCGATCGTTTTAGTAAAACAGTTTTCATGTTGTAAATCAGTGGTTCTCAAAGTGGGCTCTACCACCCACAGAAATGAGGCGCAAGATTGGGTACATAAAAGGTTGTGTTTTATTTTATAGTATGACTTATTTATTAATAATGCAGGTATTGTATTCGCCAGCTACGTCAATCTTGGAAGATTTGTTATCTACGCCTTGAACACCACATAATAATATAGCATTGGTGATTGTTTTCAGCAAATATAAACCAAACGAGATTATAATAAAACATTAATATAGTTAGTGAAAGTGGGTTATACCTATTTTTAAGGCTTTGGAATTTGATAGCAATTTTGCTAGGTACCTACTCAAAAACGTAAACATAAGTGGACGCAATGATAAGGTTTTAGAGCCAGTGGTTAAAACAGTTCGTGAGTGAATATACTCCCGTGAAATAGTCGATGGGAAATCGTATTTGTGTACACAGATTACGAAATCAGCCTGTCTTAGGATCACTAGTGAATTGTATAAATTGCGTAGTCACTCCGCAAGGTAGAGCCATCGAGTGTTTAAGCTACCTATAAAAATTTCAAAAACTATTTTATAAATGCGTTTCGCCAGCGATTCAATCTATTCAATAGTTTGGAGTCGAAGAAATCTTTTTAGGCATTCGATTTAATTATATTATTCGAAATATGATTTCTCAGGGTCATCTTTTACGGAAAGCGTTTGACCTGCGAACCTAGATTTACTAAGCATATAGAGAGTTTTATTAGATACAATAACTATCCTCGATCTATCAATATCTTGTAATCAAAATGACGAGGCGAATTTCAAGATCATGCGATTTGAATCTTAATGTATTTAATAACATATACAGGGTGTGTGTGACAAATACTGAAATACTGAACAAGTACCATTGTTTTGGGTTATATGACAGTATTATTATTACTCACAGGCAATGTATTTGATTATCCACAATGTTTGCTTTGCGCGCTAATTGCATCAGGCGATCCTGTGAGTAGTTAAATGGGCTTTTTGGTTATTGTGTGATACATTGCTGTTTTCTTGGATTGCTTAGTTGTGAACTGGTGACTCACCATTTAGGTTGATCAATTATTGAAACTTTTTTACTGCAATTTTTTTGGAAATCACTCATAGGTTAAAATTTTGTTTTTAAGTCATTATCTAAGGCTACTTAAATGAACAACACAATTTATATTTCTAAAAAATTTTTAAAAAATTGGAATTTTCCTGCGAAAATTTTTAGTGGTTTTCATCTCAGAATCATGGTCTGAAGTCGCCATATCAATATTTGCCTGACTGTCACTTGCACCCTGTATACATAGAAGGAACGTACGATTTTTGCACAATAAAATACTTCTGTGTGTGAGACGTATTAGGTATATATAATTGAGTTTACAAAGTGGGTTAGCCAGAACTGCAGGATCACGAAACAGATCCTATAGCCACGTTACGGATAGATATTATGTAGATAGGAAAATAAGCCAGAGAAAATCTATTCTTTCTTTCTTTCTATTTTTTATTCTTCTCTATAATATATCTATACATATAATAAAAATGTAACAGATCGCTGTCTGTACATGAAAGAGATATATGAGAAAAAATATTATAGGAGACCTTTATCAACACAATAGTACAAAAAAATATATTTTTGAAAATTTTGTCTGTCGGTTTGTCTGTTAGTCTGTGCGTTTGTGCACGCTAATCTCAGAAACGGCTGAACTGATTTCAATACAGTTTTCAGGAATACATTGTGTGTGACAGGCCCCACTTAACATATAGGCGCCCTTATATATCCCTACTTAAGATATATACCCCGGGAAAATGTTTTTATCCGGGATAATTTCGATATATTTTTTTTCTGCAGTCCACGCGGGCGGAGTTGCGGGCGTCCACTAGTGGAAAATAAAACTTGTCATAACGTTAAAGAAATATAACAGACTTGCAAGGCAATAATACATTCTGCAAAAGTAATTATATACAGGTCGTAATGCACTCTTGAAGTAGAGGCAAGTTATCAAAGCGGACGGTGTCTATTTACAAAGAGTGTTTGCCACTCGAATAAAATAAAGTTATCGTGGTAAGGGCACTTGATACAATTACGTAGATATAAAGACAAGGATTGGGTAATGTATTTTATTTTAGTGTAAAATAGCACCACGCTAACACTGAATCCTGAAATGCAAAAAATATCGCGATTTTTAGGAAATCTCCCTTTAATGTTTCTCTACAATCCGCAAAGTGTATGTATATCTTTCAGCACTTAATTCCAAGTTTCAGCGGAGCTTTTTCTGTCCTGTCCAAACGTATCATGCAAGGTTTTTGGTGCTGGAAGTATTTGGAATCAGTGGTTAAGCTTACTATGTCATATTTTTTTACGTATTATGACTAATTAGTTGACTACTAACATAGAGAAATAAGATTCTACTGATAAAATAATTTTCCCTGACTCATTAATGGAAAAATTCAATATTGATTGCGTTTTTGCATATTGATCCATCTATTTATTTAAATATAACTATATACTTATGGTTAATGGTAAGTTAACTATACATAGTAGTTTAATAATATATAGTACGATAATTTATTGGGAAAAGATATGGTGGTCACTTTAAATAGCAAACTAGAAAAACAATTAAAAGCGGCTAAAGTTAAATCCGCGTTACGAGTATACGTGACTTTTGACATCAAAGTTTCTGTACATATATGAAAATTTTGACAAATTATATTATGATGTAGGTATGCTTGAACCTAGCTTCAACTTTTTATTAGTACGGCCCTACATCATCGTTTTTACATCCTTGCACGAAATATCAGCTAAATCATTGTTCGTGTACATGGATTCATCTCTCGAGAAATTTAAACTGAGGTATCAGGTTCACAGAGTTCGATATAAAAATATTATTAACAAGAGTCGTTGCAAGACTCTGAATTAATTTTTGTGTTTGAAATTCATTTTACCTACTATTAATTTAAAATTAAAATCTTTAATGATAATATCCATTGAGGGGTCGCTCAAATTAAATATTTAATGATAATGTTACTTATAACATACTATCGGTATTTTTATCGTTTCGGTCGTCACGCGTCGGGCGAATATACGAGTATTCTGCATTTTTATGCCTATAAATCAAAACTTTCTCCTAAATTAAAGTATAGCTACATTAAGGACTTGGTAATTCAACTGTTCCCTAATAGTTTTTTTATATCTTTTTTCATGAAAATATCGTTTATCTTGCTATCATGTCTCTAGAGAATGTCTAGAGAAAGGTAGAGTAACGTTAACGGTAGTAGTCAAGCTTTCTTGTAAAGCTGAGGTGGCAATTTTGCAGTTCATACATTATTACATACATATTTACATGGCCGCGCTCCCAAAATAGGGTAGCTAGAGCTGCAGGATCATAAACGAGATCTTTACAGCCAGGTTTAGCGTAGGTCAGATACTAATGATCTGTAAAGAGTTGCTAGCTCATCACCTGCGGGAACAGCCCTGGAGTTCGTTAGTAGACTCTGACGACATGAATGAAAGGAGATGCAGCTGATGTATTCTAGTGAAGCCCCGCACTAGCACAGGCAGTTTATACCATGTAGAATTTATTGTTTATGATGATATCGTGATGTTAACAACTAATTCAATTAACCCAATTCAAGAACCGTATATCTATTGCACGGCTAAATTATAAATGATCAGATATAGCTAAACCAATGGTAATAATATTCAGGCATATTGCCATCGCGTTATACAGGTTGTGTGAATACAAACGTTTCAAAATTAATAACATTACCTACGAAAAATATTAAAAGAGTGAGTAGCGAACTGCGAATCAGTTGCAATGTAATGTTGTAAAGTCAGTTGTAATGTATTGTTGTAGTCAATATACTTGCTGT